>CM032231.1:144635000-144790000 GCA_019009955.1 Riptortus pedestris
ATCATCGTCATTTCAGTACTCAAGATTAGCAATATATATATGTGTGTGTGTGTGTGTATATATATATATATATATATATATATACAGACATATATATTCTCGTGCCACTCCTCTTAAAATCACCTCTTAGTCACAGGCATAAGCATTTAATTAATCCCCAATGCTTTTCATATGTCCATTTTCCTTCACAAGGAGTTATATAACCATCATAGTTTCCTAACATAACATCATTTATATTACACTGTATGGTTATCTATGTATATAAAAATGAATGTTTGTCTGTATGTCCTTTATAGAATCGTAAACGGCCGAACCGAATTTTATGAAACTTGATATGTATATTATTACTAAAACAGGTTTGGTTTCTGGCTATATTAATACTCTCTGAGTCGAACAGGAGTGGGGGTTATAAGGGAAGCCTGAAATTAAAAATAGCGATATTTCGTCTCCTATTGGTTTTTCGGCAAATATGCACGTAACAAAAGTTGTTTATTTTGTTATTTAGAGTAACTTATGTAATATAACCTTTTGTCGTATACCGAAGTATAAATGAGTAATACACTAAAAACAATAGTGGGAGTCAACAATTTTAAATGACACGAAAGACTCAACCGAACTAAACCAAACTCTGTATGTGATTTGGTATTACCACCTCCCTGGTATAAGCTATATTAAAATTTCGAGGTACAAACAGGATTGGGGGTTATAATGGAGGTCTGAAATATAAAAATCTGCTAATATAAAATCGCGATATTTCATAATCTATTCATTTTTCGGCAAACATGCATATAACAAAAGTTGCTTATTTTGTTATTTAAAGTAACTTTTGATATATGCACTTTTTCCATATAACGAAATATAAATGAGGTACACACGAAAAACTATAGAAGGGGCCAACAATATTATAGGACACAAAAGACTAAATCGAAATCAACGAAACTCCGTATTTTTGACTATAAGCTTTATTTACATTACAGGAGTGGGAGTTGTTAGGGAGGCATTAAATGAAAAATCTTCATATTTCGTTTCCTATTGTTTTGTTTTTTTGGCAAACCTGGACATGACAAAAGATGTTTAATTTGATATTTAGAATAACTTTTGTTTTATATATCTTTATCGTAATTTAGAATTTTAGTAGGTGGTGTAGCAAAGCGCGCAGGGTACAGCTAGTATATTATATAATAAAGTCATCCTCATTTACATAATTACCTAAAAACATTTTAACAGGTAGTAATTTTTTAAATCAATTTAGCTAGCCAATTATAGTTTTTAGACAATTTATGTAAATGAGGATGATTCTATTGCATAATATATTATCATATAAATGATGTAAGGCTAAAAAAACTATGATAGATAAATAATCCCTTGAGAAGTAGTGGAGACACTCAAAATGCATCGGGGATTAAATAAATTCTTATAAGTGACTGAATAAAATAATTTTTTTTTCCTGACTTATACTCCTCAAAAAAGTATGATTTACAAGGTGTTTCAAGTTCCCGTGCTACCCCTCTTAAAATCGCCAATTGTATTAATAAAAGGTTGAGACTTGGCATGCAATAATTGTGACCCCTGAAGAATCTTTTCAGTCCATATTCAACCTCGTGACCTTCTCCAATGCCTCTTCAGCGATCATAACTTGGGAACTTCCAATGGAATGCAGTGCCGACAGGGATTTTAGATACAGTCTTTTGAAGTGCATAAATGAGGAAGGATGCATTTTCAAGCATTTGTAAATACCAACTGTAAGTATTGTAGCGCAAAGAAAAAAACTAGTTTCTGTTTTTTTTACATGAAGCAAAAATGCAAAATGTTTAATAAATAATTACTATGTAATTAGTTTAAAATAAATTAATTCTAAGAATGCTTTTTATTATGTTGATGTTATTTGAAGTAAACATTTTTTGGATTCATTCATTCTAGAAATATCTTGTTTTTTTTTTTATTTCAGAATCCATTCCTTTTCCCATAGACATGTTTCTAAGATAATCTTGTTGGCTAAAACTTTTGTGTCGCAGCATTTTTCAATAAAACGTACTATATCTGAAATAATGATTTGTGCATTTTAAGGCTAAAGGATGTGTCAAATAAAAAAATTCACTAATATAAACTCATTTTAGAATTTGATTTCCTACAAGAAGCTGCCATAAAAAGTTTGGCATTCCATTGGAAATTCCAAAGTTATGGTTGCTGGAGAAGGTTACGAAGTTGAATATGGACTGAAAAGAATCTTCAGGAGTTTCAATTATTGCACATTAAGTCTCAGCCTTTTATTAAAAGAATTGGCAATTTTAAGAGGAGCGGCACAGGAAGTTCGGACACCTTGTATATCATAGTTTTTTGAGGCGTATAAGTCAGGAAAAATTATTTCTTTTATTCAGTAACTTATAAGAATTTATTTAATCCCCGATACATTTTGAGTGTCTTCTTCTCAAGGGGTTATTTATCTATCATAGTTTTTTAACCTAGATCATCATTTATATGATAATATATTATATAATAGAATCATCATTATTTACATAAATTGCTTAAGAACTATAATTGGCTAGCTAAATTGATTTTAAAAAGTCCGTCTTGCAGGGGCAGCGTAAACTAAGCAGATTTCCCACGTGAAGTTTTACAATAGAGAAATTTCACGAGAGCCGAGCCAGTCAAGGAAACGGCCGAACTAGCTTTTGGCGAGAAAGTAACTCTCGTCCGTTAGGCTCCGAGATTAAATTAAAAACAATGCTGCTGTGAATATTAAGTAAACAAATTTCAAGTCAAATGGTAAGAACCTTCCTGATAGCAAACAGTCTGAATTGTAAACAATCAGGTTAGCCAGCTTTTACCGGAAATAAAAGCAATTACAGAAATATATTTGAATATAAGTTATAAATTTTATTCATAACTATTTATTTTATCTAGTACTGTAATTGATAATAAACCAGAATAATTTTAATCACAACCATTCCAAATTTAGGAATCCGGGAAGCAAATAGAAAGAGGGGGGAGCAAAATACGATTCAGACGGTTATGACATTTTCACTTGATTAAGATACAAGCAGGTTAGCCAGTGAAGGTTTACAATAGATAAATATACATACAGGTAACACTTCCGTGAATATTAGTGAATAAATACAAACGGCAATGAGAAATCTTTCAGTGAATTTACAATATAAGTTAATAATCCTTACAACGGAATATGGCCAAATTGTAAACAAACAGGTTAGCCAACCTTGTAGCGCAGTATCGATAGATAGACCGGAAAAACAAACAATTAAAGAAATATAAATATATGTGAATATAAAATATTATTTTTATTAGAAACTATTTACTATAGTTAGTGGAGAAATTTGAAATGAATCAAAATTATTTCTATTTAAATCACTCAGATTTTTGTAGCCCAAGAAAAAAAGAAAGGGGGGGGGGGTTAACAGAACGTATTTGTTTGTACCTCGTAAAATAAAGCTTGATGAAAATAATATTTTGTATTTAACCTAGTAATTAAGTGGTTCATGATATATTAATTTGTCCATAGTAGGAGTGGGAGTTTACAATATTTATAGTAAATTTAATTTGAAATAAGATTGATTCTATACAATTTTTCGGTCCGACGTATGGTAACGGAGATATTTTGAATTTTCAAAAATCCTCCCCTCTAAATCCCACCCTCCCACTGGTCTGATTTCAGTCGTTAACGAACTTGATCTGTCTTTTTACATAAAACGACTAAATATCAAGTTTGGTAACGATTAAACAATAATTGTGACCGCTAGAGCGGTAACAGACAAATATATAGATAGATATATATATACAGTTTTGAATGGACCTCATTTTCGTCATCTACTGGGTAGGATCGATGGATATTTGAAGAAAACTTTCGAAAATTGCGTCATGAGTACAACCTCAATGGCAGATTTCCCCAAAGGGAAATCTGCTAAAATGACTACCTGCTATAATGTTTTTAGGTAATTATATAAATGAGGACGACTCTATTATATAATATATAACCATATATTGTAATCTAAATGATGTTATTTTAGGAAACTATGATGGTTATGAAACTCCTTGAAAAGGAAAATGCTCATATGAAAAGTATTGGGGATGAATTAAATGCTTATGTGTGAATGCTTATAAAGCATGTGCTTGTAACTAAATAGAATAAATTATTTTCCTGACGTATAATGGCTCAAAAAACTATGATAAATAATAGAAAGCCAGTTTGTAAATCTTCTGTATGTGCATATTAGTATGTATGTATGTATATATATATTCTTAACTATAGATAACCCACTTCTTAAATTGTTTGGAAATGTACCCATACTGGGTTAATGAACAAAAATTTCTTTTCTTTCCTAAAACATACGTTTTATTTAAATCCCCAAAGCATTTCAAGCTCTTTGCCTCCTTATCAAGGGGTTCCTTTCTATTTTTATGTCTACTTGATAACCACAGCATTGTCAAATTTTTGTACACTTTCACCACCAACGTTTAAAACCAGCTTTCTAAATTTCATTACTCTTCATTATCATTGACTTGTTGTTATACAACCGATATAGATGTATTGTAATGAAATTTAGAAAGATGGTTTTAAATGTTGGTGGTAAAAGTGCACAAAATTTGACAATGCTGGTTAGCAAGTGGAAGTTTGACATAAAAATAGAAAGGAGCCCTTTGATAAGGAGGTAAAGAGCTTGGAGATTTAAATAAAACTGATGTTTTAAGAAAGAAAAGAAGTTTTTCTTTATTGACCCAGTATGGATACATTATATATATATATATATATATATATATATATATATATATATATATATATATATATATACATACATTCACACACATACATGCAGACACATACATACTTATATATATATATATATATATATATATATATATATATATATATGTATATAACATTTTTATTCTAAGCTCTTAAATATGTAACATGCTATTTTAAATGTCAGTAGGTCTATTTGAACCAAATTTAGTATTCTATATTAGTTTGGTACATAGGCTTCCTTGATACGAGGTTTCCTCCCTATTCCAATGTTAGCGTACGTGAAATTTACATTTCAATCAAACTTCTGGCTCAAGTTCGCCAATTTGCATAGTGTTGTACTTTCCGTGTCTTCATGACGTCTGCTCATCAGGAGCATAACTAGTATTGCTCTTAAATAAACTTAAATTAAAGTTGTTTTAGTTATACCAAAATTAAATTCGGCTATGACCTTTAGACGTACAACCCTAGTCTAGGCGATATACGCATTAATCGAAATGAAGATGGTAAACTTGTATGGATATGCACTACAACTAATATCACTCGTAGGGCCAGAATTTGTAGAATCCCTATTTCTTATTTATTCAATTTATTATTACTCTACCCATTTCATGTTCTTTATTTCAACATCTCATCAGGAGTACAATCGTTACTTCTAAAAAACGTAGTCACCCATTGTCTAGAGAGGCATCTTTTATCTAGACCGGCTTCATCTATACTGACAAGAAGTCTTATACCAATTGCTTCCATAAATCGATACATATTTACAATTGATGTTAGTAATATAAAAAAAAAGTCCGTCACGCAGGGGCTGCGTAAACTAAGCAGATTTCCCACTTGAAGTTTTACAATAGAGAAATTTCAGAATAGAGATTCAAACAGTTACGGGAACAGCCCGAACTAGCTCTTGACGGAAACTCACGACTAGACCCGAAGTTAGCCGATCTCATTTCAGAAGCTGAAAACAGAAAAATTCAAATATCTCGGTTAATATTCAAGATACAGAACAAATGTATATAACATTATTTATAGTAAATTCAATTTGCAATAAGATTGATTCTATATAATTTTTCGATCGACGTATAGTAACGGATATATTTTGAATTTTCGAAAATCCTCCCCCTCCCACAGGTCCGATTTTAGCCATTAACGAACTTGATCTTTATTTTTGCATAAAACGTTAAACTATCTAGTTTGGTAACGATCAAATGAAAATTGCGACCGCTAGAGCGTTAACAGACAAATATATATATATATATATATATATATATATATATATATATATATATATAATTTTGAACGGACCTCATTTTCGTCATCACCTGGGTAGGATCGATGGACATTTGAAGAAATTTTTCGAAACTCGCGTCATGAGTACGACCTCAATAGCTGATTTCCCTGAAGGGAAATCTGCTAAAATGACTCAATGAAGCAGTGCCAATATTTCAAACTAATTTAACCATTTATAAAAATATTTTATATGAGAAGGAGATTGAAAAAAATTACTGTTTAAGTGCTTAATCTCAGTTTTATTTTTTGTTTACTGCCTTCTTCATGGTTTTATGTATGTATGTATTCTTTTATTTTAATTTTAGTTGTA
The DNA here is from genome assembly GCA_019009955.1 of Riptortus pedestris. Classification (NCBI taxonomy): domain Eukaryota; kingdom Metazoa; phylum Arthropoda; class Insecta; order Hemiptera; family Alydidae; genus Riptortus; species Riptortus pedestris. The sequence continues at coordinate 144,641,357 of CM032231.1, forward strand.
TTCATTCCCTTTTCCAAGATTTTTACATTGTCAAAATCAAAGGATAGTCCAAATTTAAGAACTTGCTCTGTAAGCGATGTTTTATTTCACATAATGTCAATATTTTTTTAGTGTTGCTTCAGTGTCACAGACTCTCCTATGTAAGTTTTTCACACATCTAAACATTTATATATTGTATTTAGATTCCTTAATTTTAAGATTGTCTTTTTCATCGCTAAAACTATTAATTATTTTAACACTGGATTAATCGCCGGTTTTAGTTGTAAGGATTGTACTCCTGATGAGGCATTGAAGTAAAGAATGTGAAACATGTCGAGCTTTAATAAAGGGAATGAAGGAGAAATAAATGTTTCTATAAATTCTGACCCTACGAGTAATATAAATAAATTTAAATTGAATAAGTGGTGAATTTATCGGACCTCCAACCTGAAGATGAATAGTAGTGTACTAGATGTAGGTATTTTCATTTTAAGTTAAAATATTTGTGTGTATGATAATCCAAACCAAAGTTAATTATTGAACAAAAGTAATATTAACCCTCAAGAAATGGCTCCAATCTTATTTTTCATTAGTGTGTTATTTATTTTTGTAAATATTATCCTTATTATTTAATTAGATATATTGCTCTGTGAAAAAAAAGGATAATTTAATATTTATGATCTGATTGATATTGTTTATTTAACAATTCAAATAAATGTTTATTATTTGAAAATTATACTTTTATTTTATTGTTCCTTCCATCTCATTGTGTACACATAAAAGTCTAAGCAGATTTTCCACGTTCTAGAACAACATGCTAGTTACGTCATCTCACAATATATTCTCTTTTTCTAAGTCAAATTAGTAATGGGGGTTTAGTGTAAGCTGAAAACAACAAAGTACTAATAACTCTCTTAATTTTTGAAATACGAGAAAATGTAAACACATTTGGAGTTTAACAAAATTGGCTCTGTAACATTTTAGAAGTTTCTCTTTAGGGAAATCAGGTATTGCAGTTGTATTCTTGGCAGGATTTTCGAAAAATTTCTTCAAAGTCCATCGATTCTACCTAGGACATGACAAAATGTGGTCCATTCAAAATTATATATATATATATATATATATATATATATATATATATAGATATATATATATATATATAAAATTGTAACCTCTGTCTGTACATTGATTTTTGTCGCACAATTTAACGATAACTTTTCGTTTCACATGTCATAGACACCATAACTGCATTTTGTTTCTTTGGGGTCTGTTTGTTACCTTTTCACGCATAAGCGGCTGAACCGAATTTTATGAAACTTGGTATGTATATTACTACTAGCCCAACTTAGACTTTAGGCTATATTAATATTCTCTGAGACAAACAGGAGTGGGGGCTATAAGGGAGGCCTGAAATTAAAAATAGTGTTATTTCGTTTCCTATTGTTTTTTCAGCAAATATGCACATAACAAAAGTTGTTTATTTTGTAATTTAGAGTAACTTTTGTTATATGTACTTTTGCCGTATACGGAAGTATAAATGAGTTATACGCTAAAAACTATAGCAGGAGTCCACAATTTTATTTGGCACAAAAGACTCAACCGAACTAAACCAAACTTGGTATGTGAATTAGCACTAACGCCTTCCTTATAATAAGCCATACTAACATTTCTAGGGACGGGCAGGAGTAAGGGTTATAAGGAAGGCCTGAAATTAATAATAGTGGTATTTCGTTTCCTATTGCATTTTCGGCAAATATGCACATAACAAAAGTTGTTTATTTTGTTATTTAGAGTAACTTTTGTCATATTCATTTTTTTCTTTTAACAAAGTGTAAACGTGATATACACTATAAACTAAAGCGGGAGTCAACTATTTCATTGGGCGCTAACGATTAAACCGAACTTAAAAAACTCGGTATGTCAATTAGCATTAATTCTTCCATGATTATAGGCTATATTAAAATTTTTAGGTTAGAACGGGAGTGGGGGTAATAAGGGAGGCCTGAAATAAAAATTTGTGATATTTCATTGTCTATATGTTGTTTACTTTGTTATTTAAATTAAGTTTTTTTTTTTTTTATACATTTCTCCAGGAACAATGTGTGGAGCAAGTAATTTGCGCAGAAATATTGATATGCTCAACAATTCATTCCTATTTGAACTATCAGGTACCTCAGATGGAAAAATTAATTCAAATCAATGTTAATATTTTGTCCATAATAGCTGAAATCTATGCATAATGCAAAGGACAAGGGAAATATGACAATATGGAGGGCAGTGAAGTCCTACATAAAAAATTAATTTTTGCGACGAATGCCAACAACGGGTATAACCCTAAACACTGGGACGGGTAAATGTCAAAATATTGTGCAAATTAAAGCCTTGCCAAAAAAGTACCATCACCATTCAGCCTCAAATCAATTCCCGGGTGAAGCCGGGTATCTGAGCTAGTATATATATATATATATATATATATATATATATATATATATATATATATATATATTTATATATATATAATTCTACTGTACGTGTGTATGTCACTGAACTCCTCCTAAACGGGTGGACTGATTTGAATTATTTTTTTTTTTTGTCCCAACAATTTTATTGGGCACTAACGATTGAACTGAACTTAACAAAACTCTGTATGTGAATTATCATTAGTTCTTCCATGATTATAAGCTACATTGAACTAAATAAAACACTCGGTATGTGAATTAGTACTAACGCCTTCCTTATAATAAGCCATACTAACATTTCTAGGGACTGGCAGGAGTGGGGGTTATAAGGGAGGCCTGAAATTAAAAATAGCGTTATTTCGTTTCCTATTGTTTTTTCAGCAAATATGCACATAACAAAAGTTGTTTATTTTGTAATTTAGAGTAACTTTTGTTATATGTACTTTTTCCGTATACGGAAGTATAAATGAGTTATACGCTAAAAACTATAGAGGGAGTCCACAATTTTATTTGTCACAAGACTCAACCGAACTAAACCAAACTCGGTATGTGAATTAGTACTAACGCCTTCTTTATAATAAGCCACACTAACATTTCTAGAGACGGGCAGGAGTGGGGGTTATATGGAAGGCCTGAAATTAAAAATAGCGATATTTCGTTTCCTATTGCTTTTTCAGCAAATATGCACACAACAAAAGTTGTTTATTTTGTTATTTAGACTAACTTTTGTTATATGCACTTTTGCCATATAACAAAGTATAAACGAGATATATGCTAAAACCTATAGCGGAAGTGAACAAATTTATTTGGCACAAAAGACTCATTGAACTAAATAAAACACTCGGTATGTGTATTAGCACCAACGCCTTCCTTATAATAAGCCATACTAACATTTATAGGGACGGGCAGGAGTGGGGCTTATAAGGGAGGCCTGAAATTAATAATAGTGATATTTCGTTTCGTATTGCTTTTTCGGCAAATATGCACATAACAAAAGTTGTTTATTTTGTTATTTAAAGTAACTTTTCTTATATAAACTTTTGTCACATACCGAAGTATAAATGAGTTATACACTAGAAACTGTACCGGGAGTCCACAATTTTATTTGGCACAAAAGACTCAACCGAACTAAACGAAACTCCGTATGTAGGTTGGTATTAACTCATCCTTGATTATAATCTATAGGAACATTTTTAGTAACGAACAGGAGTAGGAGTTGTAATGGAGGCATGAAATGAAAAATCGCGATATACTATTTCTTATTGGTTTTTCTGCGAACATGCACATAATAAGAGTTGTTTATTTTGCTATTTAGAGTAACTTTTGTTATATATACTTTTGTCGTATAAGGAAGCATAAACGACATATACGCTAAAAATATTAGTTAGGCGCAGTCAACTGAACATGACTCAGAATCATCTGACTTTGCACTAACTGCTACTAAATTATAAGGTATATTAACAAAAATGCTCATAACAAAAACTGTTTCATTGTTATTTAGAGTAACTTAATATATATCTTGGTCGTATAAAAATATCAATATTGTAGCCTGCAATTCATTCCAATGTTTGAATAAGTTATACCATTCAATCTTTTAATTTAATTTTACCTCACAATGATATATTATGGCGATAAACAAGAACATTTCAATTGTATGAAGCATTTTAAAAACAAGTGACTCTTTCATGAGGAGCAAAGTATATTACTCCCCCCCCCTTCCTCTGTCTTTCACCGGAACATTAATTAATCGGAAGTAAGTAATTTCATCCTTTAATGTGTTTAAAAAATCAATTAATTCACAAAAAACGAAAGTATTTAAACATACATAATTAGAATTGAAAATAGAATCTGAATATAAGGTAATGTTAGCGGAATTGAGAGTTAGCCGTTAGTCATGTTCTGTTGGTTAACCTGGAGCGTCAGGGAGGGGTGGGGAGACCTTCCTGTAATCTAGAACCTTTCTCACTCTCTCTTTCTTTCCTCAGTTCTACACACTTTTTTCGTATATCGAATTATAAACGAGATATATGCTAAAACCTATAGCGGAAGTGAACAATTTTATTTGGGACAAAAGACCCAGCCGAAATAAATAAAACTCGGTATGTGTATTAGCACTAACACTTTCCTTATAATAAGCCATACTAACATTTCTAGGGACGGGCAGGAGTGGGGGTTATAAGGGAGGCCTGAAATTAATAATGGTGATATTTCGTTTCTTATTGGGGTTTCGGCAAATATGCACATGTCAAAAGTTGTTTATTTTGTTATTTAGAAAAATTTGCTGAACAATTCTTTTCAATATGAACTACCAGATACCTAACCTGAAAAAATTAATTCAAATGTATGTTAATATTTTGTCCTTAATAATTCAAATCTATGCATAATGCACAGGAAACTGGAAATATGACAATTTGGAGGACAGTGAAAACTTACATAAAAAATTAATTTCATTATTAGCAAATGCCAACAGCCGGTATTAACCCTAAACACTGGGATGGGTAAATGTCAAAATATGGTGCAAAGTAAAGCCTTACCACAAAAATACCATCAACATTCAGCCTCAAATCAATTCCCGGGCGAAGCCGGGTATCTGAGCTAGTATATATATATATATATATATATATATATATATATATATATATATATATATATATATACACACACAATTTTGAACGGAACTCAATTTTGTCATCTCCTGGATAGGACCGATGGACTTTTGAGGATATTTTTCGATGAGATTTTTGAGGTCATACTCATGACACGATTTTCGAAAATTTTGTCAAATGTCCATCGATCCTACCCCGGGGATGATGAAAATGATGTCCGTTCAAAAAAATATATATATATATATATATATATATATATATATATATATATATATATACTGTTGTCATACCTGTCGGTGCAGACCGTCGTCACTGGCTGATAGTCGAGTACAGCTGGCTAGCACTTTCGATGCAATGGCACCATCTTCAAGCCCGTTAAAAATTTGTACTGTATATATATATATATATATATATATATATATATATATATATATATATATATGTCTGTTAACGCTCTAGCGGTCGCAATTTTTGTTTGATCGTTACCAAACTCGATATTTAAACGTTTTATGTAAAAAGACAGATCAAGTTCGTTAACGGCTGAAATCGAACCAGTGGGAGGGGGAGTTTACAGGGGAGAGTTTTGAAAATTCAAAATATCTCCGTCACCATACGTTGGATCAAAAGCTTTTATAGAACCAATCTTATTGTAAATTAAATTTACTATAAATATTGTTATATAACATTTATTCTCTATCTTGAATATTAACTGAGATATTTGAATTTTTATTAAATATGGGCCTATAACGGACGACTGTTTCCCGCCAAAAGCTAGTTCGGCCCTTTGCCGTAACTTTTCGGCTCTCGTATGGAGATTTCTCTATTTTATTACTTCACGTGGGAAATCTGCTTAGTTGATGCAGCCCCTGCGTGTCAGACTTTTGCATTTTCTATTTCTCTATTTTTTTGCATTTTGTTGTTTTCTACTTCTTTTGTATTTTGTTGTTCTCTATTTTTTTGCTTTTTCTTGTTCTCTATTTTTTTGTATTTTGTTGTTCTCTATTTTTTTGTATTTTGTTGTTTTCTACTTCTTTTGTATTTTGTTGTTCTCTATTTTTTTGCTTTTTCTTGTTCTCTATTTTTTTGTATTTTGTTGTTCTTTATTTTTTTGTATTTTGTTGTTTTCTACTTCTTTTGTATTTTGTTGTTTTCTACTTCTTTTGTATTTTGTTGTTTTCTACTTCTTTTGTATTTTGTTGTTTTCTACTTCTTTTGTATTTTGTTGTTTTCTACTTCTTTTGTATTTTGTTGTTCTCTATTTTTTTGTTTTTTCTTGTTCTCTATTTTTTTGTATTTTGTTGTTCTCTATTTTTTTGTATTTTGTTGTTTTCTACTTCTTTTGTATTTTGTTGTTTTCTACTTCTTTTGTATTTTGTTGTTCTCTATTTCTTTGCATTTTCTTGTTCTCTATTTTTGTTTTGCATTTTCTTGTATTTTTTTTATATCTTTTTGTATACTAAGTTAATAAACTAAATAAAGGTATATTTTTTAAATTCTATATTCCTCCTTTTGTTCCTCAGTTCTCTTTTAGGGTAAATTCGTAGTTAAGAGAAAATATGGATATTGAGAGACTTAAACATAAACATGTTCATGATCAGAAACAAATAAATGAGAACATTTATTTACAAAAATAACTTGACCTTATTAGTGGGTTTAATGTGGTAGGCACTTAAATGCGAGTTATGACTTCTTCAATGTAGCTGTAAAAAGGACACATCGCTAAGGTGTGTTCCACCATAGGATGGACTTTTAAATGACCAACTCAATGATTGATAGATGGATGGACGGACGGACAGACAGAACACCAATCTTCATTAGAAGCAACTGGTGATTTACTGTTTCAGAAGTCTTATTGAAATTAAGTGAAACCTACATTCCTACGATTTATTGATTTTCTGATGTCAGATGTTATTCTATGTAAAGCTGTACATGTATTATGCCCATGCCTGAGCCCTGATTGATGTGGAGTCAATAAACTATATGTATTTAAAAATGTTTTAATGTAGTCAGCAACAATTCTTTCAGCAATTTTATTATTTATTAACGTCCACTTTTTGCAACTCAGGCTACATGGGACGGGTTATCTACAGGTTACCACCCTCTTCTAGCCAGGGTGGGATTTAGGATGTTATTTAATGAATTTTGTCGCTAAATAATATCCTTTGCCCAGGCAAGAATCAAACTCGCCACTCTAGGTTTAACCATGTGAGATTAAGGTCAACGCTTTAACTCACATGGCTAACCTGAGCCCCCCCAGCAATTTTAGACATCAGCAATCGAAATAGGCCTGAACTGGGTTCGCGACTTTTGCTATTGGCCTGATTATGGATTCCTTCCAAACATCGGGAACTACTCCACGAGCCAGGGATGCATTTATTATGTCAGCAATAATATCCTCAGCCTCTACCATTCTGAGAGAGAGAGAGAGAGAGAGAGAGAGAGAGAGAGAGAGAGAGAGAGAGAGAGAGAGAGAGAGAGAGAGAGGGAGAGAGGGAGGAGGGAGAGATCAAAATGACAGTTTTTTAAAAATCAAACATTTTAGACAGTTTTGTTGAGCTTAAAATAATAAATTTTGAATTGGGGTAGAAAGGTAATAATTAAAAGTCAAATGATTAAAAATAAAAAGAAGCTTTTTATAAATCAGAAACTATAGATATCTTACAAAAAATAGTTATTTAAATATAAGATAAAACAAATATATACATGTTTTTAAATACTATATATACAAATATATACATGTACTTAAAATTTAAATCAGAAAGACCTCCGGGCATTACATGATGAAATCATTAATCTAGAACTAAAAAAATATACTTTTTTTTATAAGTATATAAAAGAATAATGACGCTATATAGTATTAAAGGTTAAAGAAAAAGAGATTTAAAACATGAAAAATTAGTTTAAACACAACTTGAGCAGTTTTCTCAGGAGCTAGGATACAACCACTCAGTCTGGCCAACCTACGCACAGTGGTGGCAATTGGGTTTTATTGTCTCAGAACTCTTGAAGCGTCTCATCAATTATATACATATGAAGTTCCAATGTCGTTCGAATTTCCATTAAATGACTAGTTAAGCCCCAAAATTTCATCAGAAATAAATGTAATTAAGTATTTTAAAAAAAAATATTTAAAAATCCATGAAACAGTCGCATAACTCTGGTTGTGTTTTATGTTTAAGGCATTTGCCTTTTTAAGAAATAGTACATTTGAGCAAAGGTAATTGTTACAAGACATTGTATATGCCATTCCCATATTTTTCCTTTTATGTATGTGTGTGTGTGTATTTTTAAATGATAAGCTTATATGATGTTCTTTGATGGTTAATGTTTGCCAAGTGGCCACTGATGATGGAGTGAGTACTCCAAAAGTGCTTTCGCTGAGAAAAGAAAACTTTTATATTTGTCTGTAAAATAAGTTCATGGTGTATTTAAGACTATCTGTTTTTATAAAGTCATGTTTATTTGGTCAATCACCGGTAAAAAATGTCATAAAATTATTTTACAACCTATTACTTTGAGAGTTGGTGTTTGCGCCGGACGTGATTGTTGAGGTAGCCCTGCTTTGTCGTACGGAAATTGCACTGCCCACAAGCAAACGGCTTTTCCTTTTTGCTCTTTTTGTCGTGTACATCGTGCAAGTGGCACCAAAATAGGGCTTCATAGTCGAACGAAAGGCAGCATTGATAACAGATGGAAGTCTTGCGTTTTCGTGCTCGCAATCTCCCTGCTCTGTCTTCATCAGGAGTTGCTGGCTCATTTCCGGCCTCAGTCTGCTCTCTCGCCCGCTTCTTATTATCCAGAGCAGCTCCCTCTTTTCTTAAATCTTTATTCACGACCTTGTACATGTAGTATAAGAATTTAACCAACTTATCTTTATTGCTTCCATAGAAACCTGTAAAAAAAAAAAAAAATTAAATTAAATATCCCTTATGTAGGGGCTGCATAACTAAGCAGATTTCCCATGTGCTGGTAAGCACATTATTGATCTTTTACTGTATATCCTCAATGTCTAAGTCAAAATTTGATGAAGAGTAGCGAGTTGTTAATATTAGAGCTAAGAGAAGATTTATAGTACATCAATTGTAAAATTATCATTAAATTATTTATTAACATCCACTTTTGGAACTAACAAGATGAGTGCATGGCCGTCCGCCCACCGATTTAAACGACATTTTTTTTAGTGTTTTTGCCTGATAAAAAACCAATTCTGTTAAAGTGAGAGAATGCACTTCTCAAGTGTTAGTTTAAAAAAAATTGTCTGAACGTCTTGATTTGTTCCCAAAATATTTATTTGAAGGTGCCCCCGTGGCTTAGAGGATATCGCTTTCTTTTTGTAGCCAGGTGCGACTATTTTTTTTTTCATTTTTTGCTAGTAGGTCGTTTATTTTAATATTAATAAACAAAAAAAAAGTTTTTTTTTTTATTTTTTAGCGTGTTCCATATATTTAAAGAAAATTCGAATGCTTTCTGTCAAAAATGTAATTGGTATAAGGAAATATTTAATATTTTATAAGAAATATATTAATTAAAAACATAAGTATATAACAATTATCAACAATAACGCAAATTATTATTAAATGGTTTTATCTATCTCACCAATTTATTTGATATTATTTTATTCTACAATTAATAAAGACATTTAAAATTTTCTAGCTCTAGACATAAAAATATTCTTTAGCAGTTTTATATGTTAGAGCTATATTTTCACTGTGCTTGGCATTGGATCACTGGTGTATATTTCTATCATCAAGTTAATAATTTTATTGCAGATATCAATTACATTTTTGACAGAAAGCTTTCGAATTTTCTTTAAATATATGGAACACACTAAAAAATAAAAAACATGTTATTTATTTATTAATATTAAATAAACGACCTAGAAGCAAAAATTGATAAAAAAAAAAGTTCCAGAAAAAAAAAATAGTCACTCCCGGCGAGTTTCAATCTAGAGATTTCTGGTTTCAAAAAGAAAGCGCTTTCCCCTGAGTCATGGGGGACTCCTTGAAATAGATATCTTGGGAAAAACTCAAAACATTCAGGCAAAATTTAACAATTTTTTTTAAACTAACACTTGAGAAGTGCATTCTCTCACTTTAACAGAATTGGTTTTTCATTAGGTACTGAACACTAAAAAATGTTCGTGCAAATCGGTGGAGGGAAGGCCGTGCACTCCCCTTGTAAGGCTAATAGGGACAGGTTATCTGCAGGTTACCACTTTTTCTTAGCCAGAGTAGGACTAAGGATAATATTTAATGAATTCCATCACTATATTAATACCTATCACCCAGGTGGGAATCGAACTCGCCACTCTAGGTTTACCATGTGAGATTGAGGTCAACGTTTTAACTCACATGACTAATCTAAGTCGGATACACAAATGTGTATAGAATGAATGTTATTGCACATTAAATTTACTATTAATATTGTTATGTACGTTTATTCTCAAACTTGAATATTAATCGAGATATTTGCATTTTTCAGTTTTCAGCATTCAGTAAACCTCCACTTCTACTCGTGTTACATAAACACAACACTCTGTTATATAATGAACCACATTAAATGGTATTTACGTTTCTGACCAAATATTCTTAAAAAGGTAATAGATGTAAAAAGTTTCAAATGGTAGTACATTAAAGCTGTGGTCAGATTTTTTTAAATGTCATATTTTTTTGTTGAAAAAATTTGATACTGGAAAAACGTACATAAAAACATGTATAGAACACTTAATTTGCAATAAGGTTGATTCTATACCAGATCTTTTCAACCAGATGTATAATAATGAAGATATTTCAAAATTTTCGAATCCCCACCTCTAAACCTCTCCTTCCCTTGGTCAAATTTCAGCCATTAACAAATTTGATCTTTATTTTTACATGAAACGTTAAAATATCCAGTTTGGTCACTATATATATATATATATATATATATATATATATATATATATATGAGTGTGTGTGTGTGTATTAAATATATATTAATATATAAACAATTTTGAAAGGACAACATTTTCATCATCAATGGGCATTTGAGAACAATTTTTTCCAAAACTATGTCAGGAGTATAACCAAACTCAATAGCTGAATAGCAGGGAAATCTGCTAAAAAATATTTTTGTGTTAGGGATGAACTACTCTACTTTCAGACAAAGTTTCAGAATTTTCAGGTTATCCTAGCCTCCCTAGTAAGAGAGAGAAGGAGAACAGATAGAGAGATGATATCATCAGTATGGGATTCCAGAATGAGGGAAATCTGCTTAGTATACACAGCACTTGCAACTTTTTTTTTTTTTACAAAAATTAATTAAAAATTGTTAAATTAAAATGAGCTTACCATGAAACTGTTCTCCTTCTGGTAATTCCTTCGAGTCATCATCCTCATTTCTTTCTACTTCTTCTTCATCTGATAACATGAAATACTTTTTAAATAAATGCATATATATATATAAGATAATACTTGCTAAAGGATATATAAAACGGAAATCTCAACAAAATGAGAATGAAGACCTAAAACCTAAGTGGACGGACCCAAGAGGACATAGGCAGAAAAAATATACTGAGAAGCGATCACAAGTGTGTCGTATCAGCATTGAAATTGGACCAATGAGAGGAGGGAATTTTGAAAATTTGAAATATTTCCGTTACTATAAGTCGGATTGAAAAATTGTATAGAACCATTTTATTACAAATGATCTATAAATATTGTTCAATACATCTTTTCAGTATCATCAATATTTAGATTTTATAGTTTTCAGCCTTCAGCTAACCCCCCCCCCCACTTCTACTCATGTTAAACTAAGAATACTCGGTTATGTAATAAACCACATTATTTGAACCTTAAATACCAAATATTATTTTCCAGAGATCTTTATTATACGACATACATGCAAATATGCTCTGGTGACCTCCCCCCTCTTAAGTTTTTGGACAACTTAAATTTGATTGATTGAGATAAAAATTATTCTAATTCATTATAAATTACAGTACTAGATATAGTAAATAGTTTTCAATCAAATTAATGTTATATTTCAGTAAGTTGTTTTTCTTTCTGGTGAGAGTCGGGTTGGCAGACCTATCTGTTTAAATTTTCATACGCTTCTCGCCTGGAGGGGAAAGATTTCTTATTACCATTTGTATTTATTTACTTAATATTCAAGGTAGTATTGTGTTACCAGTATGTAAATTTATCTACTATCAAAACTTCATGAGGGAAATCTGCTTAGTTTAAGCAGCCCTTGCGCGACGGACTTTTTTAAAGACATCTTATGGATTTCGGTGGGTAAAGTGATATGAAAAGAGCAGCTTCCAAAAGAACCCAATGATAGCAACCTTTAAACCTATTAAAAAAAGATCAATTTAATATCATTAAATTGATTTATATTTTGATCATCACCTCCCTCCTTTAAAACGAGAAAAATTTGAAAAAACAAAAAAAAATAAAATTGTATACAAAAAAAATATTGAAAATACTTACAATTAATAGGTTCCTCTACTTCTTTTTCTTCTTCTCCACACATGCCAGAATCTAAATAAAAATGCAATTTTACTATAAGAAAAAAAGATATTGATAAAGTACAAAATATAAACCATTTTATTATAATGAAATACCTCTGATGATTATTAATTCATCATTTGAAAAAATTATTTGAAATATTCTTTATTTCAAATTGAGATAAATGAAATGTGTTTATTTCCATTAAATGTTGGCATAGCATAATATGATATGCCAGATAATTTCATTATCTAAAAACCCGTCACATGTCATGAGTATGACCTCAATAGCTGATTTCGCTTAAGGGAAATCTGCTAAAAGACAATGTTCTTCATCACAAATTATTTGTGACCAATGTTTATGACAGATATTTTGTAGTTTTATTTAATAATTAAACTTTCTTTGACGGTTTTCATCTTGTGTATAAAAACATCCATTCAGGCATGAAGGTCTTTAATTTATTTTTAAACAAAGATTTATTTTTTAATAGATTTAATACTACTAGAAATGATACGATTTTCTCAAACTATTTATGTTTGTGTTTGGTTTAAAGCATATTTATGTATTGTGTTTTATGATCATGTATTATACTATTTTAGCAGATTTCCCTCAAGGGAAATAAGCTATTGAGGTCATACTCATGACGCGACTTTCGAAAAATTTCCTCAAATGTCCATCATTCCAAACCAGGAGTTGACGAAAATGAGGTAGGTATATATATATAATATATATATATATATATATATATATATAATATATGTGTATGTATTTGTCTGTTAACGCTCTGGCAGTCGCAATTTTTGTTACCAAACTTGATATTTAATCGTTTCATACAAAAATAAAGGTCAAGTTCGTTAATGGCTGAAATTGGAGGGGGGGGGGGAGTCAGAGAGGGAATTTTGAAAATTCGAAATATCTCCGTAATTATAAGTCAGATTGAAAAATTGTATATAACCAATCTTATTGAAAATTGAATGATCTATAAATATTGTTCTATACATATTTTCTGTATCATAAATATTAGCCGAGATATTTGGATTTTTAGCAGATTTCCCTTATTGGAAATTTATAAAGATTTCCCTTTATCTATCTATATATTTGTCTGCTACCGCTCTAGCGGTCGCAATTTTTGTTTGATCGTTACCAAACTCGATATTTAGTCGTTTTATGTAAAAAGAAAGATCGAGTTCGTTAATGGCTGAAATCAGACCAGTGGGAGGGGGAGGGTTTAGGAGGATTTTCTAAAATTTGAAATATTTCCGTTACTATACGTCGGATTGAAAAATTGTGTAAATCTTATTGCAAATTAAATTTACTATAAATATTGCTATATACATTTTTTCTCTATCTTGCATATTAACCGAGATATTTTCAATTTTATGAAATCGGGGCAGATAACGGATGAAAGTGAGTTTCCCGCCAAAAGCTAGGTTGGCCGTTTTCTTAACTCTTTGAGTCTCGTGAAATTTCTACTATTGCAAAACTACACGTGGGAAATCTGCTTAGTTTACGCAGCCCCTGTGTGATGGACTTTTATAGTTTTCCGCTTTCAGTAAACTCCCACTCCTACTCATGCTATATTAATAATAAGCTGTTATATCATGAACCTCTTCATTACAAGGTTAAATAATATTGTTACAGGGTATATTGTTTTCATTGAACTTTTACTTTGCTTTGTTGGATACATGTAAATATGTTCTGTTGACCCCTCCCCTTCTTTTGTTCTTGGCTTACTAAAATTTAAGTTTTCAGATTAAAATTATTCTGATTCATTACAAATTACAGCATTAGCTATAATAAATAGTTTTCAATAAAATTAATGTGTTATATTCAGATATATTTTATTAATGGTATTTTTTTTCGGTCTAGAATTCAGGTTGTCTGGCCTGTTTGTTTACAATTCAGACACTTTCCGTAGTAGAGTTATTAACTTGTAACTGAAAGATTTCTCATTACCGTTTGTATTTATGCAAATAATATTTGCAGTGGTCTTGCCAGTATGTATATTAATCTATTGTAATTTTTCGTTTGGAAATCTGCTTAGTTTACGCTGCCCCTGCGTGACGGACTTTTTGTAAAATTAGTTCATTTTTTGTTCCAAAAACAATATTGTTTTGTGCATATATATTGAGGAAAAAGTCATTATTATTGACTCCTTAAAAAAGGGACATCAGGACCCCCTCGACTTCCTGTTGTATATATACCTTATTGCTCTCTTCTGCAATTTAAATATTAAAATTTGATTTTTTGAGTTTCACCAACTCATAACACCATAAGTTAACCGACAATGGAAATAACCATAGTATATTAGTAATAGAGTTTCATTGGGATATATTTAAATAAGAAGCAAAATGGTTTTTTTCTGTAATCGCTAAATAATGGTAACATAACTAAACTGAAATGAGTGAAGAAAGTGAAACATTTTGCAATAGAGGGAAGAAAGTGAATTGCCTTCTTAATTAGTAATAAGTATAAATTAAAAAATAATTTGAAGTTGGAAATGCTTTTAAATGTTTCTTAACATTGTAAGAATTTATTTTTACAAAATAAATTGAAATGTGAATGAATTATTGGTGGAAATAATCAATATATTTTAAAATTTAAATATAATAATAATTACCTTCCTTGTTTATTACCTGCACTTGTTTATAACTGCACTACTTCACAATCATCACTAGTTGTTTTATAACTATGCTTATAACCTTTCACAACCATGCTTAAAATCTACCAACAACATGCCATAATCCTCACAACATCCTAATTTTGTTCATATTCTGGTTAGATCTGATCATGTATTACACGATTACAGAAAAAATTTAATATTACACTCGTGACGAAAGTAGAATTTACAACTCTCATGAAATTATCACACTCGCTTTGCTCGTGTGGGTAAACGGTTCACTCGAGTTGTAAAATGATCTACTTTCATCACTTGTATAATAAAAACTATAAACTATAGTTAATACTTAATTCTGCGACCCAACCAGTCTGGGCATTAGTCCATAGTCAAGCTTAAAACCTTTATCATGGGGTACTAAATATTACTATTCTCTGAATTAATTCAAATAAATTACCTTCTTCGGGCTGCTGTTCTTCAATAGGCTCCTCCTTAATTAGCTTGGTCTTAGAGGATGAACCTAAACAAGGAATATAAAATAAATAAGACAATAAGCAATTGACAATGTGTTGTATAAAAATTGTGATTTTACCCCTACCCCTTCCCCAAATCCCCTCTCCTCCTTATTGGAGGTAAACAACAAGTTGTATTAAAATTATAAATAAATAAAAAAACTATAGTATATTAGCTTATTAAGCCTAAGGAACAATTAATAGTCGATGAATGTATTCATTATCACGCGTTTAAAAATGAAGCAAAGTTTCACTTTCAGAGAAAACAAGATTTTATTATTAAAACATTAAGACGTAGGGATGCAAGACATCAATGCTGAAAAAATACTTCAGATTTGAAAGTTTTAAAAATATTTTTGATAGAGCCTGTTATCCAAAGATGGAATGTAGACCACCGCAAACGGAAGATACAAGAACTGCTATTATCAAAAACAAAAGTGACCGACTTTCTGTACTAGACATTGATTGTGATGTTGCAAGCGCCAGGGGGTAGATGAGATAATTTGACTGGTAAAGAAGAACCAGTTCAAATCTGGAAAAGATCAAGGTGCCTGGTAAAGGATTCTAAATATTAACAATGTCAACAATATCAGAAAAAAAAATGAAATTATAAAGTGACTTGATGGGTTGAATAAAACCAAGCACATTTCACAAGCGTAAGGTAAGGAGATTTCTCGCGGATTGGCATGACACCTGTGTTGGAGGCAGCACACTCTTTCAGGTGCAAACTCTTTCACTGACCTGTCAGGACGTAATGCTCAGGACGGAATGCCACATTATTTTTTTTTTTTTTATTTATGCTTAAAATAATTGAAAAGACATATTTCTACCCGTATCACTATTGTTTACGCTTAACATATTTATACGTCCCACGTATGATAGATATATTGGAGTGGGGGGGGTTCACGGTTAACAGTGTAATAATGACAGATGTGTGGGAGTGGGGGGGGGGTGGAAATATCTGGATATATGAAAGTATGGACTACACACCCAGGATATGTAGGTTTAATTGTTACAAGTCCAGTACTACATACCCAGAATACCTTGGACAATTGGTGAAGTAGCAGGGTACATACCATGGATACTGAGTTTTGAATGTTAAAATACTGGGATAGATACCCAGGATATCATGGGATGGTGGAGTACTATGCACATACCCTGGAAAACAATTTTGATTGTTACAAAATACTGAGATACAAATACAGGATATCATCGACAAATTGTGGAGTACTTTGCATATACCCAGGATACCCGGATTCGATTGTTAAAATTACTGGGATACATATCCAGGGTATCTTGGATTAATGGCGGAGTAGTGGGCTGCATACCCTGGATAACGAGTTTTGATGGTTACAAATACTGGTATACATACCCAGGATACCTTGGACGAATGGAGGAGTATTGTGCACATACCCTGGATAACGAGTTTTGATAGTTACAAATACTGGTATACATACCCAGGATACCTTGGACGAATGGAGGAGTATTGTGCACATACCCTGGATAACGAGTTTTGATAGTTACAAATACTGGTATACATACCCAGGATACCTTGGAATGAATACCCTGGATAACGAATGGAGGAGTATTGTGCACATCCCCTGGATAACGAGTTTTGATAGTTACAAATACTGGTATACATACCCAGGATACCTTGGACGAATGGAGGAGTATTGTGCACATACCCTGGATAACGAGTTTTGATAGTTACAAATACTGGTATACATACCCAGGATACCTTGGACGAATGGAGGAGTATTGTGCACATACCCTGGATAACGAGTTTTGATAGTTACAAATACTGGTATAAACACCCAAGATACCTTGGACTAATGGAGGAGTATTGTGCACATACCCTGGATAACGAGTTTTGATAGTTACAAATACTGGTATACATACCCAGGATACCTTGGACAAATGGAGGAGTATTGTGCACATACCCTGGATAACGAGTTTTGATAGTTACAAATACTGGTATACATACCCAGGATACCTTGGACTAATGGAGGAGTATTGTGCACATACCCTGGATAACGAGTTTTGATAGTTACAAATACTGGTATACATACCCAGGATACCTTGGACAAATGGAGGAGTACTGTGCACATACCCAGGACACCTTGGACAAATGATGGAGTACTGTGCACATACCCAGGATACCTTGAACTAATGATGGAGTACTGTGCACATACCCAGGATACCGAGTTTTGATAGTTACAAATACTGGTATGCATACCCAGGGTACCATGGACAAATGGTAGTAGTGGGTTGCATACCGTGGATTCCGTGTTTTGGTTGTTACAAATACTGGTACAATAGGTGGAGTAAAACTATTAGTTATTTACATTTCAACCGAATGGCATACACTAAAAACAACCAATGACAGTAGGCTAATGAGGAGGAGGAGGAATCATGCCATCAATTGTAAAACCCCACTAGTGGGACCAGGCATGAGAATACACAGCCATCTAATTTAACTACCCAACATATTATCCTTGAGGAACTAACCAATCCTAAGCTGAATTCAGACTCTGTCACAACCACATTGATCAACCTGTTCCATAATATTAGAATATACTAAGAATACATTAGACGATCATACATACTGCAACTGAACGATGGATTACACATTTGTTTGAAGAATCCTTCCTTTATATCCATTTGTTCATCATCTACCTCATCAGTGGACTCATAATCTGCAATAAAATGCGTTAATACATTATTAACAATGTTCAAAGTAATGATAAATCTTAAGATGGTAGATGAGTAGAAAAATAAAATACCTGTCCTGACCCATGCACCAAACGATATATATTTAATTCAGCAATAAGGCCTTTAATAATAGTGTAGAAATACAAAATATGGTTGCAATTTGAGTTAGTAATGTTGCCATGATTACCACCACAGCAACTGCTATGTTTTATCACTGATGATAATAATACTCTAGTATCACATTGCTTTAGTTGCTGGATTTCCCTGAAGTGATACACACACACAATATTTCTAGAATATTTATTTTTTCTTATTCTGGGCTGTAAAAATACAGGTAGTACTTAATAAACATTGCACATTGTTATTAGACAAAAGAGTAACAGATTGTGTATATGTCCCTCTCCTCAGCAACTTAGCAGCAATGTTAAGATTAAATCCAGATAATTTGTTCCATGACGTTAAATAATTTAAAATTATAATAGGGCCGAATCTTTGTTTAAATTTCCCAATGTGGATTAAAATAATTAATATTATTACAATATATGTATAAGTGTGTGCTTAAAATATACTGCTCGAAAATTAATAGGGATATTGGTTATTTTTTTCTTATCCTATTAATTTTAAATAAATCGATCTTAATTAAATTTCTTTTTTATGGGGAAAAAAAGACAATAATTTCTAATAAATATTAATGATATTTATAATAATAAAAAAAAAAAATATGCTAGGCCCCATACATACCACAAAACAGCCAATATCCCTACCTATTCATTTTTGAGCAGTTTATATAGTGTACATGCTAATGAGATCAGGAATTATGTGTAGCACATAATACCCCTTCTTGTGAAACTTTTATAAAAATTATAAATGGAATATTGATTTCATAGATTTTTATTTTCATTATAGATAAAATATAAACGAATAAATCAATACTCACCCTCACTATCGTCTTCACTTAGATCCTCAGTTTTTAAGATACTCATCACTGCAAAAGAGACGTCAGAATATCAGTAATACATATAAAAATAAAAAAAGAAAATATAAAATATTAAAAAAGTCTGGAACGCAAGGGCTGTGTAAACTAAGCAGATTTTCCTTGTGAAGTTTAAGAATATATAAATCTACATACTGGTAACACAACACAATCATGAATATTAAGCGAATAAATACAAGCGGAAATAAGAAACCTTTCCCCTCCCAACGGGAAGCGTCTGAAATGTAAACAAACAGTTCTGCCAACTTCTTACCGGGAAAAAAAAAAAACAATTACTGTAATATATCAGAATATAACGTATTAATTTGATTAAAAACTATTTACTATGTCTAGTACTGTAATATATAATGAATCAGAATAATTTTTATATTATGCGAACATATTTGCATGTATCTCGTATAAAAAATGTTTCTTGAAAACAATATTTGGTATTTAAGCTTCGAATAATGTGGTTTATTATATAACAAAATTTTGTTTATGTAACATGAGTAGAAGTGGAGATTTGCATAAGGCTGAAAATTAAAAAATACAAATATCTTGGTAAATATTCAAGATAGAGAATAAATGTATATAACAATATTTATAGTACATTTAATTTGAGATAATATTGGTTCCATGCAATTTTTCGATCCGACAAATAGTAATGAAGATATTTCGAATTTTCAAAAATCCTCTTCTCTAAACCCCCCTCTCTCTGGTCAGATTTCAGCCATTAAAGAACTTCATCTTTCTTTTTACATAAAACAACTAAATTTCGAATTTGGTAACGATTAAACAATAATTGTGACCGCTAGAGCGGTAACAGATAAATATATATATAATTTTGAACGGGCCTCATTTTCATCATCTCCTGGGTAGGATCAATGGACATTTGAGGAAAAGTTTTGAAAATCACGTCATGAGTACGACCTCAATAGCTGATTTCTCTTAAGGGAAATCTGCTGAAATCCGAACATTTAACATTTGTTATATGTACTGACTACAATTTTGGCCAATATAAGAAGATATAAATCTAATTATTTTATCTGAGAAAGAATTTACAGTAGAGTCTTGATTAACCGAGTTAATGTGGACCAGGATTACCTCGGATAAGAAAGATCTCGGATAACACGGATGGAATAATAAAACAGCTTAATAACATTTGAGATGAAGAAAATAAAAGTTTATGAGCTATGAGGAGACAAAAGCAAGCTTTGGCAAGGGGTGGGAGAGCTGCGCGAGCATAGAGCTTTCCAAGAATCATGTCCGGAAGCGCTGACTTAGTACATACTCCCTACTTCCGAGGCAAGAACCTCGTTTCTGTGGAATACTAGCAGATTCCACACTTTTTTTAAAAGTATGTACATACCTCCTTGAGAACCTCGGTTAACACAGAACTCGGATAATTGGGACTCGGATAATCGGGACTCGGATAATCGGGACTCTACTGTATTTCTAATTTTAAATTAATAGTTATGATTAAAATATTAAGTAATGAAAAAAAAAAACAACAAAGGAAAATAACAAATGTATCATTGGATAAAAAAACAAAAACTTTTTTGTTTATTTAACTTAAAGAATTTAATTTTTATGGATGGTAAAGGAATTTTTTTTAGCAGATTTCTCTTGAGGGAAATCAGCTATTGAATTATACTCATGAAGCGATTTTCAACATTTTCTTCAAATGTCCAACTAGGAGATGACGAAAATGAGGTCCGTTCAAATTTGTGTGTATATATATATATTTGTCTGTTGCCTAAGGGAAGTCTGCTGAAACATATACTGAAACATACGTATACTGAATGTGAGGTCCTACCCCACCCACCCACTGTATGCTTCATCTGATTACCATTTGATTTGATCGATGGCATGTCTGAGCTGCTGGATTCGCATGTCTGTAATGAACAACCAGTCCCCCATGTATTTACCAAAAATCCCATTTGGAGTGCAACCTCAATAGCAGATTTCCTTTATTACAAATTATATTGTTAGTAAATCTAAAATTATTAATACTTACGCGATGTAATGAGGTTAAGTTGGTGATTCGAGATTCCATTCAAGTTCGGTAAACGGCCATTTTTTATGTCAGCAATGACTGACTGAATAAATGGATTTTTGATTTCATTTTCCTCATCCATGTCTGTTTGTCCTTCGCCATATTCACCTTCATTTTCAAATGGACTAGGAGATCGAGGTTCTTCCTTAATTTTTCGAAATTGTGTGCCTTTCAGTTTCGAATCAGTTTCACAATTCCAACCTTAATCGACAAAAATAAGACTGCATAAATTATAATAAATTAAATCAGTTTTCAAGGGTCCAGCTTAGCCATGTGAGTTAAAAGCGTAGGCTTTATGTCACATGTTAAACCTAGATTGGTGAGTTCGATTCCCGCCTGCGCAATAGGAATTTATTTAGTGACAAACTCATTAAATAGAATCCTTAGTACCACCCCGGCTTGGAAAGGGTGGTAACCTGTAGATAACCCTTTCCAATTAGACATAGTAGTGAAAAGTAGATGTTAATATAATAAATAAAAAAAATCTAATTAATTTTAGAATGCTAAAAAGTATAAATCTACTTAACTTTAGCTTCAGACCTAAATTATGAACAAAAAGTCCGTTACGCAGGGGCTGCGTTAACTAAGCAGATTTCTCACGTGCGCAACGTATTTGCATTTATCTCAAAACAATGAGAACAATATTTGGTATTTAAGCTTCAAATAAGAGCTTCATAACATAATAGAATATTGTTTATGAACAACATTTGTTGAGTAGGAGTGATTGTTTATGACATGAGTAGGAGTGGGCTTTACTCAAGATTGGAAACTAAAAAGTGCAAATATCTCATTAAATAATCAAGATAGTGAAAAAATGTACATAACAACATTTATAGAACATTACATTTGCCACAAGATTGGTTCTATACAATTTTTCGATCTGACACATAATAACAGAAATATTAAGAATTTTCAAAATTCTCTCCCTGTAAACCCCTCCTCCCCCTGGTCCGATTTCAGCCGTTAACGAATTTGATCTTTGAAAAAAATATATCTGTACTATAAAATAATTGACAAAATTTACTTTCATCGAGTTGCTCATCACTGGTATGAGCATCTCCATCAGGTAGTGCTTCATCGAGCTGCACTTGTTCCGGTTCCTTTTTAAGCTCCTCCTTCTTAAGTCTGACATAAGGGGAAGAACCTAAACAAAAAATATAAAAAAATAAGACTAGATTATATTTTCTTCAGGCAACCAATTACACAGTTACAAGTAACCTTACACTGTGTAGTTACCCCTAATTGGTAAAAATTTTGTTTTAGAATTATTCTGCTGAGTCTCATTAAAATGTTTGTGTGGCAATTAAATAACTGTGTCAATTTTTAAGTATTATATGTGTAAGTTATTTGGTTGAAGCATAAATAACTAATCCAATATTTTATCAAATATGTCTAACTTATTATCGGATAAACTGTTTTTGCAAGAGGCTCTTCTTCAATATTGTTACATTTATTACAAAATCAGTAATAAATGTTGTTTATTAGAGTTCTTTTGGATTGCAAAATTAAACACACGCAAGCCTTAGAGTTTTTATCACTGGACAATTTATTGAACAATGCACTACACACTTGGTTCATTATTCTTAACTACTGCTCACAGTATGCACTGATAGCTTCACTGCTCTTCTTATTGTCCAGTCTAATTACTCACTCACGATCACTGAAGTTCACAAAAACACGTCACTGCACTGATCTTCTCAAAGATAACGGTACTGCACTGTCCTGTTACTTTTACACGGCACTACACTGTTCTTCACATAAAACACTTTACCGCACTGCATCTAAAACGCATTGTTCGCTAAAGCTGCACTGAACGCACTGTTGATCACTTGAAGAGAGCTAGGAACAAACTAACTGTTGTGGCGGGCTGGGTCCCTTTTACACCTTGTTGGCTTACATCAAAGGAGATGTGTCTAGATCCCAGGCGGGTATTGCTGAGAACGATTTAGACCATCCGTCGGCACCTTTCATCTACTCCATACTTCTTAAATATGTGACTAACTCTGTTTAATTTTTCATGTACGTAGTTTTCGCAATAATATTTTAACATGAGCAATAGCCCTGTCGAAAGCCATCGAATTTTAGCGGGTTTTTGTGGAGAGCATGTGCTCACGGAAGTGGTTTGCTCGGTTTAAATGTGGTGATATACTTTTATGTGATTGAAGAGTGCCTATTTTTTTTTATTTATATGCATGTTTAGGAATCAACATATTCAAAAAAGCATTGCTATTCTAAAAAATAATTGATAAAAATTACTATAATTAGATAGCACTCCTTCACTATGAGCATCCTTAATTAGTTCAGTCTTAGAGGATGAACCTAAACAAGGAATATAAAATAAATAAGGCACTAAGCAATTGACAAAGTGTTGCTTAAAAATTTTGGTTCTACCCATTCTTTAAATCCTCCTCCCCATATCGGATGAATATGTCATATATAAATTCAAGAAAATCCACCATGCTTCTCCCCTCACCATATATTTTCTATTTCTAAGTTAAAATTAAATGAGCAATCGTGGGGGGTTTACTGAAGGCTGAAAATAAGAATGTGTGAATATCAAGCTTAATGTTTGAATTAATAAAAAATAGGAAGAACAGCGATTGTAGAGCATCAATAGTCTCACAAAATTGGTTCTACAACATTTTTCGATCCAACTTGGAATTTTCAAATTCCCCTCCCCCCTGAAAACCCCCATTAATTCTAGTCCAATTTCAGCCACCTACTATTATGACCTTTAGTAGTGAATGAAACGGTTAAATATTGAGTAGGGTAAAGGTTAAATTAACATTTACGAGTTAAAAAATAATAATAATAATAAATTAAATATAAATATTTATTATATATATATAAAATTGTAACCTCTGTTTGTACATTGATTTTATTCGCGAAATTTCACGATAACTTTTCGTTTCACATGTCATAGACACCATAACTGCATTTTGTTTCTTTCTTGTATGTTTGTTGTTACCTTTTCACACATAAACGGCTGAACCGAATTTTATGAAACTTGGTATGTATATTACTACTAGCCCAACTTAGACTTTAGGCTATATTAATATTCTCTAAGACAAACAGGAGTGGGGGATTATAGGGGAGGCCTGAAATTAAATATAGTGATATTTCGTTTCCTATTGCTTTTTCTGCAAATATGCACATAACAAAAGTTGTTCATTTTGTTATTTAGAATAACGTTTGTTATATGCACTTTTGCCGTATACGGAAGTATAAATGAGTTATACGCTAAAAACTATGGCGGGAGTCCACAATTTTATTTGCCACAAAAGAATCAACCGAACTAAACCAAACTCGGTATGTGAATTAGCACTAACGCCTTCCTTATAATAAGCCATACTAACATTTCTAGGGACGAGCAGGAGTGGGGGTTATAAGGGAGGCCTGAAATTAAAAATAGTGATTTCCTATTGGCGTTTCGGCAAATATACACACAACAAAAGTTGTTTATTTTGTTATTTAGAGAAATTTGCTCAACACTTCTTTTCAATATGAACTACCAGGTACCTCAAATGAAAAAATTGTTTCAAATGTATGTCAATATTTTCTCCTTAATAATTCAAATCTATGCATTATGCACAGGAAACGGGAAATATGACAATATGCTGGACAGTGAATTCTTACATAAAAAAATAATTCTATTATTAACAAATCCACAGAAACGACGGGTGTTAACCCTAAACACTGGGACGGGTAAATGTCAAAATATTGTGAAAAGTAAAGCCTTGTCAAAAATATACCATCACCATTCAGCCTCAAATGAATTCCCGAGCGAAGATGGGTATCTGAGCTAATATATATATATATATATATATATATATATATATATATATATATATATATATATATATATATATATATATATAATTTTTAATGGACCTCATTTTCCTCAACTACTAGGTAGAATTGGTAGACATTTCATTAAATTTTTCGAAAATTAGGCCATCAGTACAACCTCAATAGCTGATTATCTTAAGAGAAATCTCCTAAAAATTAGGAAAAAGTTTTCAACGGAGGTTTTTTCTTTTTCAGAAAAGTTATATTGGCAAGCCTTGTCATTATTTTAATTTTGGTGAGTGTTCAATTTTATATGAACTTTATATGCCTTTTAAAATTTCATACTACCAGTGTTAACCGTCGTTGACCACTGTCAAATGGTTAAATGAGTTCGAGCATGGTATAGATCAAATAAGAATTGTTAAGTTAAGAATGTAATATCTTAAATGATGACGTCTCACACAATGTATTTGCATGTATCTCACACAGTAAATGTTGAATGAAAACAATATTTGGTATTTAAGATTCCAATAAAATGGTTCACAACATAATAGCTTATTGTTACTATGACATGAGTGGGAGTGGTGGTTTGCTGAAGACTGAAAACTGAAAAAGATGCAAACATCTCTGTTAATTACTAATATATTGAAAATAAGTATATGACAGCATTGATAGGCAATGATATTTATAATAAGAGAGGTTTTATCAATTTTTTTATTCAATTTATAATAATGGAGATGTTTCGAATTTTTGAATAATTAAAATACTTCACCAGTGTTAATACTTTAAATTTCTAAAAGAAATATAGTTAAACATAATTTGCTTTTTTTTTTGAAAAATGAAACAAATAACACTCAGAATCTTTATATTACAGTAATAATATAATTTATATTATAGTATTAAAAATTTCAAAAATTCAAAATATTTCCATTATTAGGCGTAGGATAAAACAAACTGTATAGAACCAATCTTATTATAAATTCAATCGCCTAAAAATGTTGTTATATACATATTTTCTAATATGGACATTAACCGAGATATTTGGATTTTTTAGTTTTCAGCCTTCGGTAAAACCCTACTCCTACTCATATTATATTAACAATAAGCTGTTTTATCACGAACCTCTTTATCCTAAGCTTAATTACCAAATATTGTTTTCTAGAGATCTTTATTATGTGAGATACATCTAAATTCATTGTGCAATGACATCATCAATTAAGATTTTACATTCTTGTCACGAAAATGTTTATTCGATCTATAACATACTCGATATTTAACCGTTTCAGTCAATAAAAAAGATCATATTTGTTATTGGCAGAAACTTGACCAGGAGTAGAGGGGGGAATTTTTGGAAAATTCAAAATATTTCTGTCATTATGATTGCAAAATGTTATAGAAGCAATTTCAACTATGGATGCTATAACCTTTTAAACTAATGATGCTCTACAATTGTTTGTCAACACATTTTTTTCTAACTCAAATATTAAGTGTGTAATTTGTACTTGTTTTCAGTCAGAATTGGTGATGAAATGAAATCATTATGAATCACATGGGAAATCTGCTATTGAGATCGTACTCATGACACGATTTTTGAAAAATGTCTTCAAATGTCCATTGATCCTACACAGGAGACGACGAAGATTCAGTCCGTTCAAAATAATATATATATATATATATATATATATATATATATATATATATATATATATATATATATATATAAAATTGTAACCTCTGTCTGTACATTGATTTTTTTTGCAAAATTTCACGATAACTTTTCGTTTCACATGTCATAGGCACCATATCTGCATTTTGTTTCTTTCGTGTATGTTTGTTTGTTTGTTTGTTTGTTACCTTTTCACGCATAAATGGCTGAACCGAATTTTATGAAACTTGGTATGTATATTACTACTAAGCCAACTTAGACTTTAGGCTATATTAATTTTCTCTGAGACGAACAGGAGTGGGGGTTATAAGGGAGGCCTGAAATTAAAAATAGCGATATTTCGTTTTCTATTTGTTTTAAGGTAAATATGCACATAACAAAAGTTGTTTATTTTGTTATTTAGAGTAACTTTTGTTATATACACTTTTGTCGTATACCGAAGTTTAAATGCGTTATACGCTAAAAATTATAGCTGGAGTCAACAATATTATTTGCCAAAAAAGACTCAACCGAACTAAATAAAACTCGGTATGTGTATTAGCAGTGAGGCCTTCATTATAATAAGCCATACCAACATTTCTATGGACGGGCAGGAGTGGGGGTTATAAGGGAAGCCTGAAATTAAAAATAGCGATATTTCGTTTCCTATTGGTTTTTCCGGAAATATAAACATAACAAAAGTTGTTTATTGTGTATTTTGGAGTAACTTTTGTTATATACACTTTTGTCGTATACCTAAGTATAAATGAGTTATACGTTAAAACTTTAGCGGGCACTATCGGCTGAACCGAATTTAACAAAACTCGGTATGTCAATTAGCATTAATTCTTCCATGATTATAAGTTATATTAAAATGTTTAGGTTCAAACGGGAGGGGGGTTAAAAGGGAGGCCTGAAATAAAAATTCACCATATTTACATGCATAGACGGGAAATATAAAAATATCGAAGACTGTGAAGCCTTATCGAACAAATAATTCTATTATTAGCAAATCCACGGCAAAGATGGGTATGAATCCTAAACACTGGGACGGGTAAATGTCAAAATATTGTGCAATGTAAAGCCTGTTAAAAAATACCATCACCACTCAGCCTCAAATGAATTCCCGGGCGAAGCCGGGTATCTGAGCTAGTATATATATATATATATATATATATATATATATATATATATATATATATATTTGTCTGTTAACGCTCTAGCGGTCGCTAGATTTTTGTTTGATCGTAACGAAACTCGATATTCAACCGTTTTATGTAAAAAGACAGATCAAGTTCGTTAATGGGTGAAATCAGACAAGAGAGAGGGGGGGTTTAGAGGAGGAGATTTTCGAAAATTCGAAATATTTCCGTTATTATGCATCGGATCAAAAAATTGTATAGACCCAATCTTATTGCAAATTAAATTTCTATAAATATTGTTTTATAGATTTATTCTCTATCTTGAATCTTAACCGAGATAAGTTTGTGGTCGGGTATAGGTGGATTAAGTCGGTCATTTTCGTCATTTCTCGGCTCAGGTGGAAGCTTCTAATCTTACCTGTCGTTTCTAACCTTACCTTACCTTCCTTACTTTGTGAGATTTATGCAAATGTGTTCTGTTCATCCGCCCCCCCCCTTCTTTACTTCTTGGAACTACAAAAATTTGAGTGATTAAAATATAAATTATTCTTACAATTCAGTACCTGTTTCAGTTGGGAATTTATTTTAATTAACTGAAAGATTTCTCATTACCGTTTGTGTTTAATCACGGTGGTGTTGTGTTAGCAGTATGCAGATTTCTCTATTGTAAAACTTCACATAGGAAATCTGCTTAGTTTATGCAGCCCTTGCGTGACAGACTTTTTGATAATCTTCTAGGTTGGATCGAAAGGCATTTGAAGAAATATTTTCAAAAATTGTTCCACGAGCTATAAGGAAATCAGCTAAAAAGCTGTTTAACATGTGAAACATGAAAGCGAATCCATTGCAAGTAATAATTAAATCAGTGTTTTTTCATGCACATAATAATGACGTAGGTTGCACTGGGCGCCAAATAAATAATTTAAGTTAAAAGAATAAATAATTCTTACCTTTGTCAACCTCCGCATTGTTACACCAGAGCTGCACACTGATTTTCTCTATTGGAAAATATCCATCGGCTAAAAAAAAAAAATTATAGTATTATAATATAATATTTTCACTACAGTTAATAACATTTCATATAGTTGCAAACAAGAAATGTGTTTCTAATGAAAAAATCTTGGCAGTCTGACAAGCGATGTAAACTACGCAGATTTCCCATTATTAGCTAGAATGGCAAACTAGTGAACTCATCTCACCACATATTTTCTATTTCTACGCAAAAATCCAGAAGTTCAATGCTAAATGATCAACCAGTAGTAATCATCCCTATGTGTTTAATCCTAAATTTGTTGGCTATAATTGTTATTATGTACATATTTTTATAAATATTAAACAAAATATTTGGGTTTTTAGTTTTCAGCCTTTAATAAAACAACAAGCTTTACAAAGCAAAACAATAAACTATTATACTATAGAACATTTTATTATAAGCTTAAACACCATATATCGTTTACAAGAGATCTTCATTATACAAGATAAATCAAATACGTTGTGGGGTGAGGTCACCAATTAAGATTATACTTTCTCGTTTCGAAAATGTGATCTATACCATGCTCAATATTTTACTGTTTCATTCAACACTAAAAATCATATTTATTATTGGCTCAAACTGAATCTGGAATTGGGAGGGGAGGGGGAAAATCGAAAATTCAAAATACCGCCGCTATTATGAGTCAAATTGAAAAACGATTTAGAAGCAATCTTGTTCTTGTCTACAATTTTTGTTCTGTACGTTTTCATATTCTGTTTTTCATCCTTCTTTGTTTTAGCAGATTTCCCTTAAGGGAAATCAGCTATTGAGGTCGTACTCATGGTGTGATGTATGAAATTATTCTCAAACGTCCATCAATCCTACCTAGGAGATAGCGAAAATGAGGTCCGTTCAAAAATGTATGTAGTATATATATATATATATATATATATATATATATATATATATATATATGTCTGTTATGGCTCTAGTGATTGAAATTGTTGTTTAATTATTACCAAACTAGATAATTAGTCGTTTTATGTAAAAAGAAAGATCAAGTTCATTGACCTCTGAAATCAGACCAGGGTGAGGGAGGGGGTTTAGAGGTGAGAAATTTTGAAAATTCAAAATATCTCTGTTACTATACGTCGGATGGAAAACAAATAAATTTACAACAAATATTGTTCTATATATATTGTCCATATAATGAGTATTAAAAGAGATATTTGGAATTCATAGTTTTATAAGCTCTTATATCATGAACCACTTCATTACAAGGTTAAATACCAAATATTGTTTTCAACAAACATTTATTATATGAGATACAAGCAAATACGTTCAGTTGATGCCCCCCCCCCCTTCTTTCTTCTTTTGTTCTTGGATTACTAAAATCTGAGAGATGGAGATATTCAGTTTTCTGATCCAATCCAAATTACTCCACTATATTAAATAGTTTTAAATAAAATTAATATGTTATATTCAGATATATTTCATTAATTGTTCATCTTTCTGAAGGCTAATTCTATCTATTCAGTGCTGCGAAGTTGGCTGCCCTGTTTTTTCACAATTCAGACGCTTTTCGTTGTAGATATTATTAACTTGTAAATTGACTAAATGATTTCTTATTCTTATGTTTGAATTTATTCCCTTAACATTCACGGTGGTGTTACCAGTATGTTGATTCACCTGTTGCAAACCTTCCCGTGCGAAATCTGCTTAGTTTACGTAGCCCCCGTGTGATGGACTTTTTAGCGTTCAGTAAACATCCACTCATGGACTTAGAAATGGAGAATATATGGTGAGATGACGTGACAATTCTGGGAAATCAGAATAGCCCCCCCCCCTATTTCGAAACTGATATTTCCTGAATTACTCAATTAAATATTACAAGTTATTACTTACATGCAAGCGGCTGAATGACTATGGAATCTCCAATAAGTCCTTTCGTTAACTGAATTGTGAAGGTCTGGTTTATTTTTTTTCTAGATTCTAAAACTAAAGGTAAAAAAAAAATTAGGCAACCATGATAGCAATTGCAAATAACAATAATTGTATTGTAAAAATAAATAGTTGTAAAAGTGGGGACCACTTAAGACAATAATACACAGAAAATAGACATTTAGTAGAAAATAGAAAAGTGGGTATTGGAAAGAAAAACAGGCTCCAATTAAGCTTATTGTATTTTTTTTATACTCTTTTATCATCTATTATTGGTTTTAATTATAGTTGTTGTTATTTTTCTGTTCAATAAAAAAAAATGTTTGCTACGTCTTTTGTATGGAGTGTACTGCTTTAAGAAAGAAAAAGTCTGACTCCAGAAAAGGGAATTTAATAGATTGCAAGCAAATGAAATATGGCAGAATGAGTAGATCAAGTTGGATAAAAAATCCAACATGTAAGTTTTAAACGAGGTAAGTGAAAGCAAAAGTCTTATCAAGGCCATGGAAAAAGAAGAGAGTGAAACTTCTCGATTCACATCATAAGTCACAACTTCAACACAAATATATTTGAAGGTAAGGTCCTTGGGTAGAGAGGCAGAGGAAGGCCTAGAAAATCCAATTTTGAAGGAAATTTTGAATATCAAACATATTATGGATTTGAGAGAGTATAGTAATATGAAAAGGGCAGCTTCCGAAAGAACACAACGGCTGAAACTTTAGATAATGATGATGATGGTTCTGTTTGCATTTTTTATTTACTATTTAGTTGCCCATAATTCACCAGTGACCAAACAACACTAATATCATTCACAGGCACAGGGACAGAATTTATAAAAATTCTCCTTAATTAACTTTATCTAAATTCATCACAGTATATACCAAAGTAAATATTTAAGATTGTGAAAACGTTGGCATAGGGGAGTCTGCACAACTAAAAAAAAAGAAGAGAATAAAGCAACACTCTAAAAATATTGCTTCCATATGGAAAATAAAACAAAACTTATGGCCTATGCTGTTAAATTAAGACATTCCTTTGATTTTGATAATGTAAAAATCTTACATAAAGAAAGGAATACAACTAAAATATAAATAAAAGAGAATATATATATATATATATATATATATATATATATATATATATATAAACAGGAAGAAGGCAGTAAACAAAGAAAACGGAGATTAAACAGTACCTTTTTCAATCTCCTTCTCAAATAAAAAGTGTTCACCATTTCGATAAATAGTTTAGTTAGTTCTAAATATTGACGATACTTCGTCAAGGAATTTGGTTTAAAACTAACATCGATTGTAAAGGTATGTTTAGCAATATTGTATAAATGTATCGATATATTATGGCATTTGGTTGTGTTCTCCTATCAGTATAGACAAAGCGGGTGGGTCCAGAGAAAGAATTTCTCTCTAGACGTTGGACTGACTATGGTATTAGGGATAAGGATTATACTCCTGACAAGATGTTGAAGTAAAGAATGCAAAACATGAATAGTTATAATAAATGAAACAATGAGAATTGTGTTTTTATAAAATCTTCCCCTGAGAGTGATATTAGATATTTTGTTATTCTATTTATTCGTCTATTAGTAATTATATTTTTTTCTGTATGTTGCAAAGCTCTTAAAAGAAAAAAAAATTAGCTCCTCCAAAGTGCAGTCAAAATAACAGTAACAATTTCCTTGTTCTCTTATTAAATAAAATAAACAAGACATTGGGATCTCATTTAACTTTTTTTCACTTGAAAATGATATCCATGTGCCAATGCATTGAATTAGAAAATGTCATAGGGAGGGAGAGAGAAATGTGATACTTACGTTCAAAGAGTTTCAAAATGTCTCCACAGAGTGATACATTTCCAGTATTAAGGAAGTAATGCATTTAGAATTTGGTTCAGGAAATCTATATATATTCAACAAAAAAATAAATAAAGCAATTAAATAAAAATCATAATAATTAATGTCACATGTTAATTACATCGGCTGTCATAGGGCCCCACAATGAAGGAAAGACATTTGATAATGTAAAGCTGTGCTTAGAAAATTTTTGACTGAAGTGGGCTACTTTTAGCAGGTATTGCTTAAGAGAAATCAAATAGCCATAGTAGCACAAAGTGAGCTCTAAAAAAATTCCTCAAATGCCCATTGATTCTAGTGCATGATTAAAATTATGTCCATTCAAAATTTGATATATATATATATATGTGTGTGTGTGATCACAATTTTTATTTAATCGTAACTAAACTCAATGTTTAAATGGTTTACGTAAAACTAAAGATCAAGTTTATTAAATAGTGATTTGGGGGAAGGGGGGGATTTCAGGAATCCAAATTATATTACATGTCTGGTCAAAAAAATTCACAGAAATAATTATGGTTAAAAAATTACAAATAACTAACATGGATTAAAAAATTGCACAGAACCAATCATGGATTAAAAAATTGCACAGAAACACTCATGGATCAAAAAATTGCACAGAACGAATCATGGATAATTGCAAAGAACCCATCATCGATAATTGTAAAGAACCAATCATGGATAATTGCTTAGTACCAATCATGGATAATTGCAAAGAACCAATCTTGAATAATTGGACAGAACCAATCATCGATAATTGTAAAGAACCAATCATGGATAATTGCAAAGAACCAATTATGGATAATTGCAAAGAACCAATCATGGATAATTGCAAAGAACCAATCATGGATAATTGCAAAGAACCAATCATGGATAATTGCACAGAACGAATCATGGATAATTGCACAGAACGAATCATGGATAATTGCACAGAACCAATCATAAATAATTGTACATAACCAATCATGGATAATTGCAAAGACCCAATCATGGATAATTGCAATTAATAAATGGCTTCAGTTATTTAAACTCACTTTTACTTATAGATGTGTTGTTAACCCAGAGTCTCTTGATTTGTTCTCTTTAAATAATTGAAAGTTTTCATTTTTTTCATTTCTAGAGTCATTCTAAACTAAATAAAACTTTTTTTTATTGATATATATATATATAGTTTATCAGGATAATATATTTACAAAATTCTAAATAGTCAAAAAGGAGTATGTTAGTACTGAAAGCCAATTGACAGTTCTAAACAATAACAACAGGTGTCCTTGTAGAAGGACAAGAGAATCTAGGCTAATATGTAACTATGAAAATTGTCAATAGGTATACAAGCTAAGCCTTAGGGCATTTTAACAAGCATAAAACATATGCAACCTGCAGAATGTAAAGAAAATTATTAAGCAAGAAGGAACATTTTCCAAAACCCCGTGTTTTCCAAAAGCGTCCCCATATACAGTGGTTTATATGGAGTATATTTCCCTGGCTAAACCGATAAAGCCATGTTTGAAATTGCCTAAACAATAGGAGGTACCATAGTTATTTATAAACAAACATGAAATGACTACTCACAGATAAACAACAAGAACAAACGGCCGCTCGTAGCTGAGAAACAACAAGATACTCTGCTATGTTATTCACTTTCAGGAGGTTGCAAGGATAACCGGAAAGCTAACCTGCTCAGAGATAGGGGAGACTTGAAGGGTGGGGGAAGGGGCACTTGGCGCCATTCGACCACGCCCCTACAGCTCACCATATACTATCTTTTTTTTTTAAATAATTATCAGATTTCCCTTTAGAGAAATCTACTATTGAGGTCGTACAATTTTCGAAATTGTTATTCAAATATCCATCGGTCCTACCCAGTAGATGATGACAATGAGGTCGGTCCAAAACTGTATGTATATATATATTCAGAAAACTGATCATTATTTAGATATTAAAAAATAATGAATTAATCTACATTTACATTAAATTATGATCTATTTTTTAGCAGATTTCCCTCAAGGGAAATCAGCTATTGAGGTCGTACTCATGACGCGAGTTTCGAAAAATTTCTTCAAATGTCCATCGATCCTACCTAGTTTATGACGGAAATGAGGTCCGTTCAAAATTATATCTATACTATAGAACGTTTCACTTCGAGATGGCAGTATGTATTTTCAATGGGGTGCTCTGTCTCCCTCTTGCATATGCCTCGCTAGATAGCTCTGTCCTCCTCCCTCCGTGCGGCGTTGCCGCTATATCTCAAAGTTGTCCAATTTTTACGGGAAAAATTCTCTAAAGTTCAGAATTTATCGCTCCATCTGCCTATGCTAAAAATTTATCAAGAAAATAAAATCTGTTTTTGCAATTAATTGTTTTTTGTCCATTTTTTACATAAAATTTTTAATGGAAATTCTTGTTTCTCTCGTCACTGTGATCTTATTTTTTAAGATATTAGTTTGAAATTCGACATGAAGTTAGTATATATTATCTTTATTCGTAGCAAGGAACAATTTTTTTTTCAACGACATTCCTTTCCATGTTTTTGCCATAATAAAAATAAAAATTGAGAAATCTTATTTTTAAAAAGTAGCCTGCGGGGAATTTCCGTTCTATAATTGTTTATTAAGTTTTGTTATACTCCTTTTAAAGAGGACAATTCAAATTTAATTTTGAGCCTCCTCCGAACATTATGGGACGCTGACAACTGATGCAATTAATGTTTATATGTTGTGGGAGCGTCGCGGCACGAGGAGAGCTGGACCCCCCGGCTCTCTTCCGCCCGCTCTCCCGTTCTTTCTTATAACTGTCTATACAACCATGATTATTTAAAAAGCCTCAACTCAGAAATTGTAAATTTTACTGGGAAGCACTTTTTTTATTAATCTTTTTAATGTGATTTGAAGTTAATAACTTAAATATATCTTTCAAAATGTAATTTTCGACAAAAATTGGAGTTAAGGCCTTTTATAAACTGAGAGCAATAGAGGACTGTGAACAAACAGGATTGGGATGATTATTTATAACAATAATATTAATATATATCTTTAATCCATTAATAATTATTCATTATAATCATAATTATAGTTGCATAATTAAAAAATAAACCCATTTTAATCAAAGAAATTCCTAATAAAAATCTTTAATGACCTTCAAAAATGTCTATTGAAAGCAACTTAATTTTAGAGTATCTAATTTCTTAGCCCATCTGCCAAGGAGAAGAAGCCTATTAAATTTAACGTTTATAGAAAAAACTATCCATTTAGATTATTGGCCAAAATAGTCAAAATCTTAAGTATGCTTCATGCCTAACAATCAAAACAAAAAGCACGAAAATGTAATATTATATTAAGAAAATATAATATTATATTAGGTGCTATATAAAAACATCAGTACTTGTTTCTTCGTCTGACAGAGGTTCAACTCCGCTCATTCCTTGCGAGTCCGCGACGCTCGCACAACATATAAACATTAATTGCATCAGTTGTAATCGACCCATAATGTTCGGAGGAGGCTCAAAAATAAATTTGAACTGTCCTTTTTAAAAGGATTATGACAAAACATAATAAACTATTATAGAACGAAACTTCCCCGCAGGCTACTTTGTTAAAATTGGATTTCACAATTTTTATTTTTATTATGGAAAAAACATGATAAGGAATGACATTTTAAAAAAAATTGTTCCTTGTAACGAATATAGATAACATAAACTAACTTCGTATAGAATTTCAAACAAATATCTTAAAAAATATGATCGCAGTGACGAGAGAAACAAGAATTTCCATTAAATTTTTTAGGTAAAAAATTGGCACAATACAATTTATTTCGATTGTGTATCTTGTTTTGTTGATTTATTCTTAGTATAGGCCGATAGAAGATTAAATTCTGCACATTTCAGAATTTTTCCCGAGTTTTTCAGAAATTTGGCGGATTTGAGTGAGATTTGGCAACAGCGCACCAGATCTACTGCCATCTCGAAGTGAAACGCACTATAGCTAAGGTGGGCCGGGTGGCGATGCCCGGGAAATCATTGCTGACTGACTAATGATTGTATTTTTATAGCAAGACTTCAATGTGTACAATTGCACTTCCCTCCACGATGTATTGTTTTTTCAAAACAGCCAATCCTAAAGTGTAACTTTCAGGGTTAATAGAATAGAAATTTTAGTTTTGAAGAATATATGAAAATGGGTTCCTAATTTATCCCTCACGACTTTTTGACTCACGGTTTTTGAATAATTCAAACCATAATCATGGGTAGCATTTATCACATTTAGATATCTTCTATAATGAAGATATTTCCTGTCAAAAATCAAACCAAGCACAAATAGTTTTATACATAAGATTATATTCGTATTAGTAAGCCTCAGTGGAAATCACTTCTCGTCGTGGCAGCATTCCACAGGAAATAACTGAACTCAATTACCCCCCGCCCATTTCCGCTCTCGCAGGAGCTTTATCATCGTTGTTTTCCTTAGAATATTGATTCAGAATATTATTTTAATAATTTATCTCCCTGATGGAACTAAATAATAGATCCCTAAACATAATTTCATTTATGTTGAAAAAGCTAGATGAGGGGAAGAGAGCCCCCCTGCAACCTAGTAATACTTTAAACATTCATATCGAGTATATATTAAATACCAGAAATGCTCTTATAGTTTATATTCTATTAGAAATAAATAACAAAGTTATAGGGAAAATAAATAAATAAATGAGGAGGCGACGGAGATTTATAAGCTCACTAATCCGAATCATACTTGCAACTATCATATAGGACTAAAACATAACATCTTTTGTCATAATATCCATTTATTAAAAACACTTAAATAAGCACTAATAAAATTAATGACTCCCATTATGGTTTTAGCGTATATGCCGTATTAACTTCATTTGAGGCAAAAGTGAATACAACAAAAGTTACTTTAAATAACAAAAGTAAACCACTTTTCCTATGTGCACGTTAGCCGAAAAAAAAAAAATAGAAAATGAAAATTGCGAATTTTTATCTCAGGCCTGTCTTATAACCCCCACTCCCGTTTGAACCTAAACATTTTAATGTAGCTTATAATCATGGAAGAATTAATGCTAATTCGCATACCAAGTTTTGTTAAATTCGGTTCAATCGTTTGTGCTCAACAAAATTGTTGGCTTCCGCTTTAGTTTTTAACGCATATCTCGTTTATGTTATACAACAAAAGTGAATATAACCAAAGTTACATTAAATAACAAAATAAACAACTTTTGTCATGTGCATATTTGCAGAAACCCCAGTAGAAAAAGAAATATCGCTATTTTTAATTTCAGGCCTCCCTTATAACCCCCACTCCTGTTCGTCTCAGAGAAAACACTTCACATGACATGTTGTCATAAACACTTCCATCGTATTCCGAAGTTTAAATGAGTTATACGCTAATGACTATAGCGGGAGTCAACAATATTATTTGGCACAAAAGACTCAACCGAACTAAGTAAATCTCGGTATGTGTATTAGCACTGACGCCTTAATTATCATAGGCTATACCAACAATTCTAGGGACGGGCAGGAGTAGGGGTTGTAAGGGAGGCCTTAAATTAAAAATAGCAGTATTTCGTTTTCTACTGGATTTTCTGCAAATATGCACATGACAAAAGTTGTTTATTTTGTTATATTCACTTTTGTCGTATAACAAAATATAAACGAAATTTACACTAAATACTAAAGCAGGAGCCAACAATTTTGTTGTGCACTAACGATTGAACCGAAATTAACAAGACTCGGTATGTGAATTAGCATTAATTCTTCCATGACTAAAAGCTATATTAAAATTTTTACGTCCGGACGTGAGTGGGGGTTATGAGGGAGGCCTGAAATGAAAAATTATGATAATTCGTTTCCTATTAGATTTTCGGCAAACATGCACATAAAAGTGGTTTATTTTATTATTTTGTGTAACTTTGCATTCACTATGTTCGTAAAATGAAGTAAACACGGGATATACGCTAAAACTATAGCCGGAGTCATTAATTTTATTAGTGCTTACTTAAGTGTTTTTAATTAATGAATATTATGACAAAAGATTTTATGTTTTAGTCACATATGATAACTCTATATATAATTCGGATTAGTGAGGTGATATATCTCCGTCGTCCCCTTCTCATTTATTTATTTCTCCTAGAAAATAACACTGGTATTTATTTCCAATAGAAATGTAAACTATAAGAGCATTTCCGTTATTTAATTTGTCTAATGTATTATTTAAACAAAATCATGCTGGATTGGCACAAAGAGTGATAGCGGAAGTTATGGGATCATACTCTTCGGTTCTGCTATTATATTATCTTATTTCCAATATCTTGATGTTATTGAAACAAATATGTACCACCATAACAATGGTAATGTTATTATGAAAAAAGACAATATCCATTTAAATTTGACATGATTTAAAGTACTACTTATTTTGCAGGGAGGGCTACGTTCTCTTCCCCTCACCTATATTTTTAATATAAATGAAATTATTTTTAGGGTAACACTATTATCTAATTCCATCAGGTAGATAAATTATAAAAATAATACTTCGAATCAATATTTTAAGGAAAACTATGGAGATGCTGGAGCGGAAGGAGGCCGGAGTCTAAATAGTTAATTGAGTTAACCCATTTCAACTGCGCTCTACTATTACGAATATAATCTAATTACAAAACTATGCCTAAACTATACGAGCTTGGATTGGTTTTTGACAGGAAATAAGTTTCATTATAGAGGATATTTAATTTTAATAAATGCTATCCACGATTATGGTTTGAAGTATTCAAAAAGGTGAGTTAAAAAGTGGAGAGAGATAGATCAGGAACACATTTTTATTTATTCTTCAAAATTAAAATTTCTCATCTATACGTCGCCCGCCTTACCCTCACGGGAAACAATGATTAGGGGCTTATTTTCATTTATTCTTGAATTACAATTTTTTTTTCTGTAAGTCGCCTGCCTGACCCTCACGGGAAATCAATGCGCCCAGACGGTAGTGTAGTAAACATTGAAGCCTTCCTCAAAAAAAAAAAAATACTATCATCATTCCTCCTCAAATGATTTCCCGAGCGAAGCCGGGTACCTTAGCTAGTATATATATATATATATATATATATATATATATATATATATATATATATATATATATATATATATATATATATATATATACTCGCGCAGATACCCGGCTTCGCCCGGGAAGTCATGTGAGGCTGAATGGTGATGGTATTTTTTAGCAGGCTTTGCATTGCACAATATTTTGACATTTACCTGGCCCAGTGATTAGGATTGATACCCGTCGTTGCCGTGAATTTGTTAATAATAGAAGATTTGTTCGATAAGGCTTCACTGTCTTCGATATTTTTATATTTCCCGTCTCTTATACATGTAAATATGGTGAATTTTTATTTCAGGCCTCCCTTATAACCCCCCTTCCGTTCGAACCTAAAAATTTTAATATAACTTATAATCATGGAAGAATTAATGCTAATTGACATACCGAGCTTTGTTAAGTTCGGTTCAGCCGTTAGTGCCCAATAAAATTGTTGGCTCCCGCTAAAGTTTTAACGTATAACTCATTTATACTTAGGTATACGACAAAAGTGTATATAACAAAAGTTACTCCAAATAACAAAATAAACAACTTTTGTTATGTTTATATTTGCGGAAAACCCAATAGGAAGCGAAATATCGCTATTTTTAATTTCAGGCTTCCCTTATATCCCCCACTCCTGCCCGTCCATAGAAATGTTGGTACGCCTTATTATAATGATGGCATTAGTGCTAATACACATACCGAGTTTTATTTAGTTTGGTTGAGTCTTTTGTGTCAAATTAAATTGTTCACTTCCGCTATAGGTTTTAGCGTATACCTCGTTTATAAACCGGTATACCAAAAACAGTATATAACAAAAGTTACTCTAAATAACAAAATTAACAACTTTTGTTATGTGCATATTTGCCGAAAAACCAATAGAAAACGAAATATCGCTTTTTTTAATTTCAGGCTTCCCTTATAACCCCCACTCCTGTTCACCTTAGAGAAAATTAATATAGCCTAAAGTCTAAGTTGGGTTAGTAGTAATATACATACCAAGTTTCATAAAATTCGGTTCAGCCGTTTATGCGTGAAAAGGTAACAAACAAACAAACATACACGAAAGAAACAAAATGCAGATATGGTGTCTATTACATGTGAAACGAAAAGTTATCGTGAAATTTCGCAAAAAAAAAATCAATGTACAGACAGAGGTTACAATTTTATATATATATATAGATATGGTGTTGTAATCCTTATTGGAGTTTTGGTCATTGTTGGTGAAAAAATCTTAGTTTATGCCGGATATTTCGAGAATCCTTATTTTCTCTTCTTCATGGCAAGACTAAAGATACTTAAAAACTATTACGCATAGCTATTGCACTTAGGACTAGAGTTATAGGACATATTAGTTATATGTTAATATTTCTGAGAAATCTGCTAAAATGCATAGTAATAAAACGGTATCAGGTATCTCTTGTAAAATTATTGAAAATGGCCACTAACTTCCACAACTTAAAAGTAAACAATAGAGCCCGACATGATATAAATTTATACTCACAAACAAGTGATGAAATGTCTGCTGTGCAACAACAATGGGATTAAAAAAGCAACAACAACAATGGGATCACTGCTAAGTAGCTCTGAGAGATTTGTTGAAGCTGAGGAAGCTGCTATAGAAAGCGAGGCTTAAGCTAGACCAAGGTACGTATAAGATAAGGTAGCGCCATTCGCGAGTAGCCAATCAGAATGCAGCAAGCCTCTACGTCACTCGGCTGAAAGATTCCTGGCGGACAAGCCGAAATACGATCAATATAAGCAGTTTTCTGATTAATTTGGCGAATAAAAAATTGTTAAAATGGTATATGTCTGAAAATGATACAAATTACTTTAGTTGAATATATTTTATTTCAAATAAACCATGTACAAATTAGATTCCATTAAAAATAAATACATAATAGTTCCTTAAAATTTATATATGTTGGGTTACATTTAAAAATCGTAATTTTTCTAGGTAATTAGCACAACAAAAAGTAAAACTTTACTATAATTAGATGAAATCTCCAAAACATGAAAACAGTAATGACTTCTATTATACAAACAAATAAAAGTTAATAAAATTGAGATTAACCAAGCAATAAACAATGATACCCAGTTAAAAATGAATAAAAAAGACTAAATTATTTTAAACATCAGCTAGTCAATATAGGTACAAGATTTTTAAAGGTTATCATTGGCATGTACTCCTCCTTGTAATAAAAATATGCTAACATTTTGAGCCGCAGGGAATCCTTGGTTCCAGTAGCATCCTAGTGAAGAGAAAGGCACTGATGTTGGAGTGTATGCATTGAAACCGCACTGCCCCATAGAATAAATAACTGTGGAGGAAACACGTAACATCATTAATTGATGATAGACAAACTATAAGAAACACTACAAGAAGATAATTCTGTTACTCAGATTTTAAAACTTATCTTTTTTTAAAAAAAGCTGTCATTGGCATGTAGTCCTCCTTGTAATAAAAATATGCTAACATTTTGAGCCTCAGGGAATCCTTGGTTCCAGTAGCATCCTTGTGAAGAGAAAGGCACTGATGTTGGAGTGTATGCATTGAAACCGCACTGCCCCATAGAATAAATAACTGTGGAGGAAACACGTAACATCATTAATTGATGATAGACACACTTTAAGAAACACTACAAGAAGATAATTCTGTTACTCAGATTTTAAAACTTATCTTTTTTTTAAAAAAAGCTGTCCTTGGCATTTAGTCCTCCTTGTAATAAAAATATGCTGACATTTTGAGCCGCAGGAAATCCTTGGTTCCAATAGCATCCTTGTAAAGAGAAAGGCACTGATGTTGGAGTGTATGCATTGAAACCGCACTGCCCCATAGAATAAATAACTGTGGAGGAAACACGCAACATCATTAATTGATGATAGACACACTTTAAGAAACACTACAAGAAGATAATTCTGTTACTCAGATTTTAAAACTTATCTTTTTTTTAAAAAAAGCTGTCCTTGGCATTTAGTCCTCCTTGTAATAAAAATATGCTGACATTTTGAGCCGCAGGAAATCCTTGGTTCCAGTAGCATCCTAGTGAAGAGAAAGGCACTGATGTTGGAGTGTATGCATTGAAATCGCACTGACCCATAGAAAAAATAACTGTGAAGGAAACATGTAATATCATTAATGATGGAGCATGGGAAATAAACTCCTATAGTGCTCTATAGGATACACTAATGGAAAAGTATTCTGTTTCTTTCATTTTAAATCTTACCTTTTTAAAACCCCCATTCGCATGAAGTCCGTCTTGTCCAAAACAGTTGCTGCTGATATATTTTGAGTGTATGCACCGAAATCGCACTGACCCATAGAAAAAATAACTGTGAAGGAAACATGTAGTATCATTAATGATGGAGCATGGGAAATAAACTCCTATAGTGCTCTATAGGATACACTAATGGAAAAGTATTCTGTTTCTTTCATTTAAATCTTACCTTTTTAAAAGCCCC
This sequence comes from Riptortus pedestris, assembly GCA_019009955.1. Taxonomy (NCBI): domain Eukaryota; kingdom Metazoa; phylum Arthropoda; class Insecta; order Hemiptera; family Alydidae; genus Riptortus; species Riptortus pedestris. Next base: position 144,684,662 of record CM032231.1, read on the forward strand.
CATTCGCATGAAGTCCGTCTTGTCCAAAACAGTTGCTGCTGATATATTTTGAGTGTATGCACCGAAACCGCACTGACCCATAGAAAAAATAACTGTGAAGGAAACATGTAGTATCATTAATGATGGAGCATGGGAAATAAACTCCTATAGTGCTCTATAGGATACACTAATGGAAAAGTATTCCGTTTCTTTCATTTTAAATCTTACCTTTTTAAAAGCCCCCATTCGCATGAAGTCCGTCTTGTCCAAAACAGTTGCTGCTGATATATTTTGAGTGTATGCACCGAAACCGCACTGACCCATAGAAAAAATAACTGTGAAGGAAACATGTAGTATCATTAATGATGGAGCATGGGAAATAAACTCCTATAGTGCTCTATAGGATACACTAATGGAAAAGTATTCCGTTTCTTTCATTTTAAATCTTACCTTTTTAAAAGCCCCCATTCGCATGAAGTCCGTCTTGTCCAAAACAGTTGCTGCTGATATATTTTGAGTGTATGCACCGAAACCGCACTGACCCATAGAAAAAATAACTGTGAAGGAAACATGTAGTATCATTAATGATGGAGCATGGGAAATAAACTCCTATAGTGCTCTATAGGATACACTAATGGAAAAGTATTCTGTTTCTTTCATTTTAAATCTTACCTTTTTAAAAGCCCCCATTCGCATGAAGTCCGTCTTGTCCAAAACAGTTGCTGCTGATATATTTTGAGTGTATGCACCGAAACCGCACTGACCCATAGAAAAAATAACTGTGAAGGAAACATGTAATATCATTAATGATGGAGCATGGGAAATAAACTCCTATAGTGCTCTATAGGATACACTAATGGAAAAGTATTCTGTTTCTTTCATTTTAAATCTTACCTTTTTAAAAGCCCCCATTCGCATGAAGTCCGTCTTGTCCTTTTTTAATGCAATGATGCTGATGCTTCCCATTTACGAACTTTCCTTGCAGCACTCATTTCTTTTCGTTGTTGTTTATACTTCTTGTTTAAGTGATTCAAGCGGATAAATGTTCTAGTTCGGGCATAACATTTTATTACTTTTTTATTGAGATGAGGAAATTTTTCTTCTATGAGTTTGCACAATGTTTCTATAACTTTATCTTTCTTGACTATATTTTGGCCATGTAATAATCCAAATGTTAATTCCATTTGTTGGACTGTTTGAAGCCAGTCTTCAGTTGGTTTAATTAAACCACCCCGAGACAATTTGTCTATCCATCCAAAATGTAGTGATGGTTGTGGTTCTATCCTACATGTAGGAATACCTAAACTTTTATCATATTTTATACACTTATGTGCTACGTACCCTGCAATAAAATTAAGTCCTTCAAATGGGCAGTCAATAACAGGTTCATTGGAATCAACCTCGGTAACACTCTGTAATATATCATATTCTTCAATATTTATGCCAGTGCTTAGTGCGATGCTTCTTACTTCCGAATCTTCTTCTAGCAATTTCATTAGATCATTAATGTCTGGTACACCCAAAAACATTTCGCTAGTCAAGTAACTCTGTGATGAATAATCATCTTCGGTTTTGACTGGCATTGCAGGAGAATTTTGAGTTATGAGAGCAGCATTTGTTCCCAATAATAATAATTTCAGTTGGTGCTTCACTTCGGTTGGTGAGGGATGATCATAAAAATGGCCTAAACCTCGCAACTGGGAAAAGAAATTTTCTAAACAGTCTTGATTTAGTCTGGCTGTTAAAATATATTTCATATTTTTACTTATTATGTATTCATACAGACCTTTTAATGATCTAATACTTAATAAAAATCCTTTCTGAAAAGGGACCAAATGTTTGGATTTTCCAATTCGCATTTGAATACATTCTTCTTCAAATGTATTTAGTACACCTAGCTGCAATTCGGGGAGCATTCCAAACCCACTAGACAGTGCATTCTTTGAATCAATAGGGACCCTAGAATTTAAGACATCAAAAGTGTCATTAACAGAATTGATGAATGCAGCTGCTCTCTCATTTTTTAATACATACTCAATAGCCTTCGCTGTATGGTTAGATAATAGTTGAGCAGCCATTCTCACATTTTGCCTATCACGCCCTCTTACTTCTAGGTGATCATAAGATAAGCGCGGACATATTTTTAGTTCACCACAGTCTTTCGCCAACAACTGGATAAAAATTTGTTTGTCAATGATCTCCCCACTAGATAATGTGATTCCATTGTCTAAGATATGGTTTCTTAACAATTTTAATAGATGTGGGACATCAGCAAAAACCCAAATGGAGCGAGACTTTTCATAGGGATTCTTGAAATCCGTATTTTCATGGGTGATTTCTAGTTCATTCCAAAGGGCGATATTTTTTGGTCCCATGTCTGATACAATACCCACAACATGGTACCCAATCCTTTCGACACAAACAATTATCTCTGTGATTATACCTTTTGTTATATTTGTGTCGAAATCAAAATAAATTGGTTGCTTCCAATCACAAGACAGACTTCTTGCCATTACAACTTGAACATTTTTATGGGGGCCAAGTATCTTGTCTTCAGACTGATCATAAACAAGTCTGCTGTCTATATTCATTTCATCAAACGACAAGATAATGAGGCGTTCGTTTTCAGTAAAACTTTTGCCTTTGCTATCCATTAAATGAATCACATTACTTAAAATTCCTGGATTGCATGTAAATGATTTCGTCCAGCGACGTAAAGTTGTAAGTCCTGGAAGAGGTATATTTCTGCGGTATTGATATGCTCTTTTTGAAATAGAGCGAAAAGTTAGAGCATTGGCAATATCCTCATTTGTCCAATGGCCTTTCACTTTTTTGTTTTGTAAGCACTGAATTTGGGCTTTGGATAATACTGGATGACAAATCCTTTCCATTTCTTTTTTCACTGCATTTTTTCTTCTTTTTGCATCAATTTTTAGCTGGTAATTAACTGTTAGCAATTTAGTAACTCTCTTTTTTAAATTAAAGTTATTACTTTCTAAATTTTTTACTTGGATCAGCAAGGACTTTAATTGGGATTCATATTCAGCAATTTTTTCCTTTAAGAGAATACATCCATCACAATCAACTTCTTCTGTATTACATGAAAAATCACTTTTCAGCTTTTTGGGAGAAATCTCATTAATGTGACCCAGGGCACGTTGAGTTATTTCACGTTTTTTACTCCTACAGTCTCTAGATGTTTCACATTTTGAGTCAGAAGTAGAGCTAGTAGGTGTTTGTTTACTTACAGATGATACTGGTAAATTAAGATGCGGCACAGCTTCTTCTTTTAATATCATTCTTTTAGGAACATAGCCTAACAATTCTGCTTGTAAATTCCTTTGGTAATCACTATCACTGAAATGTTCTGAACAAACCCGAGCAAAAGTAGGATTAAATTTCAAATCACCTCGTCTACACAGAACTATCCACTGTTTCCTAATTTCTTCGTTTTTCGGGAACCGGTGATAAGATACAGACTTGCCTGTTCTCCTAGAGTGGTTAGAACATGTTGCCATAGCACACTCACTCATTTTGAAAAAAAAAAAAATCACTTATAACAATGGAAAATAAAACAATTAACTAAAAACACAACGATGCTCACGATGTAAACAAAGCTCTTTTCAGCCCAGTGACGTCATGCGCCAAAGTCGCAAAAATTTTTGATCTGCGCACCTGCCGAATGGCACCCCCCTGAGCTAGACTAAGCTGTGGAGGGGGGTCGTTAGCAGTGAGGGATTGGCCACGCCCACTTGGCCAGAGGGAGTGGGGGAAATAGAAGCCCGTCACGCGGGGGCTGCGTAAACTAAGTATATTTACAAATAGAGAAATCTGCAAAAGGCTAAAACATAATTTAAATAAAACGGTTAAATATCGAGTTTCGTAACGATCAAACAAAAATTGCGACAGCTAGAGCGTTAACAGACAAATATATATAATTATATATATATATATATATATATATATATATATATATATATATATAATTTTGAACGGACCTCATTTTTGTCACCACCTGGGTAGGATCGATGGACATTTGAAGAAAATTTTCGAAAATCTCGTCATGAGTACGATCTCAATAGCTGATTTCCCTTAAGGGAAATCTGCTAAAATGTTAAACGAAAAGAATGGTTGGAAGCTCACACGAGAGTTTTGCACAGTTAACGGAATTGGCCAAACTAATCCGGAAACATACAACAATACCCGATCTCATCTAGTCCGTTATCCGCACACACTTAATAAAAATGCAAATATATTGGTTAATATTCAAGATAGAGGATCAATGTACATAATAATATATATAGTAAATTTAATTTGTAATAAGATTGGTTATATACAAGTATTGTATCTGACACATATTAAGGGAGATATTACAAATTTTCGAAATTCCCCCTTTATCCTCCCTCCCTCTTGTGCGATTTTAGCTATTAACGAACTTGATCTTGCTTTTTACATAAAACAATTAAATACCGAGTTCGGTGACGATTAAATAAAAATCGCGACAGCCAGAGTGTTACCAGAAGTCTATATATATATATATATATATATATATATATATATATATATATATATATATATATATATATATATAAATTGTAACCACTGTCAGTACATTGACTTTTTTTCGCGAAATTTCACGATAACTTTTCGTTTCACATGACATAGACACCATAACTGCATTTTGTTTCTTTGGTGTCTGTTTGTTACCTTTTCACGCTTAAACGGCTAAACCGAATTTTATGAAACTTGGTATGTATATTACTACTAACCCAACTTAGACTTTAGGCTATATTAATATCCTTTGAGATGAACAGTAGTAGGGGGGTTATAAGGGGAGCCAAAAATTAAAAAGTCCGTCACGCAGGGGCTGCGTAAACTAAGCAGATTTCCCTCGTGAAGTTTAGTAATAGATAAATATACATACTGCTAACACAACACCGTGCATAAATACAAACGAAAATAAGAAATGTTTCATCCAATTTCAATAGCCTGCCGACAGGAAGCGTTAGGTTAGAAATGTCAACAAACGGGTCCCGCCTCACACCGGAAAGAAAAACAATTACTGAAATATATCAGAATATAACACATTAATTTTATTGAGAACTATTTACTATATCTACTAGTGTAATTAATAATGAGTCAGAATAATTGTTTTCTCAATCAATAAAATTTTAGTAGTCCAAAACTTTAAGATGGGGGGGGGGGGTCACCAGTGCATATTTGCATGTACCTCGTATAATAAAGGTCTCTTGAATACAATTTTTGGTATTTAAACTTCCAATAATGTGATTTATTATGTATCAGAGTATTGTTTACGTAACATGAGTAGAAGTGGCGGTTTGGTGAAAACTGAAAAATGCAAATATCTCGGTTAATATTCAAGATAGAGAATAAACGCATATAACAATATTTATAGTAAATTTAATTTGTAATAAGATTGATTTTGTATAATTTTTCGATCCGACGTATAGTAACGGATATATTTCGAATTTTCGAAAATCCTCCCCTCTAAACCCCCCCTCCCACTGGTCCGATTTCAGCCGTTAACGAAATTGATCTTTCTTTTTACATAATACGCTTAAATATGAAGTTTGGTAAGGATTAAACAAAAATTGCGACCGCTAGAGCGGTAACAGACAAATATATATATATATATATATATATATATATATATATATATATATATATATATATATATATATATACAGTTTTGAACGGACCTCATTTTCGTCATCTACTAGGTAGGATCGATGGACATTTGAAGAAAAATGTCGAAAATTCCGTCATGAGTACAACCTCAATAGCTGATTTCCCTTAAGGGAAATCTGCTAAAATAGCGATATTTGATTTCCTATTGGTTTTTCGGCAAATATGAACATAACAATAGTTGTTTATTTTGTTATTTAGAGTAACTTTTGTTATATACCCTTTTTTCGTATACCAAATTATAAACGTGATTTACGCTAAAACCTATAGCGTAAGTGAACAATTTTATTTTGGACAAAAACCCAACCGAAATAAATAAAACTCGGTATCTGTATTAGCACTAACGCTTTCATTATAACAAGCCATACCAACATTTCTTGGGAAGGGCAGGAGTGGGGGTTGTAAGGGAGGTCTGAAACAAAAAAGAGCGGTATTTCGTTTTCTATTGAGTTGTCTACAAATATGCACATGACAAAAGTTGTTTATTTTGTTATTTAGAGTAACTTTTGTCATATTCATTTTTGTCTTTTAACATAGTGTAAACGAGATATACACTATAAACTGAAGCGGGAGTCAACTATTTCATTGGACGCTAACGATTAAACCGAACTTAAAAAAACTCGGTATGTCAATTAGCATTAATTCTTCCATGATTATAAGCTATATTAAAATTTTTAGATTAGAACTGGAGTGGGGGTTATAAAGGAGGCCTGAAATAAAAATTCGCGGTATTTCATTGTCTATTTGTTTTTCGACAAACATACACATAAGAAAAGTTGTTTACTTTGTTATTTAGATTTACTTTTGTTTTATACATTTCTCCAGGAACAATGTGTGGAGCAAGTAATTTGCGTAGAAATATTGATATGCTCAACAATTCATTCCAATTTGAGCTACGAGGTACCCACCTGGAAAAATTAATTCAAATCTATGTTAATATTTTGTCCTTAATAACTGAAATCTATGCATAATGCACAGGATACGGGAAATATGACAATTTGGAGGACAGTCAAGACTTATATACAAAATTAATTTTATTATTAACAAATGCCAACAACGGGTATAAACCCTCAACACTGGGATGGGTAAATGTCAAAATATTGTGCGAAGTAAAGCCTTGCCAAAAAAATACCATCACCATTCAGCCTCAAATCAATTCGCCCGGTAGCTGGGGTATTATATATATATATATATATAGTTTTGAACGGAGCTCATTTTCGTCATCTCTTGGGTAGGATCGATGGACATTTGAAGACATTTTTTGAAAATCGCGTCACCTCAATAGCTGATTTCCCTTAATGGAAATCTAAAACACAATTGGCCCATATCAGCCAGGTGACTGCTAGAATGAGGGAAACCCTATGACGTCACCCTTCCATCTGCTTAATACCGTTGTCACTCCAGGTAGGAATTACGTCACTTAAAAAGCAAATTGTTTGCTCCGAGATGTTTTCAGCCTTCAGTGAACCATCAATTGCACACCTTGAATTTTTTACTTAGAAAGATATAATAAGTGTTTAAATGAGATCACTAGTTCACCATACGTCAGTTTAAATTATTAAGTAGTTCTCTCGAGACTTAGAATCGGCCACACTAAATTAACACACTCATACTTAATGACAAAGACTGACCTACTTGCTTAACTTGTAACACTCCCTTGACGATAAGACATATACTGACAGAATGCCGAAAACGACAACACCAGGACTTCCCCTACGACTTACAAGAACTATTGACGGAAGGCAGCCCACACATTAACAATATATTCTCATACTTACACAAAATTGAAATATATGATAACATTTAACATGCATTAATCATCCACCAACTGTATATGTATATATATATATATATATATATATATATATATATATATATATATATATTTTTTTTTTTTTGTACTTGTTATTAAGGTATTTATTGTTACTTGCTAAGTTATTTGCTACTATTACTTGTTGCTAAGGTATATGTTACTATTACTTGTTGTTTAGGTATTTATTACTGTCCCTTGTTGTTAATGTATTTATTATTGTTACTTGCTGTTAAGGTATTTTTTTGTTATTATTTGTTGTTAAGGTATTTATTATTGTTACTTGCTGTTAAGGTATTTTTTTGTTATTATTTGTTGTTAAGGTATTTATTATTGTTACTTGCTGTTAAGGTATTTTTTTGTTATTATTTGTTGTTAAGGTATTTATTATTGTTACTTGCTGTTAAGGTATTTTTTTGTTATTATTTGTTGTTAAGGTATTTATTATTGTTACTTGCTGTTAAGGTATTTTTTGTTGTTAAGGTATTTATTATTGTTACTTGCTGTTAAGGTATGTTTTTTGTTATTGTTACCTGTTATTACTTTTGAAAGGGCAAATCACCTTCGATGTGGTGTCCATTAATAAATAAATTGGAAATTGGAGTTCACCATACCATCAAATGGGAAATATTTTTATCACAGAAATACGAACTTTTATCATTTTTAGCCTTCAGTAAACCACCACTACTCATGTCATATTATTAATTAACTGCTATAATAAATAGTACATCATTTGAAGCCGATATACCTAATATTGTTTTCATTGAACTTTTGCGTTTTGAAATAAATGCAAATAAGTGACGGACGAGGGAAATCTGCGTTGTTTACCCAGCACCTGCTAATACCCGTATATTGGTATACAGGCTTCAAAAGATGTACTTTTTATTATAACAGTTAATTAATAATATGACATGAGTAGTGGTTGTTTACTGAAGGCTGAAAACTAAAAAATGTAAACATCTCGGTTACTAATCAATATAATGAAAAAAAAAAAATACATAACAGCATTTATAGAAAATTAAATTGACTACAAGATTAATTCTATACACTTTTTCGATCGGGTCCATAATAAAGGAGATATTTCGAATTTTCGAAATCCCTCAACCAGAACCTCCTTCACCCCCCCCCCCCTCCCTCTGGTCAGAGATTAGCCCTTAACGAACTTGGTCTTAAGTTTTTTAAATAACATTTAAATATCGATCACACGAAAATTGTGATGGCTAGAGCGTCAACAGAAATATATATATATATATATATATATATATATATATATATATATATACTACCTAAGGTATCCGGCTTTGCCCGGGAATTCATTTGAGGCTGAATGATGAGGTATTCTTTTGGCAAGGCATTACTTTCCAAAATATTTTGACATTTCCTCGTCACATTGTTTAGTGTTTCTACCTGTTGTTGCTGTGGATTTGTAAATAATAAAATTGGTATTTAAGGTTTCACTGTCTTCAATATTTTTATATTTCCCGTCTCCTATGCATGTAGTTTTTTTTTTATAATATAATGGACCATATAATTCATTATCATAGAAAGTATTCTATCTTCCAAACCATGTATGAATAAAACATCTTTTCCCCTGATGCGGTACAAAGCCCAACGGTGACAGCTGTTTTAGGTACGCTATAACCACTATTAAAAATACTCTTTTGTAAGTCACTGTAGGTATATTCATATTGTGTTCAGCAATTAAATAAATAAATTCATACCTCATTACATTAATTACTAAAAGTATAATCATCAAGTAACATGTAAATATAGACCAATAAGAGGGAAGTGGCAGAACTGATAGGACAAAGGGAATAACCCCGAGCCTCTCTATGCCGAGTGGTGACAGGTCATTTAGGACCTCAATCCTGTCCTCTGGATAATCAAAATTATCAAATATTTTTCACGTTTTAATTAAATAAAGTATTAAATACACTTAAAGGCAAACTGGCATTTCTCATGAATTAATGTTTGGAAGAAAATAACAGATGGGGGGGGGGCAGTATACTTTACTTGGTCTAATCTGTTACTGGCGTTAAAAAAATAAGATAGATATGAATTATCAAGGATAAAGTATTAACATAGATTTGAATTAATTTTGCCAGGTGAGGAACCTGGTAGTTCATATAGGAAAGAATTGTTCAGCATATCACATTAGAAAAATAAATAAATGAGGAGAGGGTGACGAAGATTTATAACCTCACTAATCCGAATCATACTTTGAACTATCATATAAGACGAAAACATAACATTATTTGTCATAATATTCATTTATTAAAACCCCTTAAATGAGTACTAATAAAATTAATGACTCCCGTTTAGCGTATATCAACAAAGTAAACAACATTTGTTATGCGCACGTTTGCCGAAAAACAAATTTTTCATTTCAGCCTCTCTTATAATCCCCACTCCCCTTTGAACCTAAAATTTTTAATATAGCTTATAATCATGGAAAAATTAATGCTAATTCACACACCAAGTTTTGTTAAGTTCGGTTCAACCGTTAGTGCCCAACAACATTGTTGGCTCCTTTAGATTTTAGTGTATATCACGTTTATACTTTTCTATACGACATAAGTGAATATAACAAAAGTTACTTAAAATAAACTACTTTTGTAATGTGCATATTTGCAGAAAAAGCAACTGAAAACGAAATACACCTATTTTTAAATTCAGGCCTCCTTATAACCACCACTCCTGCCCGTCCCTAGAAATGTTGGTATAGCTTATTATAATGAAAGCGTTAGTGCTAATACACATACCGAGTTTTATTTATTTCGGTTGGGTCTTTTGTGCCAAATAAAATTGTTGACTCCCGCAATAGGTTTTAGCGTATAACTCGATTATAATTCGGTACACTAAAAAAATATATATATATAACAAAAGTTACTCTAAATAACAAAATAAAAAACTTTTAAACTAAAAAACAAAGTGGGAGCCGTTTTATTGGGATCTAACAATTGAACGGAACTTAAAAAAACTCCGTATTTGAGATAGCACTAACTCCATGATAATAAGTGGTACCAACATTTCTAGGGAGGAGCAGGAGTGGGGGTTGTAATGGAGGCCTGAAATTTCACAATCCAAATTCACAGCAACGACGGAAATACATCGGGAAATGTTAAAATATTGTGGAAATTAAAGACTTGCCAAAATAAATACCATCATCATTAAACCTCAAATGAATTCCCGAGCGAAGCCGGGTACCTTAGCAAAACAACCTTAACAAAACTCGGTATGTCAATTAGCATTAATTCTTCCATGATTATAAGCTATATTAAAATTTTTAGGTTCATACGGGAGTGGGGGTTATAAAAGAGGCCTGAAATAAAAATTCTCAAACTTTCGTTGTCTATTTGCTTTAAGACAAACGTGCACCTAACAAAACTTATTTGTTATTCAGAGTAACTTTTGTTTTTTGCATTTTTTTGGGAACAATATTTGGAGCAAGTAATTTGCGTAGAAATATTGATATGCTCAACAATTCATTCCAATATGAACTACCAGGTACCTAAATTAATTCAAATCTATGTTAATTTTTTGACTTTAATAATTCAAAGCTATGCATAATGCACAGGAGACGGGAAATATGACAATATGGAGGACAGTGAAGTCTTACATAAAGAATTAATTTTATTATTAACAAATGCCACCAACGGGTATTAACCCTAAACACTGGGACGGGTAAATGTCTAAATATTGTGCAAAGTAAACCCTTGCCAAAAAAAATATCATCACCATTCAGCCTCAAATGAATTCCCGGGCGAAGCCGGGTATCTGAGTTAGTATATATATATATAATGCTGAACGGAACTTATTTCCGTCATCTACTGGCTAGGATAATGGACATTTTAAGAAAAGTAAAAAAGTCCCATTATGAGTAGAACCTCAATAGCTGACTTCCCTTAGGGTAAATCTTCTAACATTTCTTAGTACAAAGAGACTTTATTATGTTAATAATTAAGAGTTGAATCGAAAACTAGTTATAGAAACAATTCTCCCCCTCCCACTCGAGTTTGGTAATCAAACAAAAATTACGACCGCTAGAGCGTTAACAGCGTTATATATATATATATATATATATATATATATATATATATATATATATATATATATATATTATTTGCAGTACAATTAACAAATTAAATTACTAAAACCTTCCTAGCCTGGGATAATATCCAAAACACAATTGGCCCATATCAGCCAGGTGACTGCTAGAATGAGGGAAACCCTATGATGTCATCCTTCCATCTGCTTAATACCATTGTCACTCCAGGTAGGAATTACGTCACTTAAAAAGCCAATTGTTTGCTCTGAGATGTTTTCAGCCTTCAGTGAACCCTAAGATTGAACTCATGGAATTTTAGCAAATTTCCCTTATCATTCAACTACTACCATGGGTCTCTTATGACCCACACAAAAAAAGTATAAATTTTTTAACTAAATGTTTTCAATATAGAAGGCTGTAAACTGAAAAATATAAATATCATGGTTAATATTCAAGATAGGGAATAAATGTATTCGACAATATTAATAGTACATTTAATTTGCTATAAGATTGATTGTAAACATTGTTTTGATCTGCCGTATAGTAACGGAGATATTTCGAATTATTTTAGTAAACCCCCACTCCTAGTCTTATTATATCAACAGTAGGCTGTTATATTATGAAATAACTTTATTTGAAGCCTAAATTCCAAATATTGTTGTCATTGAACATTTACGTTTTGAGATAAATGCAAAAACGTGACGCTCGTGGGAAATGTGCTTATTTAACGCAGCCCCCGCGTGACGGACTTTTCATTTAATTGTCACCAAACTCGGCATTTAGTCGTTTTATGTAAAAAGGAAGATCAAGTTCGTTAATGGCTGAAATCGGACCAGTGGGGGGGGGGCGAGGGTTTAGATTGGGGGAATTTCGATAATAATAATAACTCTGTTGCTATGTGTTGGATCGAAATCTTGTAATAGAACCAATCTTATTGCAAATTAGATTTACTATAAGTATTGTTATATACATTTATTCTCTATCTTGAATATTAACCGAGATATTTGCACTTTTATTAAGTGTAACGGACAAACTATGGTCACTCCTATTCGTTTCCGACGAAAGCTAGTTCGGCCGTTTCCGTCACTGTTCGGCACTCGTATGGAGATTTCAATATTGTATAATTCTACGTGCGCTAAATCTCCTTTGTTTACGCAGCCCCAGCGGGACTGACTTTTCTACTTGCAGTGTTTCAACGCTAGATAATTTCTTTGATTTGTCCCAGTTTATCGTCGTGTTTTTTCGTCCAGTCTGACTTCCACCTTTGAGAATTGAAGCTTTTTACTTTATACCATACATTATCTTCACAATACTAAAACTGTTTATTCAAATATTTTTCACGTTTTAATTAAATAAACTATTAAATACACTTAAGGGCAAACTGGCATTTCTCATGAATTAATGTTTGGAAGAAGATAAGAGATGGGGGGCAGTATACTTTACTTGGTCCAATCTGTTACTTGCGTTAAAAAAATAAGATAGATATGAATTATCAAGGATAAAGTGTTAACATACATTTGAATTAATTTTTCTAGTTGACGTACCTGGTATTTCATAAAGGAAAGAATTGTTCAGCATATCACATTGGAAAAATAAATAAATGAGGAGGGGGTGACGAAGATTATATAACCTCACTAATCAGAATCGTACTTTGAACTATCATATAAGACGAAAACATAACATCATTTGTTATAATATTCATTTATTCATTGAACAACATTAGTTGAGGGTAATGCCCTTGGAGCTTCGAAATCCATGGTTGGTTCTATAAACACTATAGTTGAGGACTAAGTCCAAGAACCAGGTAGAAAGTCATCTATCAGGCTATAACTCTCACCAAGTAATAAATAACCTATTATACAAAAACATTATTTTCCAACTCTTAATTATTAACATAATAAAGTCTCTTTGTACTAACAAATATTAGAAGATTTACCCTAAGGGGAGTCAGCTATTGAGGTTCTACTCATAATGGGACTTTTTTAACTTTTCTTAAACGGGTCTATACCCGTGGTTGCTGTGGATTAGTTAATAATAAAATTCATTTTTTATGTAAGACTTCACTGTCCTCCATATTGTTATATTTCTCATCTCCTGTGCATTATGCTTAGTTTTGAATTATTAAGGTCAAAATATTAACATAGATTTGAATTAATTTTTCAAGGTGAGCACAGTTACGAAAACGGCCGAACTAGTTTTAGCAAAAACTAATAGAAGCGACCATAGTTCGTCCGTTACACTTAATAAAAATACAAATATCTCGGTTAATATTCAAAATAGAGAATAAATGTATATAACACTATTTATAGTAAATTTAATTTACAATAAGATTGGTTCTATAGTAGTTTTCGATCCGACGTATAATAATGGAGATATTTTGAAATTCCCCCAATCTACACCCCCCCCCCCTCCCACTGGTCCGATTTCAGCCATTAACGAACTTGATCTTTTTTTTTTACATAAAACGATTAAATACCGAGTTTGGTGACGATTAAATAAAAATCGCGACTGCTACACTGTTAACAGACAAATATATATATATATATATATATATATATATATATATATATATATATATATATATATACGACCTCTACAGCTGATTTCCCTTATGAAACATCTGCTAAAAATCCGAAAAGAGAAGGTAAGTCTTGCCCGTGTCCGAATTGGGCACACGAAATTAACACATAGCTATTTATTGAAGGGCTTATTCCCACCAACCTGCGATTGTTGTAATGCCCATCTTGCCGTCTCAAATCTTCTCCTCAATTGTAAGAAGTACGATCTTCCAAGAAGAGCTTTGATCCTCAACCAAACCTAAGAGAACTCCTTAGAGACGATGAAGAAGACATAAAAAAGTCCGTCACGCAGGGGCTGCGTAAACTAAACAGATTTCCCACGTGAAGTTTTACAATAGAGAAATCTGCCTAATAACAACTGTAATAGAAAGAAACCTCTAAACCTAAAACATTATTTAGGGCGTAATAACCCAGTAGTTTCTAGCCCCGAAACACAGTTAACCTAACCTCTAAACCTATTCACGAGGGACGGATAGTTATGGAAAAGGCCGCCAGAGCTCTCGGCGGAAACTCCGAACATAGCCTATTGGTGACCACACGCAGAATACAAATGCAAATATCTCGGTTAATATTCAAGATAGAGAATTAATGCATAGAACATTATTTATATTAAATTTAATTTGCAATAAGATTGGTTCTATACAATCTTTTGATCCGACGTATAGTAACGGAGATATTTCGAATTTTCGAAAATCCTCCCCTCTAAACCCCCCCTCCCACTGGTCCGATTTCAGCCGTTAACGAACTTGATCTTTCTTTTGACATAAAACGCTTAAATATGAAGTTTGGTAAGGATCAAACAAAAATTGCGACCGCTAGAGCGGTAATAGACAAATATATATATACAGTTTTGAACGGACCTCATTTTCGTCATCTACTAGGTAGGATCGATGGACATTTGAAGAAAAATTTCGAAAATTCCGTCATGAGTACAACCTCAATAGCTGATTTCCCTTAAGGGAAATCTGCTAATATATATATATATATATTTGTCTGTTAACGCTCTAGCAGTCGCAATTTTTGTTTGATCGTTACCAAACTCGGAATTTAATCGTTTTATGTAAAAAGGAAGATCAAGTTCGTTAATGGCTGAAATCGGCCCAGTGGGAGGGGGGGTTTAGAGGAGGAATTTTCGGAAAATTCAAAATATCTTCGTTATTATGCGTCGGATCGAAAAATTGTATAGAATCAATCTTATTACAAATTAAATTTACTATAAATATTGTTCTATACATTTATTCCCTATCTTGAATATTAACCGAGATATTTGCATTTTTATTAAATTTAGGGCGGTAACGGATTTTTGAGTTTCCCGCCAAAACCTAGTTCGGCCCTTTGCCGTAAGTGTTGGGCTCTTGTATGGAGATTTCTCTATTGTATTACTTCACGTGGGAAATCTGCTTAGTTTACGCAGCCCCTGCGTGACGGACTTTTTAACAGCAACTTGTTTGCTCCAAGAAATATAGATCCACCTACCACTAATGGCAATAGTAGATGCCGTATATTGTATTAAATAAAGAATGAAAGAAATCAAACTAGTTAATTATATACACTCAACCGCAAAAAAAAACCGGACACTTAGATTTAGTCTTATAATTTTGTTAAATACTTAATATATATGTATATTAATCTTTTTAATTAAAATAATTGGTTAATCTATAGGTTATTTAAGCAAAATCTGCCAAAAGTGAATAATTTTTATTGATTATTTACACAAAAATACAAAATAAAAAAAAATAAAAAGATAAACTAACACATTTAAAAAAAAAAAAAATTATTCTTCATTTTTATTACAGTGAATGGTAGACTTCGCTACCCCAAGCGTTTCGGCAATGTAACGTAAGCTCCGCCCTTCCATCTAAGTTTGAAAGACCTATTATTCTGGACCGAACTAAAAATAAAGCATTAATTAAAGAAAATGCTTGGTTAATAATTAAAGATGTTTAAATGTGCGAAAAACTACTTACAGTTTAGAATAGATCAACTTCACGACAAATAAATCTAATCTGAGTTTTATCTAATTGTTTACTAATCCTGAAGGGATTGGTTCAATGGACTTAGACTCTAAATTCTCTGTAATAACTAGAATACCCACATAAAGAAAATTGCTGAAAATTAGCTTTTAATAAGACAAAAATTAAGTGTCCGGTTTTTTTTTGTGTTGAGTGTATATATATATATGTGTGTGTCTGTTAACACTCTAGCGGTTTCAATTATTGTTTAATCGTTACCAAACTCGATATATAGTAGTTTTATTTAAAATGAAAGACCAAGTTCATTAATGACTGAAATCGGACCAGGGGAAGAGGGAAGGGAGTTTAGAAAGGGAGAATTTTGAAAATTCCAAATATCTCCATTACTATACAGCGGATCAAAACAATGTATAGAATCAATCTTATAGCAAATTAAATGTACTATTAATATTGTCGAATACATTTATTCCCTATCTTGAATATTAACCATGATATTTGTATTTTTCAATTTTCAGCCTTCTATATTGAAAACATTTAGTTAAAAAATTTAAACGTTTTTTGTGTGGGTCATAAGAGACCCATGGTAGTAGTTGAATGTTAAGGGAAATCTGCTAAAATTCGATGAGTTCAATCTTAGGGTTCACTGAAGGCTGAAAACATCTCAGAGCAAACAATTGGCTTTTTAAGTGACGTAATTCCTACCTGGAGTGACAACGGTATTTAGCAGATGGAAGGGTGACGTCATAGGGTTTCCCTCATTCAGGCAGTCACCTGGCTGATATGGGCCAATTGTGTTTTGGATATTATCCCAGGCTAGGAAGGTTTTACTAATTTAATTTGTTAATTGTAGTGCACATAAAACTGGTTTCTGTTTTAGCAGATTTTCCTTGAGGGAAATGAGCTATTGACGCGATTTTCGAAAAATATCTTCAAATGTCCATCGATCACACCCAGGAGATGACGAAAATGAGGTCCGTTCAAAATTATATATATATATATATATATATATATATATATATATATATATATATATATATATATTGTCAGTCAACACTCTAGCGGTCGCAATTTTTGTTTGATCATTACCAAACTGGATATTTAAATGTATAATGCAAATAGACAGATCAAGTTCGTTTATGGCTGAAATCGGACTAGTAGGAAGGGGGGGGGGAGCCTAGAGGGGGGATTTTCGAAAATTCAAAATATCTCTGTTACCTAACGTCGGATCAAAAAATTGTATAGAACCAATCCTATTGAAAATTAAATTTACTATGAATATTGTTCTATACATTTATTCTCTATCTTGATTATTAACCCAGGTATTTGCATTTTTATTAAATGTGGGCCGTTAACGGACGAGTGAGTTTCCCGCAAAAAGCTAGTTCGGCCGTAACTGTTGGGCTCTCGTATGTAGATTTCTCTATGGTATAACTTCACGTGGGAAATCTGCTTAGTTTTTCGTAGGCACTGCGTGACGGACATTTGTAGATGACCCACGGCGAGGGAGGTTTTACTAATTTAATTTGTTAATTCTAGTGCGAATAAAACAGGTTTCTGTTTTAGAAGATTTCCCTCGAGGGAAATTAGCTATTGAGGTAGGCCATACTCTTGACGTGATTTTCGAAACATTTCTTCAAATGTTCATCGATCCTACCCAGGAGATGACGAAAATGAGGTCTGTTCAAAATTATATATATATATATATATATAATATACAAATATATATATATATATATATATATATATATATATAAAATACAAAAATATATATATATATATATATATATATATATATATATATATATATATATATAAATATATAGAAATCTCGTGTCCCGAGGTGTGTGCGCGAGGGCCTCCTAAACTACTTAACCGATTTTAAATTAAATTGGCACACCGTGAGCAGTCTGGTCCAACTTGAGAGATAGGCTATATTAATTTTCTCTGAGGCGAACAGGAGTGGGGGTTATAAGGGAGGCCTGAAATTAAAAGTCACGATATTTTGTTTTCTATTGTTTTTTTTCGCAAATATGCACATTACAAAAGTTGTTTATTTTGTTATTTAGAGTAACTTTTGTCATAAACACTTTCATCGTATTCCGAAGTTTAAATGAGTTATACGCTTATGACTATAGCGGGAGTCAACAATATTATTTGGGACAAAAGACCCAACCGAAATAAATAAAACTCGGTATGTGTATTAGCACTAACGCTTTCATTATAAGAAGCCATACCAACATTTCTAGGGACGGGCAGGAGTGGGGGTTTTAAGGGAAGCCAGAAATTAAAAATAGCGATATTTCGTTTCCTATTGGTTTATCGGCAAATATAAACATAACAAAAGTTGTTTATTTTGCTATTTAGAGTAACTTTTGTTATATACACTTTTTTCGTATACGGAATTATAAACGAGATATACGCTAAAAATTATAGCGGAAGTAAAAAATTTTATTTGGCATAAAAGACTCAACCGAACTAAATAAAACACTCAGTATGTGTATTAGCACTAACGCCTTCCTTATAAAAAGCCATACTATTTCTAGGGACAGGCAGGGGTGGGGGTTATAAGAGAGACCTGAAATTAAAAATATTGATATTTCGTTTCCTATTGTTGTTTCGGTAAATATGCACATAACAAAAGTTGTTTATTTTGTTATTTAGAGAAATTTGCTAAAGAATTCTTTTCAATATGAACTACCAGGTACCTCACCTGGAAAAATTAATTCAAATGTATGTTAATATTTAGTCCTTAATAATTCAAATCTATGCATAATGCACAGGAAGTGGAACAGGAAGGCACATATGGAGGACAGTGAAGTCTTACATAAAAAATTAATTTTATTATTAACAAATCCACAGAAACGACGGGTATTAACCCTAAACACTGGGACGGGTAAATGTCAAAATATTGTGCAAAATAAAGCCTTGCCAAAAAAATACCATCAACATTCAGCCTTAAATGAATTCCCGAGCGAAGCCGGGTATCTGAGCTAGTATATATATATATATATATAATATACAAAAATATATATATATATATATATATAATATACAAATATATATATATAGATATATATATATATATATATATATATATATATATATATATATATACTAGCTAAGGTACCCGGCGATGTCCAAGAAATATTTGTAGACTCACTAATGATGGTATTTTTATAGCCAGTACAATTACACTTCCCTCCACGACATTGTTTTCCCAAATTAGCTAATCCTAACGGGTAACGTTTTGGACTAATAGAATAGAAATTTTAGTTATAAAGAATAAATGAAAATGTGTTCCTAATCTATTCCTCTCCACTTTTGTGACTCACTGTTTTTGAATACACACCATAATCATAAATAGCATTTATTATAATTTAATAATATCTATAATGAACATACTTCCTGTTAAAGCCAATCCGAGCACATGTAGATTAAGAATTGTTGTGTACATAAGATTATATTTGTAATAGTAAATTTCACAATCAGTGGAAATCACTTCCAGTAATGCCAGTATTTCACAGGAAATACGTAAACTCCATTAACTGATTTAGCCTCCCGTCGACGTCTGCTCCCGCATCAACATCGATTTCCTTAAATTACTGATCCTATATATTATTTTAATAGTGTATCTACCTAATGGAATTAAATAATAGTGGAAAATAATAATTGGCTAAAAATAATTTCATTTATATCCAAAAAGCTAGGTGAGGGGGAGAGATCGCTGCCCTCCTTGCAATCTAAGTAATCTATAAACAATCATATCGAGTTTAAACGCATATTGTATTTTGTCATAATTATATTACCATTGTTATGATAGTACATATTTTTTTCAATAACATCATGATATCGGAAATAAAATAATATATTACCAGCACCAAAGAGTTTGATTCCCTACAACTTCCGCTATCACATCACTAATCCGAATCATAATTAGAACTATCTTATAAGGCTAAAAGATAACATCATTTGTCATAATATGCATTTATTAAATACACTTGAATACGCAAAAATCAAATTAATGACTTCCTCTACAGTGTTAGCGTATATCCCGTGTTTATTTTATTTTACAACAAAAGTGAATGCAACAAAAATTACTTTAAATAACAAAATAAACAATTTTTGTCATGTGCATATTTGTCGAAAAATCAATAGGAAACGAAATATCACTACTTTTAGTTTCAGGCCTCACTTACAACCCCCCTCCTGCTCGTCCCTAGAGATGTTAGTACAGCTTATTATCATGGAGGCGTTAGTGTTAATTCACATACCGAGTTTTATTTAGTTCGGTTGAGGTTTTTCTGACAAATAAAATTGTTGACTCTCGCTCTAGCTGTAGTGTATAACTCATTTATAATTAGGTATACGACAAAAGTGTATATAACAAAAGTAACTCTAAATAAATAACTTTTGTTATGTGCATATTTGCCGAAAAAGCAATATGAAACGAAATATCGCTATTATTAATTTCAGACCTCCCTTACAACCCCCACTCCTGTTCGTCTCAAAGAATATTAATATAGCCTAAAGTCTAAGTTGGATTAGTAGTTATTTACACACCAAGTTCCATAAAATTTGGTTAAGGCGTTTATGCGTAAAAAATAACAAAACAAATAAACAAACACCAAAGAAAGAAAATGCAGTTATGGTGTCTATGACATGTAAAACGAAAAAGTTATCGTGAAATTTTGAGAGAAAAATCAATGTACAGACAAAGGTTACAATTTTATATATCTGTATAGAACAAGAAGAAGGTAATTAAATGATTTGTTTTGTGCTGGATATATTAATCGTTTAGTATACTGATAAAGGGGAGACATGTTAATAAGTTACTTATTTTGTTCAGAAAATTCTGATTTCCTTGTTTACTAATAAAGAGGAGAAAGTTTATTACAGCTAATATTCTCTTGTATACTGATAAAGAGGAAGAATGTAAAAGATTTACTTTGCTCAGCATATATTAATTCTTTTGTATATTGATACAGAAATAATTGTTGACACATTAGCCCAATGGTTAAAGGGTATAATTATTAGGTTCTACAGTTAATTTTGACATGGAAGACTAATGTAACACTTAACATTAATTTCCACACAAAATGTATGCTCTAAAATGAATACCAAGTGTTGGTGAGAGCAGAAGATCTCTTTAAGCAGATTTCCCTTGAGGGAAATCAGCTATTGAGGTCGTACCCATGACGCGATTTTCGAAAAATTTCTTCAAATGTCCATCAATCCTACCCAGGAGATGACGAAAATGAGGTCCGTTCAAAACTATATATATATTTGTCTGTTAACACTCTAGCGGTCGCAATTTTTGTTTAATCGTCATCAAACTCGGCATTTAATTGTTTTATGTAAAAAGGAAGATCAAGTTCGTTAACGGCTGTAATCGGACCAGTGGGAGGGGGGGTGTTTAGAGGGGGGATTTTTAAAAATTCAAAATATCTGTATGGAACCAATCTTATTGCAAATTAAATTTACTATAAATATTGTTATATACATTTATTCTCTATCTTGATCTATGTTCCCACCGAAAGCTAGTTCGGCCTCTTCCGTAACTGATCGGCACTCGTATGGAGTTTTCTCTATTGTTTAATTTCACGTGGAAAATCTGCTTAGTTTACACGGCCGGAGTTTTTTATTTTTAATTGACTTAAATACTTTTATTGGTCTATGTAAGGATAAGGTAGTTAATTTTTAAAAAAATACATTATTTTCTTCTGTTTATTGACATAAGTGAAGAAAGTAATTAAATTAGGTAGTTTGTACATTGGATATTAATTTTCTTGTTTATTCGTAAAGATGACGAAAGAGGTCACCTCAGTTATGTTGAACATCAAATATTAATTCTTTTGGATATAGAAAAAGCGGAAGATAGTAAAATTAATTACTTTTTACAGCAAATAGTAATTTTCTTATGTATATTGACCAAAAGGAACAAAGTAATTAAACTAGTTAATTAATGTGTATATCAGATATTATATATAATTAATCCTTTTGTACAGCAAATAGAAATTCTCTTTGCATCTAATCCTTACTGAGATCAATTAAAGTATTTCAGGACAAAAGAAAGGATCTTTAGGTGTCAAACAGCTATATTTATTCTCTTTATTAGCAGATTTCCCTTAGGGGAAATCAGCTATTGAGGTTCTACCCATGACGGAATTTTCGAAATTTTTCTTCAAATGTCCATCGATCCTACCTAGTAGATGACGAAAATGAGGTCCGTTCAAAACTTTATATATATATATATATATATATATATATATATATATATATATTTGTTTGTTACCGCTCTAGCGGTCGTTATTTTTGTTTGATCGTTACTAAATTCGATATTTGTCGTTTTATGTAAAAAGAAAGATCAAGTTCGTTAACGGCTGAAATCGGACCAGTGGGAGGGGGGGGTTTAGAGGGGAGGATTTTCGAAAATTCGAAATATCTCCGTTACTATACGTCGGATCGAAAAATCGTACAGAAACAATCTTATTGCAAATAAAATTTACTATAAAAATTGCTATATATATTTATTCTCTATCTTGAATATTAACCGAGATATTTGCTTTTTTATTAAATCTGGCCGTTTCCTGACTGCTTGGCTCTCGTGAAATTTCTCTATTGTAAAACTTCACGTGGGAAATCTGCTTTGTTTACGCATCCCCTGCGTGACGGACCTTTTTAGAATCACAGACATTTCGCCCTCCTGGGCATTCACAACACTAAAAAAGTCCGTCACGCAGGGGCTACGTAAACTAAGCAGATTTCCCACGTGAAGTAAAACAATAGAGAAATCTCCATACAAGAGCCCAACACTTACGGCAAAGGGCCGAACTAGGTTTTGGCGGGAAACTCAAAAATCCGTTACCGGCCCAAATTTAATAAAAATGCAAATATCTCGGTTAATATTCAAGATAGGGAATAAATGTATAGAACAATATTTATAGTAAATGTAATTTGTAATAAGATTGATTCTATACAATTTTTCGATCCGACGCATAATAACGAAGATATTTTGAATTTTCCGAAAATCCCCCCTCTAAACCCCCCCTCCCACTGGACCGATTTCAGCCATTAACGAACTTGATCTTCCTTTTTACATAAAACGATTAAATTCCGAGTTTGGTAACGATCAAACAAAAATTGCGACCGCTAGAGCGTTAACAGACAAATATATATATATATATATATATATATATATATATATATATATATATATATATAGGGGCTCAGGTTGGCCATGCGAGTTAAAGCGTTGACCTTTAGCTCATATGGTAAACCTAGAGTGGCGAGTTCGATTCTTGCCTGGGCAAAGGAAATTATTTAGTGACGAAATTCATTAAATAACGTCCTAAAATCCCACCCTGGCTAGAAAAGGGTGGTAACCTCTAGATAACCCGTCCCAATTAGCCTAAGTTGCAAAAAGTGGACGTTAATAAATAATAATAATAATAATAATAATAATATATATATATATATATATATATATATATATATATATATATATATATATATATATATATATATAGAATTTTTCGAAACTCGCGTCATGAGTACGACCTCAATAGCTGATTTCCCTCAAGGGAAATCTGCTAAAACATACAGGGTAAACAATTTTTTTATCTCACAACCATTAAAGCAAATCATAATTCTCTTAGATACCCAGAGTTCTAACAAACCTTATAGGATTATTCTTCTCAGTTACTTTTATACTCACTAATGAGTCCACATAATAAAATCCCCTTAATTTAATTTAGCCTTACCAAGAAGTAATTTTTCAATATCTGATAATATCTAATCTCTTATCAGGTAGGTTCTATAACCCTCATTTAGTGCTGTGCCATCATTAACTTCGTCATACATTTATAACAATCATAAAATCTTGGACTATATTAGGCAATTATAAATCCATAAACTAAAAATAATAAGGTTAAGAGTTATTTAAAATTTCCACAGCCAAAACATTTAAATCACTTCAGAATAATAACTACATTTCCCCCCTAAAATATCTTTACCTTAATTTTCCTGAATTATTTTTTCTAACGCTTCAGCATAATAGGTATTTAAATTCCTTGTGTCAGTTTTAAAATTGACCACATTCTCCAGGTCTTGGGAAATGTAGTTGCTTCCAGAATTTTCCTCTTACCAGACTTTGGTTCCTTGTGTAATACTTTCACCTTGTCAAATCCAGAATTGTGTTCCGCAACATTACAGCGCTGCACCAAGGCAGTTTTATTTACATTTTTGGCCTTGTTTTTTACATCATTCTTGTGTTGATATAGTCTTTTTACTAGGTACTGTTTTGTTTCCCCGAAGTACTTCTTGGTGCAATTTAGACAAATAATTTCATAAACTATGTTTGACTCCTTTGTTAGTTCAATTTTGTAAAAGTATCCTTTAGTTTGCTTCTTGTTTGAAAAGCAAAGGTTTAAATTGTTAACATCATACTCCTCAAAGGACCTTTTTATGTTGTCTGACAACCCTTTAACATAAGTACATTTTACATATTTTTTAATATCTCTCACTTCTTTCTTATTATGTTCCATGTTCCCTGAATAACCCCCGGACCTTAATTTGGATAAGCCTTTAAATCAACTCTTCTGTATCATTTGAGTAGGATAAAAATTGTCTTCCAGGATCTTAAAAATCTTTTGTTTTACCTTTGGTAAATGAGGTTTGTCGGTTAATCTTATTGCTTTATTAACAAAATTATTTATTACATTACTTTTTTTGTGAAAAGGGTGCTGTGATTTACGATTCAATATGTTATTGCTGGTATCGTCCTTCTTTGTCTATTCATTAGTAATGCTATTCTCGTTGTCTCACATTACGTTCATATCTAGAAATCTCAATTTTCTTTCCAATTCATACTCCAGCATAAACTTGAGATTCCTGTGGACACCATTGAGCACAGTTAGGAAACTCTCTACATCCTCCTTATTAATAATACTCCACATGTCGTCAGTAATGGTCTTGTATATAGAAAATAAGGAAGAGATTAATTCAACTAGTTAATTTGTACACCGGATATTAATTCTCTTGGCTAAAAGTTAAGGTGAAGACAGGAGTTAAATCAGTTATAATGAGCAGAAAATATTAATTCTTCTCCATGTAGCAAACTAAGAAAAAATATTTATGAAATTTATTGCTTTGTACAGCAAATATTAATTCCCTTGTATATAGACAAAAGGGAAGAGGGTAATTAAACTAGTTAATTTGTATACCAGATATTTATTCTTTTCTTTATAGGTTAAGATGAAGAAAGCAGTTACATCAATTATTTTGAACATCAGACATTAATTTTATTGTATGTAGGAAAAGAGGAAAATGGTCATTAAATTAATCGTCTTGTACACCAAATACAAATTCCTTGTTTATATAGTTAAAATGGAACAAAGTAATTAAACTAATTCTCTTCAATATTAGACTAAACTAGTATCTGCATGGCCTCAGCTGTAGTTTACCATTAATTATTGCTGCCTACAGAGACTAACTATTGAAGGATGATGCCAATAGAAAAACCATGACAAATTATAGCTGTATATTCAAAAACATTAACTACTCGAGAATATCTGACCATAAATCTACCTTTTCCAATATACAAAACTATATCTCACTTAGAAATATCGAACAATTCCAGATAAAAATTTACTATTGAAACATAATATATATTCAGTTATACGAGTTATGTTGAACATAATTTATTGTTTTGTACAGCAAATAGTAAATCTCTTGTATATGGACAAAAAGGAAAAACTAATTAATCTAGCAAATTTGTACGTTAGATATTAATTCTCTTGATTAGGGGTTAATGTGAAGAAAGCAGTTAAATCAGTTATAATGAACATCAAATATTACTTCTTGTGGATATAGAAAAAGCGGAAGATAGTTAATTTAAGTTATTTACTTTGTACAGAAAATAGTAATTCTCTTATGTATATAGACCAAAAGGAACAAATTAATTAAACTAGTTAATGTGTACATCAAATATTAATTCTTTTGTTTTTTAGGTTAAGATGAAGAAAGTAGTTACATCTATTATTTGAGTAGTAATTCTATTAATTGTTTTGTACAGCAAATAGTAATTTTCTTGTGTATAGACAATAAGGAAGAGAGTAATTAAACTAGTTAATTTGTACGATAGATATTAATTCTCTTGATTAAAAGTTAATGTGAAAAGAACAGTTAAATCTTTTATGATCAACAGCAATTATTAATTCGACTAGGAATATAGTTATTAAATTTGTTTGGTACAGCAAATTTTAATTCTCTTGTATGTAGACAAAAAGGAAGAGAGTAATTAAACTAGTTAATTTGTACATCAGATATAAAAAGTAAAGAAGAAGAAAGCAATCAAACGAGATATATTGAACATCAGACATTAATTCGACTGTATGCAGCAAACTAGGAATATAGTTATTAAATTTATTGTTTGGTACAACAAATTTTAATTCTCTTGTATATGGACAAAAAGGAAGAGAGTAATTAAACTAGTTAATTTGTACATCAGATATAAAAAGTAAAGAAGAAGAAAGCAATCAAACGAGATATATTGAATATCAGGCATTTATTCGGCTGTAAGTAGCAAACTAGGAATATAGTTATTACATCTATTGTTTGGTACAGCAAATGTTAATTCTCTTGTATATGGACAAAAAGGAAGAGAGTAATTAAACTAGTTAATTTGTACATCAGATATAAAAAGTAAAGAAGAAGAAAGCAATCAAACGAGTTATATTGAACATCAGGCATTAATTCGGCTGTATGTAGCAAACTAGGAATATAGTTATTAAATTTATTGTTTGGTACAACAAATTTTAATTCTCTTGTATATAGACAAAAAGGAAGAGAGTAATTAAACTAGTTAATTTGTACATCAGATATAAAAAGTAAAGAAGAAGAAAGCAATCAAACGAGATATATTGAACATCAGACATTAATTTGACTGTATGTAGCAAACTTGGAATATAGTTATTAAATTTACAAAACAGTAATTCAACTAGAAAATTTATACTTTAGATAATAATTCTCTTGTTTATAGGTTAAGGTGAAGAAATCAGTTATGTTGAACATCAAATATTAATTCTTTTGTATATAGTAAAAGAGGAACTTAGATACTTAATTAATTGTTTTGTACAGCAAATTGTAATTTTCTAGTAAAAACAGTCTATAGACAAAAAAGAACAGAGTAATAAAACTGTACTGCTCAAAAATGAATAGGGATATTGGCTGTTTTGTGGTATTTATGGGGCCTAACATTTTTTTTTAATTATAAATATCATTAATATTTATTAGAAATTATTGTCTTTTTTCCCCCATAAAAAAAAATTTAATTAAGGTCGATTTATTTAAAATTAATAAGATGAGAAAAAATAACCAATATCCCTATTAATTTTTGAGCAGTATAGTTAATTTATACATTAGATATTATTTCTCTTGTTTAATGGTTAAGGTGAAGAAAGCAGTTAAATGAGTTATGTTGAACATCAGACAAGAATTCTATTGTATGTAGAAAAAGAGTAAAATAACTAATTAAATGAATTGTTCTATACATTAATTCTCTTGTATATAGACAAAAATAAAGAGAGTAATTAAACTAATTATAGAAAAATCGGAAGATAGATACTTAATTGTTTTGTATAGCATATGGTGATGCTCGTATGTATATAGACCAAAAGGAACAAAGTAATTTAAACTAGTAAATTTGTAAATCAGATATTAATTCTCTTGCTTATAGGTAAAGATGAAGAAAGCAGTTAAATGAGTTATGTTGAACATCAAATAGGTATATAATTAATTGTTTTGTACAGCAAACTGTAATTCTCTTGAATATTGACAATAAGGCAGAGAGTAATTGAACTAGTTAATTTGTACACTAGATATTAATTTTCTTGATTAGAAGTTAATGTGAAGAAAGCAGTTAAATCTGTTATGATCAACAGCAATTATTAATTCTACTGTATGTAACAAACTAGGAAAATAGTTATTAAATCTATTGTTTTGTACAGCAAATGTTACTTCTTGTGTTTATAGACCAAAAAGTAAAACAGTAATTAAACTAGTCAATTTGTTTATCAGATATTAAAGGTAAAGATGATGAAAGCAGTTAAATGTGTTATGTTGAACATTAGGCATTAATTCGACTGTATGTAGCAAGCTATGGAAAAGAGTTATTAAATTTATTGTTTTGTAAGGCAAATATTAATTTTCTTGTATATGGACAAAAACAAAGAGAGTAATTAAACTTGTCTATTTGTACAACAGATATTCATTCTCCTGTTTAATGGTTAAGGTGAAGAAAGCAGTTAAATGAGTTATATTGAACATCAGACAAGAAATCTATTGTTTGTAGAAAAAGAGGAAAATAAGTTATTAAATTAACTGTTTTGTTCAACAAATATTAATTCTCTTGTATATAGACAAAAAACAAAGCGAGTAATTAAACTAGTTATAGAAAAAGCGGAAGATAGATACTTAATTGTTTTGTATAGCATATAGTGATTCTCTTATGTATATAGACCAAAAGGAACAAAGTAAATTAACTAGTTAATGTGTACATCAAATATTAATTCTTTTGTTTAAAGGTTAAGGTGAAGGAAGCAGTTAAATCAGTTACAATGACCATCAAATATTACTTCTTGTGGATATAGAAAAAGCGGAAGAAAGTTAAATTATGTTATTTACTTTGTACAGAAAATAGTAATTTTCTTATGTATATAGACCAAAAGGAACAAATTAATTAAACTAGTTAATTTGTACTCTAGATATTAATTCTCTTGATTAAAAGTTAATGTGAAAAGAACAGTTAAATCCTTTATGATCAACATCAATTATTAATTCTTCTCCATG
Source organism: Riptortus pedestris (assembly GCA_019009955.1). Lineage (NCBI taxonomy): Eukaryota > Metazoa > Arthropoda > Insecta > Hemiptera > Alydidae > Riptortus > Riptortus pedestris. Next base: position 144,713,603 of record CM032231.1, read on the forward strand.
TAGCAAACTAAGAAAAAATATTTATGAAATTTATTGTTTGGTACAGCAAATTTTAATTCTCTTGTATATAGACAAAAAGGAAGAGAGTAATTAAACTAGTTAATTTGTACATCAGATATAAAAAGTAAAGAAGAAGAAAGCAATCAAACGAGTTACATTGAACATCAGACATTAATTCGACTGTATGCAGCAAACTAGGAATATAGTTATTAAATTTACAAAACAGTAATTCAACTAGAAAATTTATACTTTAGATAATAATTCTCTTGTTTATAGGTTAAGGTGAAGAAATCAGTTATGTTGAACATCAAATATTAATTCTTTTGTATATAGTAAAAGAGGAACTTAGATACTTAATAAATTGTTTTGTACAGCAAATTGTAATTCTCTAGTAAAAATAGTCTATAGACAAAAAAGAAGAGAGTAATAAAACTATACTGCTCAAAAATGAATAGGGATTTTTCGCTGTTTTGTGGTATTTATGGGGCCTAGCATTTTGTTGTTTTTTTTTTTTTTTAAATTATAAATATCAATAATATTTTTTAGAAATTATTGTCTTTTTCCCCCCATAAAAAAAAAAATTTAATTAAGGTCGATTTAATTAAAATTAATAAGATAAGAAAAAATAACCAATATCCCCATTAATTTTTGAGCAGTATAGTTAATTTATACATTAGATATTATTTTTCTTGTTTAATGGGTAAGTTGAAGAAAGCAGTTAAATGAGTTATGTTGAACATCAGACAAGAATTCTATTGTGCGTAGAAAAAGAGGAAAATAACTAATTAAATTAATTGTTCTAGACATTAATTCTCTTGTATATAGACAAAAACAAAGAGAGTAATTAAACTAGTTATAGAAAAAGCGGAAGATAGATACTTAATTGTTTTGTATAGCATATAGTGATTTTCTTATGTAAATAGACCAATAGAAACAAAGTAATTATACTAGTTAATGTGTACATAAGATATTAATTCTTTTGTTTATAGGTTAAGATAAAGAATGTAGTTACATCAATTATTTTGAACATCAGGCAGTAATTCTATTGAATGAGGAGTCGAGGAAGATAGGTATATAATTAATTGTTTTTGTACAGCAGATATTAATTTTCTTGTATATAGACAAAAAGGAGAAAAAATGTAATTAAACTAGTAAATATGTATTTTAAATATTAATTTGTTTTTTTATAGGTTAATGTGAAGGAGCCAGTTAAATCAGTTATGTTGAACATCAAATACTAATTCATTTTTAATGTAGAAAAAGAGGAAGATAGATACTTAATTAATTGTTTTTACAGCAAATATTAATTCTCTTGCTTATAGGTAAAAATAAAGAAAGCAGTTAAAGGAGTTAAATATGTTGAACATCGGACAAGAATTCTATTGTGCGTAGAAAAAGAAGAAAATAAGTTATTAAATAAATTGTTTTGTTCAGCAAATATTCATTCCTTTGTATATATGTAAGTAAAGAGTAAGATAATAATTGAAGTAGGTAATTTGTGCATTTCATATTAGTATTCATTTTAACAAATAAAGAGGAAGAAAGCATTTAACTAGTTAAAAAAACTTTTGAGAAAAAGTTTTTTAACTAGTTAAATAACTAATGAGATACTAATTCTATAATGGGGCTCAGGTTAGCCATGTGAGTTAAAGCGTTGGCCTTAATCTCACATGGTAAACCTAGAGTGGCGAGTTCGATTCCCGCCAGGGTAATAGGAATTTATTTAGTGACGGAATTCATTAAATAAAATCCTTAGTCCCACCCTGGCTAGAAAAGGGTAGTAACCTGTAGACAAACCGTCTCAATTAGCCTTAGTTGCAAAAAGTGGACGTTAATAAATAATTTAAATTTTAATCTATAATACACAGGTAAAGAGTAAGAAAGTAATTAAATTAGTTAATTTGTACATCAGCTATTAATTCAGTTGTGCTTAGGTAAAGAGGAATAAATAAAATTTAAAAAAAGTATAGTCGGATTCATTTTATATATATTTATTATAAATTAAGGATATATTTATTAAAGTGATAAGGAGGCAATAAGTTTATAATATATTACAGTTCATAATGAAGTGTCTCTTTTTTTGTGTTTTTTTATCATTTTATCAATCTAAATAAGCAAGAAACATAATGATTTTTTTTTCAATTCACTTTTTTTCTAATCTTTAAATAAAAATAATAAAACAGTAATATATATATATATATATATATATATATATATATATATATATATATATATATGAAGGTATATTATTAGTTAAAATTGCATAAATGTTTGTTTTTGTCAAAATTACTACAGATGTCATAAACCAATTCAGAAAACCACAATAAAATATGATAACGAAATGAGATATGTATAGAATTTATTTTTTAATTTAATTATTTATTAACGTCCAATTTTTGCAACTAAGGCTAATCTACCTCTACTCTAATTCTAATTCTAATTACTCCTCAACTAAGCCTTATCTCTCTACGTCTACTAAGACGGGTTATCTACAGGTCACCGCCCTTTTCTAGCCAGGGTGCGACTAAGGATTTTATTTAATGAATTCCGTCACTAAATAAATCCTTATTGCCCAGGCGGGAATCGAACTCGCCACTCTAGATTTACCAAAAATTAAATGATCTATTAACGTCCTCATTTTTGCAACTAAGGCTAATTAGGACGGGTTATCTACAGGTTACCACCCCGTCACTAAATAAATTCTTATTCTTATTCCAGGCGAGAATCGAACTCGCCGCTCTAGGATTACCATGTGAGTCTAAGGCTAAGTGAGTTTAAGTTAAGATGTTGGTCTTAATCTCTTAAGACCAAATGACTTAATCTTAAGTGAGATTTAGACCAACGTCTTAACTCGCATGGCTAACCTGACCTAGGTTAAGAAATTAGATATGTATAGAAAGAATAAAAGTTTTCGTTTGCTGGAGAAAAAGTTATAACGGAATTTCATTGGGAAATAATTTATTCATGAAGATTGTAACAGTAAAATAATTGTTATGATTAACAAACCAATAGGCGTAATTCTGTTTAGGGAATCAGCTGATGGCTTAATTAAAAATTAGTTGAACATTAAATATAAGAGGTTTTATGTTTTTTTTTTTTATTCAGGAACAAATAATACATATGTAATAAAAGGTTAAATATTTCTTGTTGAATTAAATTTGTTTTTGTTGAGGTGTTAGTGAGATCAATGTGGCATCGGCTTGTTTTGATTGGCTCAGCAAATACATAACCTGGTAGAGTGTAGCAGTTACACAGTCATGGCTCTTCTCAATTGTGCGCGTTTCAAAATTCTTTGTAGGCAATTTTCAACGTCCAGTTTTAGAAATGTTAAAGTGGCCGTTTTGGGAGCCGGAGGAGGGATCGGTCAGCCACTCTCGCTGCTTTTGAAGCTGTCACCAGAGGTAACTGAACTGAGGCTATACGATATCAAGAAAGCTGTAGGAGTAGCTGTAGATGCAAGTCATATTAATACTGATTCGTGCGTGCGAGGTTATCTCGGGCCCGAGGAACTGCCGTCGGCCCTGGAAGGAGCTGAGGTGGTGGTGATCCCCGCCGGGGTGCCGAGGAAACCCGGCATGAGCCGCGACGATCTCTTCAACGTGAATGCATCCCTGGTGAAGGATCTGTTCGAGTGCATAGCTGCAGTCTGTCCGAGTGCATTGGCTGCAGTCGTCACCAACCCAGTCAACTCGGCATTGCCTATAGCAGCCGGTGTGCTCAGCAAGAAGGGAGTGTTCGACCCGAGGCGTCTGTTCGGCGTCACCACCTTGGATCTCGTGAGAGCCAGCACTTTCGTCGGCGAGATGAAAGGCGACGACCCACTGCATATCTGCGTCCCTTGCATCGGAGGCCACTCGGGCAACACCATCATACCTCTCCTCTCACAATGCAAGCCCAGCTACACTTTCAAGGACGACGAACTAGTCGCTCTGACGAAGCGCATCCAGAACGCAGGGACTGAAGTAGTCAAGGCTAAAGCAGGAGAAGGTTCGGCCACATTGTCCATGGCATACGCAGCTAACAGGTTCGTCGTATCTCTTTGTAAAGGGCTCAAAGGCGAAGAGAATATTTTTGAATATGCTTATGTCAATTCCACCATAACTGAAGCTAGATACTTCTCTTCGCAATTCCTTCTCGGCACTTGTGGAATTAGCAGGCACTTGCCACTGCCTGCTCTATCCAAGTATGAAACAGATCTCTTCAATGCTGCTCTCCCCGAACTCATCAGAAACATTGAGAAAGGTGAACAGTTCATCAACCAATAAACACATTTTGTATTGTATCTTTTTCTATTTCCGTCTTTTATATAAAAATATTATTTTTCTTTTTGTTCCAATAAAAGTTGATTTAATTTATTCACTCTTGTCTATATACCTAAGTTCATTGGTAATAATTCTTAAGTGGAAGCTCGTGTGAGTTGCCATTTTAAACTCACCTGGTAAACTCAGACTCGTGAGTTAGATTCTCTGGTGTGAAATAAAAAATTAAATTATTTATTAACGCTCACTTTGTTTAACTAAGGCTAATTGGAACGGGTTATCTGCAGGTTACCAGCCTTTTCTAGCCTGGGTGGGACTATGGATTTTAGCAGATTTTCCTTAAGTGAAATCAGCTATTACCATGTGAGATTGAGGTCAACGCTTTAACTCACATGACTAACCTGAGCCTGGTGGGAATAGAAATGTATTTAGTGGAGAACTCATAAAATAAAATCCTTAGTACCACCCTGGATACAAGAAGGGTGGTAATCTATAGAATATCAAGTCAGAATTAGCCATAGTTGCAGTATGTATTCGACTCTCAGTGGTTGGCAGACCTGTTTGTTAAAAATTCTCAGGGCTCAGGTTAGCAACGTGAGTCAAAACGTTTCCTTTAATCTCACACGGTAAACCTAGAGTGGCGAGTTCCATTCCCGCCTGGACAAAGGAATTTATTTAGTGAAGGAATTCATTAAATAAAATACTGAGTGCCACCCTGGCTAGAAAAGGGTGGTAACCTGTAGATAACCCGGCCCAATTAGCCTTAGTTGCAAAAAGTAAACCTTAATAAATTATTAGCAGATTTCCCTCAAGGGAAATCAGCTATTGAGGTCGTACTCATGACGCGATTTTCGAAAAATTTCGTCAAATGTCCATAGATCCTACCCAGGAGATGACGAAAATGAGGTCCGTTCAAAACTATATATATATATATATATATATATTTGTCTGTTAACACTCTAGCGGTCGAAATTTTTGTTTAATCGTCACCAAACTCGGTATTTAATCGTTTCATGTAAAAAGGAAGATCAAGTTCGTTAACGGCTGAAATCGAACCATTGGGAGGGGGTTTTAGAGGGGGGATTTTCAAAAATTCGAAATTTCTCCGTTATTATGCGTCGGATCGAATAATTGTATAGAACAAATCTTATTGCAAATTAAATTTACTATAAATAATGTTATATACATTTATTCTGTATCTTGAATATTAACCGAGATATTTGCATTTGTGTTCTGCGTGTGGTCGCCAGTAGGCTATGTTCGGACTTTCCGCTGAGAGCTCTGGTGGCCATTTCCATAACTATTCGTCCCTCGTGAATAGGTTTAGAGGTTAGGTTAACTGTTTTTTGGGGCTAGAAACTACTGGGTTATTACGCCCTAAATAATGTTTTAGGTTTAGAGGTTTCTTACTACTACAGATGTTATTAGGCAAATTTCTCTATTGTAAAACTTCACGTGGGAATTCTGCTTAGTTTACGCAGCCTCTGCGTGACGGACTTTTATATCCACCACATTTTAGTTCCATTAATCCCACGGTTGAGTGCGCTACTGTTACGCTAGTAGTACGATTCATTGCCCGCAAAGAGGTTATACTTACCTTATAACATTCTACGGAATTATAATGATAAATAAAAGAAAACACAATTTTTAAAAATAAAACATTTTATTCACATTTAGGCGGGAAATGTGTGGAAATACAATTCAAAATGCAAAATGCTTTTTGTAGCAAATGCTTTTGCAAAGTATTTTACAAAAAATGCTTCAAACCAAGTGCCAATCCGAACGCCGACTTGCTCACCACACTTTCTTACATTACACTTCCAAAAAAGACTTTCCACTATAAAGTTTCATACAATGTGATTTAGAACACTTTCTTCTGATATCCAAAATATTCCTCTCCTGTAAATATTTAACAGCGCCTTCTTCAGTCGTTGGCAAATCCCAAAGAAGCATTTTTAAAGGACTAAGAAACACTAAACAGCACAGTAAACAGCAAACGCAAATACATAGCAAACACAACTTTGACAAAAGATAACCTCATTAGCCTGGGAGAGCTAGCGTCGCACTCCAGTAGCGCATTCTAGCGTGGAACTGCGTCGAGACTTATGCGAGTCGCCGCTACGATATAAATGCAAAAACGTGACGCACGTGGGAAATCTGCTTACTTAACGCAGCCTGCGTGATGGCCTTTTTTTTTCGTCATGTGCTCGGTTGGACTAATGAAATGTTTCAAAAATACTTTCAGGGACTTCTGTAAAAAGCACACAATTCTATTTATTTTTTTAATTTATTAAATAGCTAATTTAGTAAAGTAATATTGTATTTGATGAATTATCTTCTGTTCTGAAGTAAAGATACCAAAATTAAACGTTCTATTTTTAATGATATTTTAAATGGATTTTTTCCAATAGGAGTGTAAAGGTAAAGCAAATATTTCATATCAAACATGTTTTTAAATTTAAAATAATTGATAAGGACGATGTCAATTAAATAATACTTGAAATTGAAGTGTTGTAAATCTTTCTAAAAGTGGTTGTGCTCAAAACTAATTAAATCTTTGAATGAAAACTGAAAAAAAAGAATCTCAAGTGGATGCTACTTGACTCTTGTAATCCAATCAAATTGAATTAAACAGAATTGGATCGGAAAATGTTGTAGAATGAAATTTATTCACCTTTGCAGGATAAACTGATGGAAATATTTAACCTCTAAACGGAAAGCTCTGAATGGTAAACAAACGGTTCTGCCAACCGCTCAGAGCTGAACAGATACAGACAAACGGTAATAAGAAAGTATTCCCGAGCCGGTGGGAAGCGTCTCAAATGTAAACAAACAGGTTTGCCAACGGCTCAGCCGAAAGAAAAACAATAACTGAAACATATCAGAATATAACGTATTCATTTTATTGAAAACTATGTACTATACCTAGTGCTGTAATTTATAATGAATCAGAATAATTTTTATCTCAATCAATCTAGTTTTAGTAGTCCAAGAATTTAAAACAGGGGGGGGAGGTTCAAAGAACATATTTGCATGAATCACGTATGATACAGGTCTCTGGAAAACAATATTTGGCATTTAATCTTCGAATATTGTGGTCTATTATGTAACAGAGTATTGTGTATGTAACTCGAGTAGAAGTGAACGTTCTAGGAAGGCTGAAAACTGAAAAATGCAAATATCTCGGTTAATGTTCAATATAGTGAATAAACGTATGTAATAATGTGTATAGTAAATGTAATTTGCAATAAAATTGGTTTTATACAATTTTTGAATCCGACTTATATTAACGGAGATATTTCGAATTTTCGAAAATCCTCCCTTCCAACACCCCCCCCCTCATCCCACTTGTCCGATTTCAGCCATAAACGAACTTGATCTTTCTTTCTACATAAAATGATTAAAAATCGAGTTTGGTAACGGTCAAACATAAATTGCGACCACTAGACCGTTAACAGTCAAATATATATATATATATATACAGTTTGAAAGGACCTCATTTTGGGCAGATTTCCCTTAGGGGAAGTCAGCTATTGAGGTCGTACTCATGACGCGATTTCCGAAAGATTTCTTCAAATATCCATCGATCCTACCCAGGAGATGGCGAAAATGAAGTCCGTTCAAAATATATATATATATATATATATATATATATATATATATATATATATATACACACACACACACACACACACACACACACACATATATTTGTCTGACATCGCTCTAGCGGTCGCAATTTTTGTTTGACAGTTACCAAGCTCCATTTTTAATAATTTTTTGTAGAAAGAAAGCTCAAGTTCGTTAGTAACGACTTCTCGGACGAGAGGGAGGGGGGGGGGGGTAAAGGAGGGATTTTAGAAAATTAGAAATATCTCCGTTACTATACGTCGGAACAAAAAATTGTATAGAATCAACCTTATTGAAAATTAAAATGACTATAAATATTGTTCTATACATTTATTCTGTATCTTGAATATCAACCGAGATATTTGCATTTGTATTGTGTGTGTGCTCGGCAGGAGTCGGCTATGTTTGGGACTTTCCACCGAGAGCTAGTGTTTCCTTAACTGTTCGTCCCTCGTGAATAGGTTTAGAGATTCCTTACTACTACTGTTGTTATTAGGCAGATTTCTCTATTGTAAAACTTCACGTGGGAAATCTTGTTAGTTTACGCAGCCCCTGCGTGACGGACTTTTTCGTCATCTCCTGGGTAGGATAGATGGACATTTGAAGGAATTTTTCGAAAATCGCGTCATGAGTACGACTTCAATAGTTGATTTTCCTCGTGGGAAATCAGCTAAATGGTTCCTAGGATATAGATCGAATGCTTCAAAACACTATTTTTTTTTTAATTACTTACATTTTTATTTTTACAAGTATTCTATCTTTAATTTAGATTTGATAGTGGTGTAGATGTTGAATCTAAGTTACAGTCTGGTTGCTAATGGTAACTGGCTGATCTACGGACGGAGGAGGAGACCCTGAATATTGTAGGAGGATTACAAGGTACGTAGTCCCTGCACCAATCATCTGAAACAATTAATATTTGTATAAGTTATTATTAATTATAATAATAAGCAGGAAAGTAAGCACGGTTATCGAATAGCCATTAAGAATGTAGAAACCAGGATAAGCCACAGCTTGTATAAGGACGATCAAAAGCTACGTGCAACGAGCCCGTCTCAAATACAAGAAATGATTCACATTATTCCATATTTCAGAACAGATAAAGGTTAGGTATGTCCTTCGGCTTGGATAAATGTGCTGTTTTTGAACATCAGAAAACTCCGTTACGTAGTGGCTGCGTAAACTAAGCAGATTTTCCACGGTCATGAGAAATCTTTCAGTTAATTGTAATAAGCTCCCAACGGAAAGGGCTTCTGAATTGTAAACAAATAGGTCTGCCAACCACTCAGAGCTGAACAGATAGATAGACATATTCTTCACCGGAAAGAAACAAATTACTGATATATATCTGAATATAACATATGAACATTATTGCTAACTATTTACTATATCTAGTACTGCAATTTATAATGATTTAGAATAACTTATATTTTAATAACTCAAGAAGGGGGGGGCGGTGAACAGAACGTATTTGCATATATCTCACAAAGTAAAAGGTTACAAAGGCCTCTAAACCAATTTGACGAGAGCCGAGCACTTACGGAAACAGCCCAACTATTAGTACTGGCTATTTCCGTCGAAGAAAACCGACATAGGCCGAACTCATCTCGTCCGTTATTCCCACACACTTCATAAAAATGCTAATATCTCGGTTAATATTCAATATAGGGAGTAAATGTATATAACAATATTTATAGTAAATTTGATTTGCAATAAGATTGCTTCTATACAATTGTTTGATCCGATGATTTCGAATTTTCAAAAATCATTCCCTCTAAACCACCCCTCCCACTGGTCCGATTTCAACCATTAAAGAACTTGATCTTTATTTTTACATAAGCCGTATAAATATCGAGTTTGGTTACGATCAACCGAACAAAATAAAACTCGGCACGTGTATTAGCAATAACGCGTTTATTGCCATACCAGGATTTCTAGGGATGGGCAGGAGTGAGGGTTGTAAGGGAGACATGAAATTAAAAATAGCGGTATTTCGTATTCTACATACGGAATCTATGACAAAAGTTGTTTATGTTGTTATTTAAAGTAACTTTTGTCAAATTATTTTTTGTCGTATAACAAAGTATAAACGAGATATACACTAATAACAAAAGCGGGTGCCAACAATTGAACCGAACTTGAAACTCGGTATGTGAATTAGCATTAATTCTTCCATGATTATAAGCTATATTAAATTTTTTAGGTCTAAGCGGGAGTGGGGGTTATGAGGGAGTCTTGAAATGAAAATTTGCGATATTCCATTTCCCATTGGGTTTTCAACAGATGCACGTAACGAACGTTGTTCATTGTGTCATTTAAAGTAAATTTTGTTATTTATACTTTTTATGGGACCTCAATAGTCGGTCAGCCACTTACCGAGCATATGAGAGAATTGTCCAAGTCGAAGAAACCAGATGCACTGAACACGAACTCCCTTCTAGCAGTCAGGTGGAAGTCAAGAGCTTCCTGCAACAGAAATATTCAACGTTAATATTCCTTCTGGAGCAAAGAAGTTGAACGGTAATGACTTGAAACAAAGGCGACGAATAATTCATTTGTAGAACAGAACTCAGGCTACAAAAAAAAGTCCGTCACGCAGGGGATGCGTAAACTAAGCAGATTTCCTTCGTGGGGCTTTACAATAGAGAAATCTGCAGACTGGTAGCACAACACCACCGTGAGTAAATCTTTCAGTTAATTTTAATAAGCTCCCAACAGAAACGGCTTCTGAATGGATAAACAAATAGGTCTGCCAACCACTCAGAGCTGAACAGATAGATGGACATAGTCTTTCTTCACTCGAAAGAAAAAAAACAATTACTGAAATATATCTGAATATAACACATTAACTTTATTGCAGACTATTTACTATATATAGTACTGTAATGTATAATGAATAATTCTATATACCACACAAAGTAGAAGCGTACACCAGTCTCTAAACGAATCTCGTGAGATCCAAACGATCAAAACCGACAAGAGTCGAACGTAACCGGCAATAGCCGCCCATTATCCACACACATTTAATAAAAATGCAAATATCTCCGTTAATATTCATGATAGAGAATAAATGTATATAACAATATTTATAGTAAATGCAATTTGCAATAAGATTGGTTCTATATAATATTTCGATCCGACGTATAGTAACGGAAATATTTCGAATTTTAGAAAATCTCCCCTCTTAGCTCCCCCCCCCTCCCTCTGGTCCGATTTCAGCCATTAATGAACTTAATCTTTATATTTATTATTTATTTTATAAAACTATTATAAAATAAATATCGAGTTTGGTAACGATCAGACAAAAATTAAGACAGCTAGAGCGTTAACAGACAAATATACTCGTATATATAATTTTGAACGGACCTCATTTTCGTCATCTCCTGGGTAGGATTGATGGACATTTGAAGACATTTTTCGAAAATCACGGCATGAGTACGACCTCAATAGCTGATGTCCCTTATGGGAAATCTGCTAAAAACCACTTATCGTTTCATCACAATCATGATTTTATGAGTTTCGTAAAAAAAAAGACCTTCCCAACATTGGCGATGTTTCTTATTAAATTATATACGTATTGTCGGCATTTGAATAATGAAGAGGGATTGAGTAGGAAGTGCATACACATATATTCAGAAAAAATAATAAATGCATCATGTACAACACGAAACACTATAATTAACTAAATAGAACAAATACACAATAAAATGTATTCGTGAGTTATAACAACAAAAGTATTGATAATTACAACACTACTTGTGGAAAATCTTTATTCTTCATCTCTGCATAATAATAAAAAATGATTTAGCATTTTTAATACTTACGTCATGAGGTTGTGTTAACATCCTTCCATAGATCATTTTGTTCAATTTATTTATCTGTAACAAACAATGGATGAGTGGAACTCTGAAAGCATTTGAATAATAAAGTCCGTCACGCAGGGGCTGCGTAAACTAAGCAGATTTCCCACGTGAAGTTTTACAATAAAGAAATTTCATGAGAGCCGAACAGTTAAGAAACCTCATCCGTTATCCACCCCGATTTCATAAAAATGCAAATATCTCGGTTAATATTCAAGATAGAGAATAAATGTATATAACAATATTTATAGTACATTTAATTTGCAATAAGATTGATTCTATACAATCTTTCGATCCGACGTATAGTAACGGACATATTTCGAATTTAAGAAAATTCTCCCCTCTAGAATCCCCCTCCCACTGGTCCGATTTCAGCCATTAACGAAATTAATCTTTCTGCTTACATAAAACAACGAAATATCGACTTTGGTAACGATAAAACAAAAATTGCGACCGCTAGAGCGGTAACAGACAAATATATATATATATATATATATACAGTTTTGAACGGACCTCATTTTCGTCAACTACTAGGTAGGATCGATGGACAATAGAAAAAATATTTCGAAAATTCCGTCATGAGTACAACCTCAATAGCTGATTTCCCTTAAGGGAAATCTGCTAAACGTAAATCACTCAGACTGAACAATGAAAGAAATTTTTAATGTGTTAGAATGAAAAGCAGAGATTTGCAATATGCTGTTATATGATGAACCACTTTGAAGCTTAAATTACAAATATTGTTTTCGTGAGACTTTTATTATGCGAGATATATAAAGTTGTAGTTAGTTATTCATGCTTTCTTGTTTTCAGCTTTCTGTATACCGCCCCCCCCCAGCGCTTCCTTCTAATCATCAGGTTTTTAGCAGATTTTCCTTATGGGAAATCAGCTATTGAGGTCGTACTCGAAAAATATCTTCAAATGTCCATCGATTCTACCCACGAGATGACCAAAATGAGGTCCGTTCAAAATTCTCTCTCTCTCTCTCTCTCTCTCTCTCTCTCTCTCTCTCTCTCTCTCTCTCTCTCTCTCTCTCTCTCTATATATATATATATATATATATATATATATATATATATATAATTTGTCTGTTAACCCAATTTTTGTTTGATCGTTACGAAACTCGATATTTAACCGTTTTATGTAAAAAGACAGATCACGTTCGTTAATCGGGGGGGATTTTCGAAAATTCGAATCATCTACGTTATTATTCATCGGATCGAAAAATTGTATAGAACCAATCTTATTCCAAATTACATTTACTATAAATATTGTTATATACATTTATTCTCTATCTTGAATATTAACCGAGATATTTGCATTTTTATGAAGTCTGTGAGACACGTGGTCGGGTATAGTTCGGATTAGGTCGGCCGTTTTCGTACCTACTCGGCTCAGGTAGAAGCTTCGTCTTTCTATCCTTACCTGTCGTTTCTAACCTTGCCTTGCCTTCGTGACATTGTGAGATTTATGCAAATACAATCTGTTCATCGCCCCCCCCCCTTCTTAAGTTCTTCTATTACTAAAATTTGAGTTATTAAAATATAAATTATTCTTACAATTCAGAAGCCGTTTCAGTTGGGAATTTATTTTAATTAACTGAAAGATTTCTCATTACGTTTGTATTTAATCACGGTGGTGTTGTGTTACCAGTATGCAGATTTATCTATTGTAAAACTTCACATGGGAAATCTGCTTAGTTTACGAAGGCCCTGCGTGACGGACTTTTTACATTTAAGTGGGAGCATGTGGTGAGAGGAATATGTGAGTGTTATACAGCATGTGGGATATCTGCTTAGTTTACGCAGCCCCTGCGTGACGGACTTTTTACATTAAAGTGGGAGCATGTGGTGAGAGGAATATGTGGGTGTTATGCAGCATGTGGGATATCTGCTTAGTTTACGCAGCCCCTGCGTGACGGACTTTTTACAATAAAGTGGCAGCATGTGGTGAGAGGAATATGTGGGTGTTATGCAGCATGTGGGAAATCTGCGTAGTTTACGCAGCCCCTGCGTGACGGACTTTTTACAATAAAGTGGCAGCATGTGGTGAGAGGAATATGTGGGTGTTATGCAGCATGTGGGATATCTGCTTAGTTTACGCAGCCCCTGCGTGACGGACTTTTTACAATAAAGTGGCAGCATGTGGTGAGAGGAATATGTGGGTGTTATGCAGCATGTGGGATATCTGCTTAGTTTACGCAGCCCCTGCGTGACGGACTTTTTACAATAAAGTGGCAGCATGTGGTGAGAGGAATATGTGGGTGTTATGCAGCATGTGGGAAATCTGCGTAGTTTACGCAGCCCCTGCGTGACGGACTTTTTTCATTAAAGTGGGAGCATGTGGTGAGAGGAATATGTGAGTGTTATGCAGCATGTGGGATATCTGCTTAGTTTACGCAGCCCCTGCGTGACGGACTTTTTACATTAAAGTGGGAGCATGTGGTGAGAGGAATATGTGGGTGTTATGCAGCATGTGGGATATCTGCTTAGTTTACGCAGCCCCTGCGGGACGGACTTTTTTCATTAAAGTGGGAGCATGTGGTGAGAGGAATATGTGGGTGTTCTGCAGCATGTGGGATGTCTGCTTAGTTTACGCAGCCCCTGCGTGACGGACTTTTTACATTAAATTGGGAGCATGTGGTGAGAGGAATATGTGGGTGTTATGCAGCATGTGGGATATCTGCTTAGTTTAAGCAGACCCTGCGGGACGGACTTTTTACATTAAATTGGGAGCATGTGGTGAGAGGAATATGTGGGTGTTATGCAGCATGTGGGATATCTGCTTAGTTTACGCAGCCCCTGCGGGACGGACTTTTTTCCTTAAAGTGGGAGCATGTGGTGAGAGGAATATGTGGGTGTTATGCAGCATGTGGGATATCTGCTTAGTTTACGCAGCCCCTGCGGGACGGACTTTTTTCATTAAATTGGGAGCATGTGGTGAGAGGAATATGTGGGTGTTATGCAGCATGTGGGATATCTGCTTAGTTTACGCAGCCCCTACGCGACGGACTTTTTACATTAAATTGGGAGCATGTGGTGAGAGGAATATGAGGGTGTTAATAAGCAGGTGGGAAATCTGCTTAGTTTACGCAGCCCCTGCGTGACTGACGTTTTACAGTAAGATGGGAGCATGTGGTGAGAAGAATATGAGGGTGTTATGCAGCATGTGGGATATCTGCTTAGTTTACGCAGCCCCTGCGTGACGGACTTTTTACATTAAAGTGGGAGTATGTGGTGAGAGGAATATGAGGGTGTTAAAAAGCATGTGGGAAATCTGCTTAGTTTACGCAGCCCCTGCGTGACGGACTTTTTACATTAAAGTGGGAGCATGTGGTGAGAGGAATATGTGGGTTTTATGCAGCATGTGGGAAATCTGCGTAGATTACGCAGCCCCTGCGGGACGGACTTTTTACAATAAAGTGGCAGCATGTGGTGAGAGGAATATGTGGGTGTTATGCAGCATGTGGGATATCTGCTTAGTTTACGCAGCCCCTGCGGGACGGACTTTTTTCATTAAAGTGGGAGCATGTGGTGAGAGGAATATGTGGGTGTTATGCAGCATGTGGGATATCTGCTTAGTTTACGCAGCCCCTGCGGGACGGACTTTTTTCATTAAAGTGGGAGCATGTGGTGAGAGGAATATGTGGGTGTTATGCAGCATGTGGGATATCTGCTTAGTTTACGCAGCCCCTGCGTGACGGACTTTTTACATTAAATTGGGAGCATGTGGTGAGAGGAATATGTGGGTGTTATGCAGCATGTGGGATATCTGCTTAGTTTACGCAGCCCCTGCGGGACGGACTTTTTTCATTAAAGTGGGAGCATGTGGTGAGAGGAATATGTGGGTGTTATGCAGCATGTGGGATATCTGCTTAGTTTACGCAGCCCCTACGCGACGGACTTTTTACATTAAATTGGGAGCATGTGGTGAGAGGAATATGAGGGTGTTAAAAAGCATGTGCGAAATCTGCTTAGTTTACGCAGCCCCTGCGTGGCGGACGTTTTACATTAAAGTGGGAGCATGTGGTGAGAGGAATATGTGGGTGTTATGCAGCATGTGGGATATCTGCTTAGTTTACGCAGCCCCTGCGTGACGGACTTTTTACAATAAAGTGGCAGCATGTGGTGAGAGGAATATGTGGGTGTTATGCAGCATGTGGGATATCTGCTTAGTTTACGCAGCCCCTGCGTGACGGACTTTTTACATTAAAGTGGGAGCATGTGGTGAGAGGAATATGTGGGTGTTATGCAGCATGTGGGATATCTGCTTAGTTTACGCAGCCCCTGCGTGACGGACTTTTTACAT
Organism: Riptortus pedestris; assembly: GCA_019009955.1. Classification (NCBI taxonomy): domain Eukaryota; kingdom Metazoa; phylum Arthropoda; class Insecta; order Hemiptera; family Alydidae; genus Riptortus; species Riptortus pedestris. The sequence goes on from CM032231.1 coordinate 144,729,661, forward strand.
TAAATTGGGAGCATGTGGTGAGAGGAATATGTGGGTGTTATGCAGCATGTGGGATATCTGCTTAGTTTACGCAGCCCCTGCGTGACGGACTTTTTACATTAAATTGGGAGCATGTGGTGAGAGGAATATGTGGGTGTTATGCAGCATGTGGGATATCTGCTTAGTTTACGCAGCCCCTGCGGGACGGACTTTTTTCATTAAAGTGGGAGCATGTGGTGAGAGGAATATGTGGGTGTTATGCAGCATGTGGGATATCTGCTTAGTTTACGCAGCCCCTGCGTGACGGACTTTTTACATTAAATTGGGAGCATGTGGTGAGAGGAATATGTGGGTGTTATGCAGCATGTGGGATATCTGCTTAGTTTACGCAGCCCCTGCGTGACGGACTTTTTTCATTAAAGTGGGAGCATGTGGTGAGAGGAATATGTGGGTGTTATGCAGCATGTGGGATATCTGCTTAGTTTACGCAGCCCCTGCGTGACGGACTTTTTACATTAAATTGGGAGCATGTGGTGAGAGGAATATGTGGGTGTTATGCAGCATGTGGGATATCTGCTTAGTTTACGCAGCCCCTGCGTGAGGGACTTTTTACAATAAAGTGGCAGCATGTGGTGAGAGGAATATGTGGGTGTTATGCAGCATGTGGGATATCTGCTTAGTTTACGCAGCCCCTGCGTGACGGACTTTTTACATTAAATTGGGAGCATGTGGTGAGAGGAATATGTGAGTGTTTGCAGCATGTGGGATATCTGCTTAGTTTACGCAGCCCCTGCGTGACGGACTTTTTACATTAAATTGGGAGCATGTGGTGAGAGGAATATGAGGGTGTTATGCAGCATTTGGAATATCTGCTTAGTTTACGCAGCTTCTACGCGACGGACATTAATTTTAATGAAACTATAATTATTACACAATAACCGAGAAATGTTGGTTTTTTATTTTCTCCGTCTCACTCATGATCTTCTTTCTCACATGGAACACTTAAACGTTGAGTTTGGAAACGATCAAACACGAATTGCAACCGCTAGGACGGAAACGGACAAATATATCTATATATTGGTTTGAAATGAACAAAGTTGCGTGAACGCCGTTGTAGGATTGGGTAGGTAAAGGCCCAACACATTTCGTCATTAAATACATTCTCCGACTGCCACGGCTAGTGGAAGGTCCTATAGAACGATGTAGCCGTTTGTTCAGTGGCCTGTTTGTAGTAGAATTTCTCCCGATGAGGCGTCGTATGGACGCAAACTAGTACAGAAACAAAAATGATTTTTAGTAATCGTTTGAAGTTTTCATGTTGATGTTGACTTCCCGTCGTAGGTTAGTCAAAGGAAAGGTAACTGGCTTCCAAGGAATCGGAAGTATAGAATTGGAAGGAAAATGAATGTAAGAGTAATAGACCGCACGCAAAGGCTTAAGCACTGTAGGAATCGTACCTATCATGTAGTTAAACAGCATGAAATGACTATTTGCAAAATGGACAGAGCTGAAGATACTCTCCAGAAAACGTACAGATGGTTTCCATGGTGGGAGGAACCTGTCCAGATTGTAATGTAGACCCTTTCGCAAAGGTTTAGGTATAGCAGGAATCGTACCTCTAATGTGTCTAAATAGGATGAAATGATTGACTCCAAGGTGGACACAGTTGCAGACGTCGCCCAACAGAAGGGGAGCTGGCTTTCATGTGGGATGAAGCTGTGAAGAAAAGGTAAGAACAGGACATGCAGGAGAAGCAGAAACATTCAAAGGCTTTAAGCATAACAGGAATCGTACCTCTGATGCTGCTAAATGGGATGAAATAACTGTCTGCAAGATGGGCACTGCTGAAGCTACTGCCCAGAAGGCGGAGAGGTTGCTTCCATGGGCGAGGAACCTGTCCAGATTGTAAAGGAAAGAACGGAACATGCAGGAGTAACAGACATCATTCAAGGGCATAAGCATAAAAGGAATCATACCTCTGATGCTGCTAAATGGGATGAAATAACTGTCTGCAAGATGGACACTGCTGAAGCTACTGCCCAGAAGGCGGAGAGATTGCTGCCATGGGCGAGGAACCTGTCCAGATTGTAAAGGAAAGAACGTAACATGCAGGAGTAACAGACAACATTCAATGGCTTAAGCATAACAGGAATCGTACCTCTGATGCGGCTAAATGGGATTAAATAACTGTCTGCAAGATGGGCACTGCTGAAGCTACTGCCCAGAAGGCGGAGAGGTTGCTGCCATGGGCGAGGAACCTGTCCAGATTGTAAAGGAAAGAACGGAACATGCAGGAGTAGCACACAATATTCAAAGGCTTAAGCATAACAGGAATCGTACCTCTGATGCTGCTAAATGGGATGAAATAACTGTCTGCAAGATGGGCACTGCTGAAGCTACTGCCCAGAAGACGGAGAGGTTGCTTCCATGGGCGAGGAACCTGTCCAGATTGTAAAGGAAAGAACGGATCATGCAGGAGTAACAGACAACATTCAAAGGCTTAAGCATAACAGGAATCGTACCTCTGATGCTGCTAAATGGGATGAAATAACTGTCTGCAAGATGGGCACTGCTGAAGCTACTGCCCAGAAGACGGAGAGGTTGCTTCCATGGGCGAGGAACCTGTCCAGATTGTAAAGGAGAGGGAGAAACATGGAAGTGAAATAGACTACATGCAATGGCCCAAAGACTCTGTTGAGGTGACCACCGACTGTGAAGATGCATTCCTGGCAGAGCAGAAGAGCCTTTGAATCTGCTAGTCCAGTCATTTTAAACTCCAGCGATCTTAGCAAGCCGAGCAAAGAGACGAAGAGATCGACCTTGACGTAGACCATTGAGAATCCAATCGGATACGAAATTGTTTCTAGAAAGGCCAACAAAGGTGTTTCTGTTTTGGAGCTGTGAATGAGAGAAATGACAAGAGGCAGACATAAGGCGGAGTATCGGCAGATTCTGTTTTCCCTCCAGAACCAGTTGAGCCCGTGCCACCTCATCATCCGCTCAACCCACTGCAGCTCCCTCTTTATTTGTCTCAGGTAACCAATGTTGCTCAGGGACCAGAAGATATCTGCTACGTTAGCAATGACCAGCCAGTAGTCCAGGCCCAGAAAGAAGAGTCTATCCTTCCCAAAGTCAATCTTTGCGAGGGCGAATTTAAGTGTTCCAGAAATCAGGTAAGCAGCGTAGATGGCTGTCGAAAAGATGGCAGAAGCTAGAGTTACTTTCAAGTTGGAGTCGAACATGTAAATTCCTGTTAATTTGGTGAAGAAGAATATATCTGCCAAAGCCGTATCTACTTCCTTCCGATTTACCCAAGCAGATTTAATGGGTTTCCGGTTGAGAGTAGCTTCCTCATTTACCAAAGTCATGTTGTTATAGCTTCCTAGTTTATTTGCGGCGTTACATGATACCCAGCCATTAGACTGGGAAGAAATGCCTTGGAATTAAACATTATAATGTTGCACGAACCAATATTGGTTGAATAAATCAACACTGTGTTATATTTCCATTAATTGGGTAAACATATCCGCTCTCAACGTTATTACGTAAGTTATAATGTATAATGTTGTTTCAATATCGCTGAATTAGTTCATTCTGAAATGGAAACTTAATATTCCTAAAATTGCATTAAAAGCTATTACCTAATTTGAAAATATAATAAAATAAAATTGGGTATTTCAAGAAAAAGAAACTACTCTTTTTCATTTTCAATTATCTTACTACTAACAACATATTTTCATACCTACACAAAATTCAAATATTTAACATACAACTTAAGAAAATTAAATAGATTTCAAATTATCAGCATTAATTGGCAATTACATGTGTGTGTGTGTGTGTGTGTTTATATATATATATATATATATATATATATATATATATATATATATATCAACAACTACCCTCGAGGAAGACCAAATTAGCAAAAGTACCATTTTCGGCCATTCAAGTCTTATTAATCATTCACCAACTATGCTCATCACCAGTTTTTTAGCAGATTTCCCTTAAGGGAAATCAGCTATTGAGGTTGTACTCATGACGGAATTTTCGACATTTTTCTTCAAATGTCCATCGATCCTACCTAGTAGATGACGAAAATGAGGTCCGTTCAAAACTGTATATATATATATCTATATATATATATATATATATATATATATCTATATATTTGTCTGTTACCGCTCTAGCGGTCGCAATTTTTGTTTAATCCTTACCAAACTTCATATTTAAGCGTTTTATGTAAAAAGAAAGATCATGTTCGTTAACGGTTGAAATCGGACCAGTGAGAGGGGGGGTTTAGAGGGGAGGATTTTCGAAAATTCGAAATATCTCCGTTACTATACGTCGGATCGAAAAATTATACAGAATCAATCTTATTAAAAATTAAATTTACTATAAATATTGTTATATACATTTATTCTCTATCTTGAATATTAACCGAGATATTTTCATTTTTATTAAATTTGGGCCGGTAACGGATTTTTGGGTTTCCCGCCAAAACCTAGTTCGGCCCTTTGCCGTAAGTGTTGGGCTCTTGTATGGAGATTTCTCTATTGTATTACTTCACGTGGGAAATCTGCTTAGTTTACGCAGCCCCTGCGTGACGGACTTTTTTTTTTCTAAACAAGCCTGATTTATTAAAATAAAATGTTTATTTACAACCTTTACTTTTGTTTTTTGACATTGTATTATTTTTGACTTTTTAATGGGGAAATCACCTTTCAGGTGATGTCTATAAATAAATAAATATAAGAAAATTATCTTTCCTCAGATTAGAATTAGAATCGCGGCAATGTGAGGGGCTCGATTCCCACCTGGGAAATAGGAATTCATTTAGTGACGAACTCGTTAAATAAAATCCTTAGTTCCACTTTGGCTGGAAAAAAAGCTTGAATATTAACCGAGATTTAGCCATTTTTAACTTTTAAGCCTTTAGTAAATCCTCTTTTAGTCATTGAATGTTAATAATAAGCCAATCTATCGTAAAATGTGCTATTCCAAGATTAAATTCCAAATATTTTATTCAACAGACTTTTATTTCTAGCGAGGGAAATTCAAATAAGTTGTGTGGTGGTGTTTTTTTTAACTATAGTATACTCCATATTTAACTGTTCCATTCAACTCTAACGATAATTTTTGTTTTGTGTAAACCCCCCAGTTTTAGTCATTGAAATTTTGGCTTTAAGTACCTCAGTGATTAAACATCTCAAGTATATCTATGTACATAGGTTTCTTACTGTGGTAGAGATAAAGAATAGATGGTGAGATGCGATCATCAACATGACATTTGCTCAGTTTACATCGCGACAGTGAGGTGCAGTTTCAGAGTGTTTGTGTAAGGTACTTTCTTTTGATTAAGTTCTGTTGTCCTGTATTATATATGCCTTACCTCATTTGACGTTCTCGTCGAGTCTAATAGTATGTGAGCAATTGGATACATGTAAACGAATAAGTACTTAAAGTGTGCTGCAGTATCGAAGTTAAATTGGATTTGGATGAAAAGGTTCCTCAAAACGCGAGCAAAAAACTGAGCGATCAAAATAAACGCGACGGGTCCGAACATTTGGTTAACCTTTGCGCACAGACGGTATAACAGATTGCATGAGTGCAACCAATGAACGGATGAGCGACAAGAAGTGCAGCAGCTGGTTCATCGCTGCAAGACTCACGCTGAACTGCAGAAACAGGACGACTTGAGCCAGTTTCGGACCGATCGTAGTCTGCCTTATGATCTCGGATACGGCGAACAGCGCGAGCAGAATATGATTCCCGTAGATCTCTGGGAATTTCGGCCTCCACTCCCAGATGACGCCACCAGAGCTGATAGTTTCCAAAACCGCGCGGAAATCTTTCCTGACAAGTCGGAGCTGTCTCCCCTTCCAATGGAACAAGAGATGCAGGCACAACACGAGCAGCGCCGTTCCAGAATTCTCAACAAGGTGGAGGAACCTCTCGTATTCCAAGTTGTTCGACGTCCGCACGATATCAACGATTCCACAAATGGTTACGAAAAGAGCTTTGATTCCCGACTCACGGATACTGTACCTACTGGTCTCAGAATAAGAAGTAAACGGATGCAAACCGACGAGTTTCGGTATTCTGAAGATGACTCGAAACGCTTCAGTAATTTCTTTTTCGTGGTCCACCCAGGACACTTTCATTCCTGGTTTAGTATGAATTTCCATTTCTTCCGATTTCCTTTCTACAGTCCTGAACAATTTAAAATAGAACGTTTGGAAGGTTAATGTCAAGTTGATGTTGAGCCTGTTGTTACAATCGATGAGTATATACGACGTAAAATATTTGTCTCCGAGATGGGTTTCAATTTAATTTGGTTTGTATTATTATTACTATCCAGTTATCAGTTTTTCTGCAATACATTAAATCGCACGGTGCAGATGATCTTTCCATTCAATCAGAAAAGTTCCTCTGAAACTTCACCAGAAGGGGATCCCAGTAAATTAGTGTGTAGTGTAATTTCGTTGGTTATTGAGAGAGAAACCAAGTCTGACACGCATGGGTTGCGTAAACTAAGCAGATTTCCATGTCCAATGTCCTGGAATGAGTCACTGGTCTTTCCATTCAATCAAAAAAGTTCCTCTGAAACTTCACCAGAAGGGGATCCGAGTAAATTACTGTGTCTAACATGCCGAGCAGATTTCTATGTCTAATGTCCTGGAATGAGTCACTGGCCACCTCACCTTCTATTAGCAGATTTCCCTTAAGGGAACTCAGCTATTGAGGTTGTACTCGTATATATATATATATATATATACTAGCTCATATACCCGGCTTCGCCCGGGAATTCATTTGAGTCTGAATGGTGATAGTATTTTTTAGCAGGCTTTACATTGCACAATATTTTGGCATTTACCCGTCCCAGTGTTTAGGATTGATACCCGTCGTTGCCGGTGATTTGCTAATAATAGAATTGTTTGTTCGATAATTCTTTACAGTCTTCGATATTTTTATATTTCCCGTTTCTTATACATGTAAATATGGTGAATTTTTATTTCAGGCCTCCCTTATAACTCCCCTCCCGTTCGAACCTAAGCATTTTAATATAACTTGTAATCATGGAAGAATTAATGCTAATTGACATACCAAGTTTTGTTAAGTTCGGTTCAGCCGTTAGTGCCCGCTAAAGTTTTAACGTATAACTCATTTATACTTAGGTATACGACAAAAGTGTGTATAACAAAAGTTACTCTAAATAACAAAATAAACAACTTTTGTTATGTCTATATTTGCGAAAAAACCAATAGGAAACGAAATATCGCTATTTTTAATTTCAGGCTTCCCTTATAACCCCCACTCCTGCCCGTACATAGAAATGTTGGTATGGCTTATTATAATGAAGGCCTCAGTGCTAATACACATACCGAGTTTTATTTAGTTCGGTTGAGTCTTTTTTGGCAAATAATATTGTTGACTCCCGCTATAATTTTTAGCGTATAACGCATTTAAACTTCGGTATACGACAAAAGTGTATATAACAAAAGTTACTCTAAATAACAAAATAAACAACTTTTGTTATGTGCATATTTGCCGAAAAACCAATAGAAAACGAAATATCGCTATTTTTAATTTCAGGCTTTCCTTATAACCCCCACTCCTGTTCGTCTCAGAGAAAATTAATATAGCCTAAAGTCTAAGTTGGGTTAGTAGTAATATACATACCAAGTTTCATAAAATTCGGTTCAGCCGTTTATGCGTGAAAAGGTAACAAACAAACAAACAAACAAACAAACAAACAAACATACTCGAAAGAAACAAAATGCAGATATGGTGTCTATGACATGTGAAACGAAAAGTTATTGTGAAATTTCGCGAAAAAAATCAATGTACAGACAGAGGTTACAATTTTATATATATACTAGCTCAGATACCCGGCTTCGCCCGGGAATTCATTTGAGGCTGAATGATAGTATTTTTTAGCAGGCTTTACTTTGCACAATATTTTGACATTTACCCGTCCCAGTGTTTAGGATTGATACCCGTCGTTGCCGTGGATTTGCTAATAATATAATATTTGTTCGATAAGGCTTCACTGTCTTCGATATTTTTTTATTTCCCGTCTCTTATACATGTAAATATGGTGAATTTTTATTTCAGGCCTCCCATATAACCCCCCTCCCGTTCGAACCTAAAAATTTTAATATAACTTATAATCATGGAAGAATTAATGCTAATTGACATACCGAGCTTTGTTAAGTGCGGTTCAGCCGTTAGTGCCCAATAACATTGTTGGCTCCCGCTAAAGTTTTAACGTATAACTCATTTATACTTAGGTATACGACAAAGGTGTATATAACAAAAGTTACTCCAAATAACAAAATAAACAACTTTTGTTATGTTTGTATATGCGGAAAAACCAATAGGAAACGAAATATCGCTATTTTTAATTTCAGGCTTCCCTTATAACCCCCACACCTGCCCGTCCATAGAAATGTTGGTATGGCTTATTATAATGAAGTCCTCACTGCTAATACACATACCGAGTTTTATTTAGTTCGGTTGAGTCTTTTTTGGCAAATAATATTGTTGACTCCCGCTATAATTTTTAGCGTATAACGCATTTAAACTTCGGTATACGACAAAAGTGTATATAACAAAAGTTACTCTAAATAACAAAATAAACAACTTTTGTTATGTGCACATTTGCCGAAAAACCAATAGAAAACGAAATATCGCTATTTTTAATTTCAGGCTTCCCTTATAACCCCCACTCCTGTTCACCTCAGAGAAAATTAATATAGCCTAAAGTCTAAGTTGGGTTAGTAGTAATATACATACTAAGTTTCATAAAATTCGGTTCAGCCGTTTATGCGTGAAAAGGTAACAAACAAACAAACAAACAAACAAACAAACATACACGAAAGAAACAAAATGCAGATATGGTGTCTATGACATGTGAAACGAAAAGTTATCATGAAATTTCGCGAAAAAAATCAATGTACAGACAGAGGTTACAATTTTATATATATATAGGTATATATATATATATATATATATATATATATATATATATATATATATATATATATATATTAGTCTGTTAACACTCTAGATGTCGCAATTTTTGTTTAATCGTCACCAAACTCGGTATTTAATCGTTTTATGTAAAAAGGAAGATCAAGTTCATTAACGGCTGAAATCGGACCAGTGGGAGGGGGGTTTAGAGGGGATATTTTCGAAAAATTTGAAACATCTCCTTTACTATACGTCGGATCGAAAAAGTGTATAGGACCAATCCTATTAAAATAAATTTACGGTAACGGACGAGCTATGGTTCCCGCCGAAAGCTAGTTCGGCCGTATCAGTAACTGGTCGGCAATCGTATGGAGATTTCTCTATGGTATAACTTTACGTGCTTAGTTTACGCAGCCCCTGCGTGACGTACTTTTTCTGTCTCATAAATATTAACCGAGATATATGGGAGTTTTAGTTTTCGGTTTTCAGCTAACCCCAATCCTACTCAAGTCATATTAACTATATGCTGTTATATCAAGGACCATATCATTCCAAGATGAAATACCAAAATGATATAAGTTAATATAATAATATATGTATGGTTATCATTGAACTTTTACATTGTGAGATGCATACATATTCGTTGGGTTTATTTTATCTATACCATACTCCATATTTACCTGTTTCAGGCAACAATAAAGTTCATATTTGTTATTGGCTTAAATCAGAGTTGGAAGGGGGGGGGGTTCAATGGGGGGATTCCTAAATTCTATAAATTTCCGTTGTATTCAGTGGAATCGTAAAATATTATATTTCCAATCTAGTTAATCTAATGATAGTCTACAATTGTTGTTCTCTGATTTTTTTTTGTTACCGATTTTTTTAAAATGTTTATTATTATTTACGTCCATTTCATGCTACAATGGCTAATCGGGACAGGTTACCTACAGGTGACCACCCTTTTCTAGCCAGGAATTTATTTAATGAATCCGTCACTAAATAAATTTATGTTGCCCAGGGCGGGAATCGAACCCGCCACTCTAGGTCTACTGTGGTAAACGAGTTATACCATCATGTGGGAAATCTGCTTAGTTTACGCTGCACCTGCGTGACGTACTTATTTTATATAAAACACTTATAAATCGAGTTTGGTGACGATCAAACTAAAGTCCATCACGCAGGTGCTGCGCAAACTAAGCAGACTTCCCGCGTGAAGTCTAACAATAGATAAGTCTACATACTCGTAACACAACAGCACCGTCGGATATTAAGTGAATAAATTCAAACGATAATAAGAAACCTTCCGACGGAAAGAGTCTGAAATGTAAACAAACAGGTGTGCCAAGCTTTTACCAGAAAGGAAACAATTATATTAATTATTACTGAAATATATCAAAATATAACATTAATTTTATTGAAAACTATTACTATTACTATATCTAGTACTGTAATTTATAATGAATCAGAATAATTTTTATCTCAATCAATCAAATTTTAGTAGTTCAAGAACGTAAGACGGGGGGGGGGGGTTCTAACCAGAACATATTTGCATGAATCTCGATTAATAAAGGTCTCTTAAAACAATATCTGGTGTGTTAGCTTCGAATAACATGGGTTGTTACATAACAGAGTATTGTTTATGTAACACGAGTAGAAGTTGGGGTTTGCTGAATGCTGAAAACTGAAAAATGCAAATATCTAGATTAATATTCAAGATAGCGAATAAATGTATATAATAATACTTATTGTATATTTATATTTAATAAATGTCCTTCAGGAGAAAAACACCAAAAATGTCGAAAGACACTGAAATTGTCCTACCGCATTCTACGTACGCTGAAGGCTTAACACACATACTGAAAAAAAAAACAAAAAACAAGCGATCACAACTAGCTCGAAATTTTTCGAAACTCGCGTCATGAGAACGACCTCAATAGCTGATTTCACTTAAGAGAAATCTGCTAAAACAGATGATTTCCCTTCAGGGACAGAAATCAAATACCACAATCATATATTCTTTAACATTTTATCTTAAATTAATCGATTTTAAATTATGACGCAAAATAATCGAGTTCAAGATTGACTTGTAAATGATCGATTTGTAGTCAGCTGACTTAGCTTGCATCGGGAACCTCTCAGTACCAACTACCTCCTCTGTGAGGACACTCTCAACGTAATGTAAAAGGTAAACGAGCACTTCAGAAATGTATGCAGTATAATTATAATTAGATTTAATAAATATATCATAGATGTAGGCACCTACTAATATATATAGCAAAAGAATTATTAAGGGACGTGTTAATTAATGTTGCTAGTAACTTTTATATATATATATATATATATATTTATTTTAAAAGGGATAGCCCCTGAAGAGGTGGCAAATAAGTCACGAAACGTGTAGGGCAGTTGCAATAAAGTTTGCACCGAAATAAATGTTTTTTATTGGAGACCCTTTTATTGATTTATATATTCAAAAGTTGAAGATTATATAAATAATATTCGGTCCAAAATAAGAATATATATGCATCTTACCCCGTTTGAAGTAGTTGTTGATGCGAGTACTAGGTGAACAATTGGATAGAGATATATGAAAAGGTACTTGGCGTGAATTGGTGAGCCAATGCCTATTTGGAATTGGATGTAGAGGTTTCTTAATACTCGCACGAACAAATTGGTGATAACGACAAGCGCAACAGGTCCGTACATCTGATTGATCTTCTCCGCCAAACGGTGGAGAACTGCTTGGCCTTTGACGATCAGTTGCGGATCTTCCCCTAACTGTAGGAATCCACCCAGCGAACGGATGATGGACAAGAAGTGCAAGAACTCATTGAGAGCGGTGTAGCTGACGAACATTAGCAGAAGGAATATGACGTGCCCAAGAAACCTCACCGCGCGCATTCCCATCGAGTTCCGTACGATTTCGGACACTGCGAACAAAGCGAGAAGGGCATGATTCCCGTGAGTCTCCGGAAATTTGGGCTCCCATCCCCACTTGATGCCGGCCAAACTTAAAGTTTCTAAAGCCGCGTGAAAATCCTGCCTGACGAATCTGAGCTGTTTGCTCTTCAAGTGGAACCAAAGGTAGAGACAGATAACAAACAGTGCCATAGTCGAATGCTCAACTATGTAAAGGTAGTCTTCATTTCCCAACATATAACAAGCCCTTATGACGTCAAAGATTCCGCAACAGGATACCAGAAGAGCTTTGATTCCCGACTCGCGGATACTGTACGTGCTTCTGTCAGAATAGGAAGTGAACGGATACAACCCGACGAATTTGGACGTTCTGAAGATGACTCGAAACGCGTCGGTAATAGAATTTTCATTGGCCACCCAGGATACCTCCATGGCTGGTGTAATGTGATTTGCAATCTCTTGGAAATGATATGTTTATCGATTGTTTGCCTTCAATATGCCTTAACGAATGAAAACACTTTGAAGATGAATATGTGAAGTCAATTATGCCATTGCTATTCTAATCGACAAACATATATGACATAGATTTTTGTTTACTTTAATTTATGTCGTTCCTCTCTACATAGTAACCCTGTGGAGGCATTTTATTTTTCCGTACTCATGATGCGAGTTTTGAACATTTTCCACAAATGTTAATATGTTATATTCAGATATATTTTAGTGATTGCTTTTCTTTCCGGCAAAGAATAGTTCTATCTATCTGTCCAGCTCTGAGAGGTTGGTTCTCGTTGTTCAACACCTTGTTTCAGACGCTTGCCTTTGGGAGGTTATTAAAATTGACTGAAATATTTCTCACTATAGTTTGTATTTGTTCACTTAATACTCTCGGTGGTGTTAAGTGTTACCAGCATGCAGATTTATCTATTGTAAAACTTCACTTAGTTTACGCAAACCCTACGTGAAGGACTTTTTCGTAACAAAGTATTAAGGAAGTTATTCGTACTTTCTAGTTTTCTACCTTCAGTGACCCCTACTCTTTAGTATCTTACATTTAAATAGAGAATACGTGGTGATATGAGATCGCAACATCCAACGACTAATCGAACTATGAAACGCCAATATCTCGGTTACTATTGAAGATAGAGGAGACATGTACTGAACAACATGGTCAACGTGGTAAAATGGTAATTAAATTTGCTATAAGATTGCAACTTTTTCGATACGACCTATAATAAAGAACTATGAATGAACCCCCTCCCCACTGATTTGATATCAACCCCCTTTCCACTGATTTGATATCAACCCCCTTTCCACTGATTTGATATCAACCCCCTCCCCACTGATTTGATATCAACCCCCTCCCCACTGATTTGATATCAACCCCCTCCCCACTGATTTGATATCAACCCCCTCCCCACTGATTTGATATCAACCCCCTCCCCACTGATTTGATATCAACCCCCTCCCCACTGATTTGATATCAACCCCCTCCCCACTGATTTGATATCAACCCCCTCCCCACTGATTTGATATCAACCCCCTCCCCACTGATTTGATATCAACCCCCTTTCCACTGACTTGTTAACGAACTTGATCCTCACGTACCGATCAAACGAATATTGAGACCGCTGGAGCGGTGACGGACAAATATATATATATATATATATATATATATATATATATATATATATATATATATATATAAAATTGAACGGACCTCAGTTTCCTCGTCTGCTACGTATAATTGATGGACATTTGTGGTTGTTCCGAAAATCAAGTCATGCTTACAACCTCATTAGCTGTTTTCCCTTGAGAGCAATCTGCTAGTAAGTTATTATTATTATTATTTATTAACGTCCACTTTTTGAAACTCAGGCTAATTGGGACGGGTTATCTACAGGTTACCACTCTTTTCTAGCCAGGCTAGGACTTAGGATTTTATTTAATGAATTTAGTCACTAAATAAATTCCCTTGCCCAGGCGGGAATCGAACTCGCCACTCTAGGATTACCATGTGAGATTAAAGGCTACGCTTTAACTCGCATGGCTAACCTGAACCCCGAAGCTAGTAAGTTATTTCATACTTTCCAAACACATACGTACGCGCAGACACTCACCTCATTGGATGTTGTAGTGGAGACCAAGACTATATGAATGATGGGATATACATATATAAATAGGTACAAGAGATGAGCCCCAGTGTCGAAATTAAATATTAGTTGTATGTAGAGGTTCCTCAAGACGCGGACGAACGAATGAGCGATCACTATGAGAGCAACAGGTCCGTACAGCTGATTAACCCTTTCGCAGAGACGCTCAAGACGAGCCTGGCCTTTGGCGAGTAGCTGTGGATCAGCCACCGACTGGAGCATCGCTGCAGAACACCGAATCAGCGAAGCCAAGTGAAGGAACTGGTTGCGAAGCTGACGCTGTACTGGAGGAAGAAAGATGCAAGCCCTAGAGTGCGAATAAATGCATTCATCCTAATCATCTCGGCTATGCAGACCAATGCAAGCACGACGAGATTCCCGTAGGTCTCCGCCAAGTTGGGTCCCCACACCCACTTGACCCCTGCTGAACTCAACGTTTCCAAAACTCCTTCGAAATCGCTGCCGATCTCGGATATCTGTCTTGACCCGCTGATCAGCCGCACATACAGACAGACCGTGACTAGAGTCAGGATGACGTGCTCGACAAGCTGCAAGAACTTCTCGTAATCCGGATCGTTCTGCGCTCTGAAAAACTCCAAAATCCCACCGAGTAAAAACAAGAGTGCTTTCCCTACAGACTCGGAAATCCTGCGTTCACTCGCGAGAGAATAAGACTTAAAAGGATACAGCCCGAAAAATTTTCGAAAAAGTTCTGAAGATGTATCGATACGCGCATTTAATGTCATTTTCAAACTCGGCTCGAGCTGCCTTCATTGCTTTAACCAATATGGATTCTGCTAGAAGCAGATAAACAGAACTATATTAGTAATCATATGTCTATCGATCACTTACTTTCAAAGCTTATGATAATATTAGGAAATTATAAAATGAAGTTACGTCACATTCATATCTAAATTGGTTTCTACTTAATAAAAAGTGCGTCACTCAGGGGCTGCGTAAACTAAGCAGATTTCCCACGTGAAGTTTTACAATAGAGAAATCTGCATACTGGTAACAATTAAAACCACCGTGAGTAAATACAAATGGTAATGAGAACTCTTTCAGTTAATTTTATGGTCTGCCAGCCACTCAGAGCTGAACAGATATACCGACATATTTTTCACCGGAAAGAAAAACGGCAAAAAAGGATTTTGGCGCCCCTTAAGGCATTTTGAATTAACTTTTTTTTTTAATTTATGGTAGGTAGATGCTTTAAATAAAGCAAAGAACTGAACTTTAAAAGCCATATTTATTTGTAGACAAAAATTTCATATAAAATAAACAGAATAAAATATAATTTATTTTTTTGGGCCCTTGGTTTTGGCACCCCTGAAGGATGACGCCCGAGTTCGTTGCCCACTTTGGTAGCAGGGGCCCTGCTTACGACGATACCCTTTCTCATCTCATCCGTTATCCACACACACTCAATAAAATTGCAAATATCTCGGTTAATATTCAAGATAGAGAATAAACGTATATAACAATATTTATAGTAAATTTAATTTGCAATAAGATTTATTCTGTATAACTTTTCTGCTTATAGTAACGGAGATATTTCGAATTTTCAAAAATTTCTTCCCTCTAAACCCCCCCTCCCACTGGTCCGATTTCAGCCGTTAACGAACTTGATCTTTCTTTTTGCATAAAACGACTAAATATCGAGTTTGGTAACGATCAAACAAAAATTGCGACCGCTAGAGCGGTAACAGACAAATATATATATATATATATATATATATATATATATATATATATATATATATATATACAGTATTAAACGGACCTTATTTTCGTCATCTACTAGGTAGGATCAATGGACATTTGCAGAAAATTCCGTCATGAGTACACCCTCAATAGCTGATTTCCCTTAAGGGAAATCTGCTAAAAGTCCGTCATAATCGGACCAGAATGGGAGGGGGGTATTGTAAATATTGTGTCAATACATATTTTCTGTATAACGAGCATTAACCGAGATATTTGGATTTTATAGTTTTACGCTTTCAGTGAAACTCCACTCCTACTAGTGCCATATTAATAATAAACTACTATATCATGAACCACTTCATTACAAGGTTAAATACCAAATATTGTTTTCACCAAAGCTTTATTATACGAGATGCAAACAAATACGTTCTGTTGCCCTTCCCCTTATTTTGTTCGAGGATTACTAAAATGTGAGTGATTAAGATTATTCTGAACCATTTCAAATTACTCCACTAGCTATGGTAAATAGTTTTCAATAAAATGAGTATGATATATTCAGATATATTTCATTAATTGTTTATCTTTTAGGTCTAGAATAAATATATTCTATCTATTCGGCGCTGCGAAGTTGGCTGCCCTGTTTGTTTACAATTCAGACGCTTTCCGTTGTAGATATTATTAACTTCTAAATTGACTGAATGATTTCAAATTACCGTTAGCATTTATTCCCTTAACACTCACAGTGGTGTTACCAGTATGTATATTTAACTTTTAGTAAACCTTCGCCTGGGAAATCTGCTTAGTTTACGCAGCCCCGGGCTTTTTATTCGTGATTCAAGTACTACTGGAGTATTTTGTGCTGCCATGTTTTCAGTAGAGCCCCCTTCTCGTCTATTGCATAGAAATAGAGAATATAAGGCGAGAAGAGATCACTAATATGCCTTACCAGAGAAATCTGCTTAGTTTACGCAGCCCCGGGCTTTTTATTCGTGATTCAAGTACTACTGGAGTATTTTGTGCTGCCATGTTTTCAGTAGAGCCCCCTTCTCGTCTATTGCATAGAAATAGAGAATATAAGGCGAGAAGAGATCACTAATATGCCTTACCAGAGAAATCTGCTTAGTTTACGCAGCCCCGGACTTTTTATTCGTGATTCAAGTACTACTGGAGTATTTTGTGCTGCCATGTTTTCAGTAGAGCCCCCTTCTCGTCTATTGCATAGAAATAGAGAATATAAGGCGAGAAGAGATCACTAATATGCCTTACCAGAGAAATCTGCCTAGTTTACGCAAAACCTGTTTGACGGACTTTTACACCGATCTTTTACATTGTAGACAAGGGAAATCAACTATTGAGGTTGTACTCATGACGGAATTTTTCTTCAAATGTCCATCGATCCTACCTAGCAGATGACGAAAATGAGGTCCGTTCAAAACTACAGGGTGGTCCACGGAAAACGGACGGTTTTAAACTAGTAATTACTCTGTTAGTTTTGAAGACAGACACATTTTATTTACACAAAAATAAAGCTGAATTTATGCCATTTTTAAAAAATACATTACATTATTTTTTAAAAATAACATCACTTAAATGGCAGCCATTTTCACGAACACACATTTTAAGTCTTTCTTGAAAATTGACGTCCTCTCTTCTTAATAGTTCGTCATTGATTGGAGATATTTAGTTTCGTATTGCCGTCTTCAGTGCTTCCAGAGTGCGTAGCATTTCTTTGTAGACATGAGCAGGGCCAGGTGGCTTTGTTTTCATAACAGGGCCTGTGGATCTAAATGAATTTGCCCACCTTAGAATGGTATTCCTACTCGGTATTTCACCATGGAGTCCGATATGAAAATAATCATTACCAAACTCGATATTTAGTCGTTTTATGTAAAAAGAAAGACCTAGTTCGTTAATGGCTGAAATTGGGCCAGGGGGAGGGGGGTTTAGAGGGGAGGATATTTAAAATTCGATATATCTCCGCTACTCTACGTCGGATCGAAAAAATGTATAGAAGCATTCCTATAGACAATTACATTCGCTATAAATATTGTTATATACATTAATTCTCTATCTTGAATATTAACCGAGATATTTGCATTTTTCAGTTTTCAGCCTTCAGCAAACCCCCACTTCTACTCATGTTTCATAAACAATGCTCGGTTATGTTATAAACCACATCATTCATTGCTTAAATACCAAATATTGTTTTCAAAAGACATTCATTATACGAGATACATGCAAACATGTTCTGGTGCCCCCCCCCCTTCTTAAGTTTTCGGACTACTTAAATTTTATTGATTGAGATAATAATTATTCTGATTCAATATAAATTTCAGTAATAGATATAGTAAATAGTTTTCAGTCAAATTAATATGTTATATTCAGATATATTACAGTAATTGTTTTTCTTTCCGGTAAGAAGTTGGCAGAACTGTTTGTTTACGTTTCAGATGCCGTCCGGAGGTTTCTTATTATCGTTTGTATTTATTCACTTAATATTCACTGTGGTGTTGTGTTACCGGTAGGTAGATTAACCTACTGTTAAACTTCACGCGGGAAATCTGCGTCCCTGCGTGACGGACTTTTTCATTTGATAAACTTGCATGATTTTAATTTAGAAAAAGCATTTAGACAATCGATCAGTTTCGAATTATATATATGTGTTATGAGAGTGTCGACATTGTTAAAGAAAATAATGGTTTATGAAATGAACTATCTTTCCAAATAGTCTGAATAATTAATGTAAGAATATCAATTTCATTAATGCATAACCTTCTAAGTTCATAACCTGATCTCTGTGTCACTAGTCGAAATGCCTTTGGACAACTCACAAAACGTGCGCAATGTCCCGAGACATTTTAGGAAAATATTTTTCTCTTCCAAACTCCTCGGTATTTTCCCTTTTGACGACAGTTGGTCTACAAACACGACCAAGCTTGTTCTTCTCGCTGTCATTGTCAACTCAGTTAATCTTTGGGCGTTCCGACTTGGACATGTTTTAATGTTGGAAGAAAATAGTGTTGAAACGTACTTACAGTTTTCTGAGCATATGTCCATTCCCGCCATTAACCTGTTTGCTTTAATAAGATTCGTTTTGAGGAGAGACGATTTTAAAATGATCCAAGAATTCGTTTTTGATATATGCCACGAATTAGACAAAATTCCAATAAAGTGGGATTGGAATCCAAATTGGTTTGAATTTCGCGGACCTATTTCCGTCATTATTGTCCTAATTTTGAGCGATATGCTGATGAAAAATATCATTTTATTTCCAATTTTCGGCATTGAGTTCTATTTTTATTTCATTACAGCGTACACAATATTTTTGACAGTTACTCACCAATTTCTGTACTTTTTGTCAATGTCAAGGTCTTTAATGAGTTTACTCGAGAATGTAGACAATTGTGACATTTTGATAAGGTGTCATTGTACTACTGTACAGATTGGTGAAAAACTGACTAACATTTACGGGCCGGTTTTGTGCCTGACTGTAACTAGTTTTTTGATTAGACTTTTGACAAATTTGTATTTCAGTTTCGCTTTGTCCTACTACAACTTGGCCTGGTTTTTCATTGCTGTCTACCCTTTGGCCCACGTTCCTCTAGCTGCCCACAAAACACTGAATATGGTAATAAATCACTATTCAATGAATAAATCACTATTCAATATAATAAAACACTATTCAATCTAGTAGGTATCGAAGTCGTACAGCTAAAGTTCCTGAAACAGCTTTTTAGCTGGCCGAGGAGTACTGCCAACTACATAGTGCGCCTAGAGACAGGCCGAAACCCAGTGAGGCTCAGTGTTGTCAAGAAGGTTATAAACTATTGGCCCAAATTGTCCAAGAGAGGTTGCCAAGGCTTTGCTTCAATAGGCTAATTTACCTGGATAGGAGCAATCCTGATACAATCTTCAATTGGGTCACACAAGTCAGATCAATAGCTAATCACTATGGCTGCGGAAAGGAGTTTACTGAAGTCTGTCAGAACGGAATATTGAAATGAAATTTTAGAAAAGTTAAAAAACCACGACCTTTCAGTTGATATCCACCAAGCTACAAATTCCAAAAGTAACACCATCTACAGAACTATATCCAGCTTTAATAAATCCAGCCAGGAGAACTACCTGACATTTAAGAAAAACATCAAATATCGAGTTTGGTAACGATTAAATAATAATTATTGTGGCCACTAGAGCGGTAACAGACAAATATCTAGACCCAATTAGCCTAAGTTCAAAAAGTGGACGTTAATAAATAATAAAAAAAATAATAAAAACAAATATATAGATAGATTATATATATATATATATATATATATATATATATATATATATATTTGTCTGTTACAGCTCTAGCGGTCACAATTATTATTTAATCTTTACCAAACTCGATATTTTATGTTTGTCTTAAATGTTAGGTAGTTCTCCGGGCTGGATATAGTTCTGTAGATGGTGTTACTTTTGGAATTTGTAGCTCGGTGGATATCAACTGAAAGGTCGTGGTTTTTTTAATTTTTTAAAATTTCATTTTTTTCATTTCAATATTCCGTTCTGACAGACTCTAGTAAACTCCTTTCCGCAGCCATAGTGATTAGCTATTGATCTGACTTGTGTGACCCAATTGAAGATTGTATCAGGATTGCTCCTATCCAGGGAAATTAGCCTATTGAAGCAAAGCCTTGGCAACCTCTCTTGGACAATTTGGGCCAATAGTTTATAACCTTCTTGATAACACTGAGCCTCACGGGGTTTCGGCCAATCTCTAGGCGCACTCTTTTGTTGTCAGATTATATATGTCTCTCTCTCTCTCTCTCTCTCTCTCTCTCTCTATATATAGATATATATATATATATATATATATATATATATATATATATATAAAGTCCGTCACGCAGGGGCTGCGTAAATTAAGCAGATTTCCCACGTGAAGTATTACAATAGAGAAATTTCAAGAGAGCCAAACAGTTACGAAAACGGCCGAACTAGCTTTTGGCGGGAAACTCACTTTCGAGACAGAGAATAAATGTATATAACAATATTTATAGTAAATTTAATTTGCAATAAGATTGATTCTATACAATTTTTCGATCCGACGTATAGTAACAGAGTTATTTTGAATTTTCGAAAATCCTCCCCTCTAAACCTCCCCCCACCCACTGGCCCGATTTCAGCCATTAACAAACTATCAAGTTTGGCAACGATTAAACAATAATTGCGACCGCTAGACCGGTAACAGACATATATATATATATATATATATATATATATATATATATATATATATATATATATATACAGTTTTGAACGGACCTCATTTTCGTCATCTACTAGGTAGGATCGATGGACATTTGAAGAAAAATTTCGAAAATCGCTTCATGAGTACAACCTCAATAGCTGATTTCCCTTAAGGGAAATCTGCTAATAGCTAAGATCTGTTAGCCAATTAAGAATATCAAGCTCAGAATTCACCCAACTTCAATCACGAAACAAAACTTTCTCATTCAAAACTCAGGAACCTTGCACTTTTAGCAGATTTCCCCCAAGGGAAATCAGTTATTGAGGTCGTACTCATGCCGCGATGTTTGACATTTTTCTTCAAATGTCCATCGATCCTACCCAGGAGATGACGGAAATGAGGTCCGTTCAAATATATATATATATATGTTTGTAATCAGTTCATTCCTATTAGCCTGTCACTACTGCGATAAGCTCATCGAAGACAGAAATAAATATCTAGAAACACTTTCCTCAGCAGTCAGTGATGTGCATAAAATCGAAGAGATACTTAGTATCGATAGCCTCGAAAAACTACACAAGATTTACTGCTTCATCACGTCAGCATGCAATACTCTGGAATCTATAAGTGCTGATGGACCACACTCCAGTTAAATGTTATATTAAGACGGAAAAGGGTTTATAGAATGCTTTTAGTCATCTTTTATGTACTATATTTCACTATTTACACTATATTGCTTTTTTTTTGTTTTTCTTTATTGTCATATTATTGTTGATCTCAAGAACTTGGATTTAATTATTTATTTAAAAAGACAGAATTGCTATTTGTTTATTTAATTTGTACAAGATGTAAATCTTGTTCAAATAAATATATATTTTATTTTATTCAATATACGGGTTTATGTCAGACTTATTATTTTTTTAATTTATATTTTAGGTGAAGGAACTTCGGAAAAAGATCAACGAAAATACTCTAATTCAACCGGAAAATGTAAGTTTCATGTTAGATTTATAATAATTAACCCCTTTTTCAGGGAAAGCGTAAACTAAGCATATTTTCCAAGTGCTGGAAATAGACAATAAGAAGTGGAAAGCCGTTATTGCAGCATGCGGGAAATATGCTTACTATACGCAACTCCTGCGTCCCGGAATGGTACATTTCCATTTAAGGGAAATCAGCTATTGAGGTTGTACTCAAGAAGCGATTTTCGAAATATTTCATCAAATGTCCCTCGATCCTACCTAGCAGATGACGAAATAAAAGTCCGTCACGCAGGGGCTGTGTAAACTAAGCAGATTTCCCACGTGAAGTTTTACAATAGAGAAATTTCACGAGAGTCCAACAGTTAAGGAAACTGTCGAACTAGCTTTTGGCGGGAAAGTCACCCGTCCGTTAGCCGCCCAGATTTAATAAAAATGCAAATGTCTCGGTTAATATTCAAGATAGAGAATAAATGTATATAACAATATTTATAGTAAATTTGCAATAAGATTGATGTTGCACAATTTTTCGATCCGACGCATAATAACGGAGATATTCCGAATTTTCAAAATCCCCCCCCACTGGTCCTATTTCAGCTGTTAACGTACTTGATCTTTATTTTTACATAAAACGACTAAATATCAAGTTTGGTAACGATCAAACAAAAATTACGACCGCTAGAGCGGTAACAGACAAATATATTTATATATATATATATATATATATATATATATATATATATATATAAAATTGTATAGAATCAATCTTATTGCAAATTAAATTTACTATAAATAGTGTTCTATACAGGATCTCAATCCTGTAATACACTAAATTATTTTAACAAATCGGATTACACTATCTTCACAATACTAAAAATGTTTTAGCAGATTTCCCTTAAGGGAAATCAGCTATTGAGGTTGTACTCATGACGGAATTTTCGAAATTTTTCTTCAAATGTCCACCGATCCTACCCAGGAGAAGACAAAAATGATGTCCGTTCAAAACTGTATATATATATATATATATATATATATATATATATATATATAAATATATATATATTTGTCTGTTCCCGCTCTAGCGGTCGTAATTTTTGTTTGATCGTTACCAAACTCGATATTTATTCGTTTTATGTAAAAAGAAAGATCAAGTTCGTCGGCTGAAATCGGACCAGTGGGAGGGGGGGTTTAGGGGGGAGGATTTTCGGAAATTCGAAATATCTCCGTTACTATACGTCGGATCGAAAAATTGTACAAAATCAATCTTATTGCAAATTAAATTTACTATAAATATTGATATATACGTTTTTTTCTCTATCTTGAATATTAACCGAGATATTTGCATTTGTATTCTGCGTGTGGTCACCAGTAGGCTATGTTCGGACTTTCCGCCGAGAGCTCTGGCGGCCGTTTCTATAACTATTCGTCCCTCGTGAATAGGTTTTGAGGTTAGGTTAACTGTGTTGGGGGGGGGGCAGTAGACTTTACTTGGTGCAACATGTTACTGGCGTATTATTTAACATAGGATTGAATTATTATGGGTGAAATATTAACATAGATTTGAATTAATTTATCCAGGTGAGGTACCTGGTATATATAAATATATATATATATATATATATATCTATATATATATGTCAAGGGGACCATGTGGGGGGGGGGGAGGGTTAGCGGGGGAATGTCGAAATATCTCTGCTTTTATCAGTCGAATCGAAAATGCATACAAAACCAATGTTATTGCAAATGTAATGTTCTATAAATGACGTCACGTGCATGTTTTCACTATCTTTATTATTAACAGAGATATTTGCATTTTTGGTTATTCTTTGCCTTCAGTAAACTGTAAAATTATCAATAAGCTGTTAAATTATGAAGCACATCATTTGAAACCTAAATGCCAAATATTGTTCTCATTGAACTTTTACGTTTTGAGGTGGCGCAGTTGGGAAATCCGCTTTGCTAACGCAGCCCCTTAATTCAAAATTGGAAATATATATCTATATTGTATTTTATTGGAGGAGAGAATACTTTCAATGATTATGAATTATATGGTCCATTATGCTACAAAAAAAAAAACTACATTTACAGGAGACGGGAAATTTAAATATATTGAGGACAGTGAAGCCTTACTTAACAAATAACTTTATTTTTTAATTATTTATTTATTTTTATTAACAAATCCACAGCAACTACAGGTATAAACTCTAAACACTAGGACGGGGAAATGTCAAAATATTGTGCAAAGTAAAGACTTGCCAAACAATGTACCATCCTCATACAGCCTCAAATGAATTCCTGAGCGAATCCGGGTAACTTAGCTAATATATATATATATATATATATATATATATATATATATATATATATGAAATAAAGGGTTAGAACCGCCAATATAAATGATACTATTGTCATAACTATCGTTGGAGACCGTCGTCACTGGCTGATGGTTGAGTACCGCTGGCAAGCTCTTTCGATGCGATGGCATCATCTTCAAGACTGTTAATAGTTGTACTGAGTTGGTTGTCCGTCAGTCAATGGGTTTTGTGCTCTGTTCACCGTAGTAGTTGTTTACGTTGAGTCCAGATCTGTTTACTTACCACTAAGATCTGTCAAACGAGGGATGTTCAGGTAAATTGTGTCCGTATAGTGGGTTGTTTACGTTTTAAATCCAGATCTATTTACTTACCACTCAGATCTGTCAACGGGTTGTGTTGGTGTTCAGGTAAATTGTTATGTGTGGTGGGTTGTTTACGTTTTATTAGATCTGTTTACTTACCTTTCAGATCTGTCAAACGAGGTGCGTTTTAACTAGTGTTCAGGTAAATTGTTATCGTGTAGTGGGTCTTTGTCCTCATCCGTATGGGTTGTTTACATTTCTAGTGAAATTGTTTGTGTGGTGGTCTGGTATAATTTGATATGTAGATACGGGTTTAGTGTGATATTTGTAACATTGTTATTATACATTAAAAATGATGTATCATAGATAAATAAACGTCGTCGCTTTGTCTGTTGATATTCCTGCGTGAGTCCGTCCGTTGGCGTCTTCCGTTTATTATTTCTTTTAAATAGTTGTAGTGGTCTGAAGATCGTGTCCGAGCTAGTGTTGAGCTGTTCGTTGATGATGTCTCCGTTGAATGTCCATTGTTTGTATATCTCCATATTCTCTAATATGTCCAATCTTCGGCCTTTCGTTTGTCGGTGTAGAAGTTTCATGCTGTCGGCTATACTCGTCGGGTCGTGGCAGTGGATTTTACCTGAACATCAACATCCCTCGTTTGACAGATCTTAGTGGTAAGTAAACAGATCTGGACTAAACGTAATCAACTAATACGGTGAACAGAGCATAAAACCCACTGACTGACGGACAACAAACTCAGTACAACTATTGACAGGCTTGAAGATGATGCCATCGCATCGAAAGCGCTTGCCAGCGGTACTCAACCATCAGCCAGTGACGACAGTCTCCACCGATAGGTATGACAATAATATATATATATATATATATACTATATTTCCCACTGTCCAAAAAAAACAAGAAAATTAACATTTCTGTTCATTTTTATTTTCTTTTTCCAGGATAGCCTTGATTTCCATCTCATTGCTACGGGAGAATTTTCATTCAGTGCATCCGGCTTCTTCAACCTGGATAATTCACTTATATGCAAGGTGGGGTCGGAATTAATAATTTACTTCTTTATATCACACAAGACACACATACATATTTGATATGTAGAAACGTTCAAGTATGTTAAGCGTTTTATCTTAAGGGAAATCAGCTATTGAGGTTGTACTCATGGAGGTATTTACGAATACTTCCTTTCAATGGTTTTCGACACAGGAGATTTCAAAAAGTCTGCAGGGGCTGCGTTAACTAAGGAGATTTTTTTTTTAAGTTTCGTCACGTTTCCAACCTCAATATCTGATTTGCCTCAAGAGAAATATTCCTGATACGTCACTCATACAACATGTTAGACATAAAGCCTCATATACAACTTGTAAAATACACAGTCGTATATACAACATGTAAAATGTATACTCACATATACAATTCCTTGCAGATGATCGGAGCTGTAACTACCTACATGGTTATCCTACTCCAGTATTCACCAACTGATAAACAAACAATTCTCGAAGCTCAATCTGAAAAATAATCTATGCCAAGCCTCATTTTCTGAATTTGACATTTCAACTAATTTGGAACATTTATTTGATAAAAATGAACTTATATATTATTCCTGATTCCATGTTACCATGGCTATCTTATCACTTCTCAGGATGTGGCACAATCATTTGAGACACTGTTGAAAACTTATGTTTGTGATTTTGTATTATTAATAATAGATTAAATTATTATTTATGAATCTTTGTTTCCTTTTATCTTTATATATATAATTCTACTGTACGTGTGTATGTCACTGAACTCCTCCTAGACGGCTGGACCGATTTGAATGAATTTTTAAATACGCGTTTGGGTGACGCCCCGGATGGTTTAGCGCCGCAGATCAGCCCGGCAGATGGAGCAGGAGTGGGGGTCGTGAGGGAGGCCTGAAATTAAAAATAGCCGTATTTCGTTTCCTATTTGTTTTTCGGTAAATATGCACAGGTTAAGAGTTGTTTATGTTGTTATTTGGAGTAACTTTTGTCATATTCACTTTTGTCGTATAACAAAGTATAAACGAGATATACACTAAAAAAGTAAAGCGGGAGTCAACTAGTTTATTGGACACCAACGATTGAACCGAACTTAACAAAACTCGGTATGTGAATTAGCATTAGTCCTTCCATGATTATAAGCTATATTAATTTTTTTTAGATTCGAACGCGAGTGACTCTTAGCAGATTTTCCTTAAGGGAAATCAGCTATTGATGTTGTACTCATGACGGAATTTTTTCTTCAAATGTTCATCAATCCTACCTAGGAGATGACGAAAATGAGGTCCGTTCAAAACTGTATATATATATATATATATATATATATATATATATATATATATATATATTTGTCTGTTGCCGCTCTAGCGGTCGCAATTTTTGTTTAATCATTACCAAACTCAATATTTAGTCGTTTCATGTAAAAAGAAAGATCAAGATATCGTTAACGGCTGAAATCGGACCATGGGGAGGAGGGGTTTAGAGGGGGAGAATTTTGAAAATTCGAAATATCTCCGTTACTATTAGCCGAACCGAAAAAGTGTATAAAATCAATCTTATTGAAAATTTAATGCACTATAAATAATGTTCTATACAGTTATTCTCTATCTTGAATATTAACCGAGATATTTGCATTTTTAAGTTTTCAGCCTTCAGTAAACCCCCACTTCTACTAATGGTACATAAATAATGCTCTGTTGTATAATAAAAGATATCAATTGAAGTCTAAATACCAAATATTGTTTTAATTGAACCTTTACTTTGTGAGATGTATGCAAATACGTTCTGTTGACCCCCCTCCCCTTCTTTTGTTTTTGGATTACTAAAATTTGAATGATTGAGATAAAACTGATTCTGATTCATTACAAATTACACCACTAGCTTTAGTAAATTGTTTTCAATAAAATTAATATGTTATATTCAGTTATATTTCATTAATTGTTGGTATGTCTATCTATGCAGCGAGCGCTACAAGGTTGACTCGCCTGTTTGTTTACAATTCAGCCTTGTATTGTACATTTACTGAGCATTCACGGTTGTGTTGCATGTATGTTATTTTTATCTATTGTAAACCTTCGCATGGGAAATCTGCTTAGTTTACGCAGCCCCTGCGTGACGGACTTTTGTCATATTCACTTCGCCCCACCTCGGTCGAAGGCGAAGGGCGAGGTTATTGGAAATGTATCTAATGTATGTCCTTACAGTTTAAGTATGTCATCTAAATAAAGCTGTTTGCAGCAGCGAGAGGTTTTCACTTTCAGACACTGTTATTTATTATCCAAATTTATTTTAATCTGATTTGAATGTCGTAATTATTTTATTTTCTTTATTTATATTTATGTATTTGCATTATTATTGTTGAGGGTTTTGATTTATTTCAATTATTGGTCTACAACTATTTGTTTTGTAAAGACGTTTAGTGCGCAGTCTACTATATAATCATAGAACTAAAACGTCTTCTTTTCCTTCTCTCATTTTTCCTATTCTTTTTGCGTACCGAGTTTTCGGGATATTTTATTTTCCAATTGTTTTTAGGCTAACGTGTACATAACAAATGTTGTTTTTTGTTATGAAAAGTAGCTTCTTTTTTAAACATAATATTATTAAATTTAATATCCTAATCGCTTGATATATCATGAAGGACAACGTCTACCGAGGCCGCTAGTTTACTTATATTTTCCTTGGTTTAATGGACATTTTCTTGTCTCATTTGACTCTCAAAATGTGTCTTATTATTCCATGTAAACGAATTATTAAGATGGCTGTTGCAAGGTATCCTCATGAGTATATTTTAGCAGATTTCCCTTCAAGAGAAACCAGCCTTTGAGGTCCTACTCACGACGAGAATTTCGAAAAATATTTCCAAATACGATTATGTAAGCACAATTGTTTGTCACCGTTCTAGCTGTCGCAATTTTGGATTCATCGTTGCCAAAGTCGATATGCATGAGTTTCGTGTAAAGCTAAAGACCTAGTTGGTTAATGGCTAAAATCGGGCAAATAGGAGGATGGGTTTACAAGTGGGAATTTAGAAATATCTATTGTTATACTTCGGATCATAAAATGGTATACAATCTTCATATTGGAGATGTAATGTTCTATAAATTTTGTTACAAGCGTACTTTCCCTATTTCATATATTAGCCTAGATATTTTCAATTGAGGGAAATCAGCTATTGGGGTCCTACTCATAACGGGATTTTCAACATTTTTCTTCAAATGTCCATCGATCCAATCTAGAAGATGACGAAAATGGGGTCCGTTCAAAATTGTGTGTGTGTGTGTGTGTGTATTTGTCAGTTAACGCTCTATTGGTCGCAACTTTTGTCTTTTTGTTGCCAACCTCGATTTATAAGCATTTTAAGTAAAAAGAAAGATCAAGTTCGTTAATGGCTGAAATCCGACCAGTGGAAGGGAGGGTTTAGAGGGGAAGAATTTCGAAAATTCTTAATATCTCCGTTTTAGCAGATTTCCCTTAAGGGAAATCAGCTATTGAGGTCTTACTCATGACACGATTTTCGAAAAATTAAATTTACTATAAATATTGTTCTATACATTTATTCTCTATCTTGAATATTAACCAAGATATTTTTATTAATTGTGGGCCGATAACGGATGACTGAGTTTCCCGCCAAAAGCTAGTTCGGCCCTTTGCCGTAACTGTTTGGCTCTCGTATTTGTCTATTGTATAACTTCACGAGGGAAATCTGCTTAGTTTACGCATCCCCTGCGTGACGGACTTTTTTTATGCTTCGGATCGAAATATTGCATAGAGCCAATCTCCACATCCAATGGTGCTCAAATGAATTGACGCTTTTAATTTATTTACCTGTTTTAATGGTTGTAATATAATTTGTTAATGTAGTATTTGAAGTATTGTACTAAATTATGGAAAATAAAATCTTTATATAGGATCGATGGACATTTGAAGATTTTTTTTTTTAAAATCGCGTCATGAGTACAACCTCAATAGCTGTTTTCGCTGAAGTTAAAACAAAGAAGAACAATGAAGTGAAATCTGCTAAAACTCATATCACTTAAGATAACGAGTAACAACATCTGTCTTTTAGCAGATTTCCCTTAAGGGAAATCAGCTATTGAGGTCGTACTCATGACGCGAGTTTCGAAAAATTTCTTCAAATGTCCATCGATCCTACCCAGGAGATGACGGAAATGAGGTCCGTTCAAAGTTTTATATATATATATATATATATATATATATATATATATATATATGTGTCTGTTATCTCTCTTTGTCGCAATTTTTGTTTGATCGTTACCAAACTCGGAATTTAATCGTTTTATGTAAAAAGGAAGATCAAGTTCGTTAATGGCTGAAATCGGTCCAGTGGGAGGGGGGGTTTAGAGGGGGGATTTTCGGAAAATTCGAAATATCTCCGTTATTATGCGTCGGATCGAAAAATTGTATAGAATCAATCTTATTGCAAATTACATTTACTATAAATATTGTTCTATACATTTATCCCCTATCTTGAATATTAACTGAGATATTTGCATTTTTATTAAATTTGGGCCGATACCGGATTTTTGAATTTCCCGCCAAAACCTAGTTCGGCCCTTTGCCGTAACTGTTGGGCTCTTGTATGGAGATTTCTCTATTGTATTACTTCACGTGGGAAATCTGCTTAGTTTACGCAGCCCCTGCGTGACGGACTTTTATTCTGTCAGTTAGCTTCCAGTGCAACCGCTGGTTATTCTGTAATATCTCAACATATTCTGTTCGAATTCCTTTCAATTCCAGGTGTGTTATAGTTAATATAGCACTATAAGTGTTATAGAAGTTTGATTATAATGTGCTTCATAATATAACAGCTTATTGTTAATATGAAATGAGTTGGAGGGGAAGTGTACTGAAGGCTGAGAACTATACATTCTTTCAATGGTTTTGTTCTATTTATACAAGGAACGGATTCAATCTGTTTTCTCTCTCGAATGAGATGAAATGGGGGCTTAACGTTTAAGTATATTGTTGCGAAAACTAAATAGATGAATAATCCTTCAGAGAGAGAGAGAGAGAGAGTCGCGTATTTGGAAAGTGTGACGTAGATCAAAGAGACCGAAAGAATGTTCTAGGTCTGACCAGTACCTTCCAGCCAGACGTCGAATGAACTAGACAATTCCCCTTTGATGTATGCCGCTACGATATATAAAGAGGGCCTGCTGGGAGCGAGGCAGTTTTATTATCTCCTGTCTTGATGTTCACATCAGTGCTACAGTGCGACTTAGTACAGTGCGGTAAAGTGTTTTTATAAGAAGAACAGTGTTGTGCCGTGACTGTAAGTAACAGTTTAGTGCCGTGTTTAAGACAGTGCAGTGCCGCGAAGTAGTCTTGTTGTGAATTTCAGTGACCGTGAGTGAATTATTGGACTGTGTAATCTGAAGAACAGTGACGCTATCAGTCTATACTGTGAGTAGAAATTAAGAATAATTACCAAGTTTATTGTGCATTATCCAAATGAACTCTTATTAAAAACGTTTATTACAGGTTTTGGTAATAAAAACGTAACAATATGTTCATATCTGTGTAGTTGCATTTTCTACATTGCTAATTCTTTTAAATTAAAAAGATGAATTAATAAATAAACACCATTAAAACAAAAATAAATTTTAGTTCTCATTGTCATATTTTAATATATTAATAATGAATAAAATTCTTTATTTTTGTTTTGTTCATAATTTTAATAGACTAAGAAAATTTATCTACATTCTTCGAATTAACATTGAATTGAATTCTAAATGTTTTCTATAAATTTAATTTCGATCCGTTCTTGCAATTCATTGTCCTTTTTTATGTATGTGATTATTTCATTTAAT
This sequence comes from Riptortus pedestris, assembly GCA_019009955.1. Classification (NCBI taxonomy): domain Eukaryota; kingdom Metazoa; phylum Arthropoda; class Insecta; order Hemiptera; family Alydidae; genus Riptortus; species Riptortus pedestris. The sequence continues at coordinate 144,761,087 of CM032231.1, forward strand.
ATATTATTTGATTTAATCCTTTATATATTAATATTTGGTATTTGCACAAAAGGGAAATCGGTTCATGTGTTCATATATGTTGATCTCTGTGAAGATCTAATCTCAACTCTAAAGAAATATGCATTCAACCTATGTATTACACGATTAGGGTTTTTTTTTAGCAGATTTCCCTTAAGGCTATTGGCTATTGAGGTTGTACTCATGACGGAATTTTCGACATTTTTCTTCAAATGTCCATCGATCCTACTTAGTAGATGACGAAAATGAGGTCCGTTCAAAACTGTATATATATATATATATATATATATATATATATATATATATATATATATATATATATATATATATATATATATCTGTTACCGCTCTAGCGGTCGCAATTTTTGTTTGATCGTTACGAAACTCGAAATTTAGTCGTTTTATGTAAAAAGAAAGATCAAGTTCGTTTACGGCTGAAATCAGACCAGTGGGAGGGGGGTTTAGAGGGGAGGATTTTCTCCGTTACTCTACGTCGGATCAAAAAATGTATAAAACCAATCATATTGCAAATTACATTTACTATAAATATTGTTCTATACATATTTTCCGTATAATGAGTATTAACCGAGATATTTGTATTTTTTGTAATGAGTTCCGCTTTCAGCAAACGCCCACTCCTACTGGGGACATATTAATAGTAAGCTGATATCTCATGAACCACCTCATTATTAGGTTAAATACAAAATATTGTTTTCAACAAAGCTTTATTTTACGAGGTGCAAACAAATACGTTCTGTTGACCCCCCCCCCTTTATTTTCTTGGACTACAATAATCTGAGTGATTGAGATAGAAATTATTTTGATTCATTTCAAATTACTCCACTAACTATAGTAAATAGTTTCCAATAAAATTAATATTTTATATTCAGATAAATTTCTTTAATTGTTTGTTCTTCCGGTCTACCTATCGATACTGCGCTAAATGGTTGGCTAACCTGTTTGTTTCAATCCAGCCGTATTACATTGTAGGGACTATTAACTTTTATTGTAAATTCACTGAAAGATTTCTCATTGCCGTTTGTAATTATTCACTAATATTCACGGAAGTGTTACCTGTATGTATATTTATCTATTGTAAACCTTCGCTGGCTAACCTGCTTGTTCCTTAATCATGTGAAAATCTCATAACCGTCTGAATCGTATTTTGCCCCCCCCCTTTCTATTTTCTTCCTGGATTCCTAAATTTGGAATGGTTGTGATTAAAATTATTCTGGTTTATTATTAATTACAGTACTAGATATAATAAATAGTTATGAATAAAATTTATAACTTATATTCAAATATGTTTCCGTAATTGCTTTTATTTCTGGTAAAAGCTGGCTAACCTGATTGTTTACAACTCAGACTGTTTGCTATCAGGAAGGTTCATACCATTTGATTTGCCCTTTATCTGTTTACTTAATATTCGCAGCAGTATTAAGTCTTACAAATAATAGATATTCTGTGGTACTATTTAGTGTTGGTGTAATAAGTGTTCAGAGCGCTGCTATCATTGAAAGTAGTCCATATTTTGTTCTTGTTGTTTTTTTGAGATTGAATTGTTTTTAATTTAATCTCGGAGCCTAACGGACGAAAGTTACTTTCCCGCCCAAAGCTAGTTCGGCCGTTTCCTTGACTGGCTTGGCTCTCGTGAAATTTCTCTATTGTAAAACTTCACGTGGGAAATCTGCTTAGTTTACGCAGCCCCTGCGTGACGGACTTTTTTTTTATGGGGAAATATGTAATAAATTAGTTCACATACTTCAAGTCAAGATGACGTAATAATGAAAGGGATTATAAATAGTCTATTTGTTGATTGATGTAGTTTGTATCTCGCTGGAGTGACGTCACTGTAGTCAGATATAGGAGTGAGCTGATCTAGCCGCCATTCTAGCTGCTGTAAGGGACGCTACTAGTTCTTGTTCTATCTGCTCTACTTCTTCCCATATTCGGTGAGTAGTACTCCTAGCTTCTTCCTATTCTCATATATATTCCTCTCTCTACATCAAATAGTCTTTATATATCCTTAATTCCAACCTCTCCCTTTATAGCCCAATCCAAGGACGCTAGTCTTCATTGTTCCTGTTTTAAGCTCTCACTCCAAACTATTTGCATCTCGAAGGGTTTATTTTGAGTCTATTTGCCGATTTACTACGAATTTCAAAAGCCTAATTGTTATTTGCTCAAATAAGAAATATGTTTGCATTTGGATTGTGACTGAAGCTTTGTCCCACAGCCCCAGATGCCATATTGCAATCTCATCAAAGCTTTCTGCTCAAAATTCCAAATCACTCCTTGCCCCAGTTTTGCATGTGTTTTTCATTTAATAACTCATTATAAAGATCTATTTGTATTTGATAGAAAACTAGGCTCTTAATTGTTAGTACAAGAAATGTTTTCACTTTCATTCATTAGTGTTAATATTTGTTAATTTAAAGTAGGACGATCAAAGTAAAGATTCCAGTTGAGAATTTAATTACATATAGCTTCCTTTGAGAAAAAGTGTTTTGGATTACATTACATGCTGTTTTTATTTAATTTTCTTAGTTTGAATTAACCACGTGAATATTAATTAAGAGCTTGGGCAACTCTATTCCTTTCTCTCCAAGAGCAATGCATTGTAATAATTGGTAAAATCATCAATTGCTAATGTACGAATGAGAGATATAACAGGATTTCTCAAGCATTATTTGTATTTATGGATTCCCGCCCTACCATTTCTTAATTGAATTGAGTATGTGATATAAGTTAATACTCTGGAGGGAGATTGTAAACTGTTTCAGATCTATTTTGAATCATATATTGCAGTACATGTGCACTTGTACAATAGGCTTTGACTGTTTTGAAACAATTTTGGCTCACTCAGTCATAATATTAACCTTTGAAATATGACCTGTTCGGGAGAGGAAAGTAGTCCGATGGAGCATTTTATTGTTAACTAAATCTCTTTATCTTCTAGTACAATATTTATTGAAGGGCATTTATTATTTCTATATGATTAGCTGAATCATTAATTAAAATTTCCTAAATAAAAGAATATATACAGTAATTAGGGCCTGATATAGTGATCCTAGGCAGTATAAATATGTTTGAAATATTAATTTCTCTTGTTTTATCATTTTTATAATATGGATATTTTTTCCAGTTCTAGTTATTTGATAATTACTTGTTGTCTTTTTATTTAATTTAAAGATTTGTATGCCATTAAAGTACCTGCATTAATTTTTAAAAATATTGCTAAAATCCATATATTCATTGGCATAAATTTATTACGAGTGGGTGGATATTTGTTGCGGATTGAGGAATTTAGTATTGTTTATTCCTTAGTCACTTCAGTGAAACTTTCCCACGTCACTAGTTTAATGATAACTGTTTTAATCTATGTTTAATTAGAGTTAACATTCTGGGAATTTTAACACCGCCCCTCCCTGTGATAATGATGTTTATTATCACTATCAACCATTGAGAAATATTTTAATGATAGAATAGCTATTGCTGGTGTCACACAGAATGACCTTATCCATGGAACAATATAACTATATATTTGGATGTCCCTATTTGGTAAAGCTGTATCTGTTCAAATATATGCATGCTTGCTGACATAAAAAGTACAAATAATTATATTTGCCATTTAAAGCCCTAAATTATTATTCTACTTTTCTTTAATTTCCATATCAAGCAGTAGTATGGACTTCTTATTTTAGTGTTTAGTTAATCCTCACTCCTGCTCATGGAATTTTCACTTTCCAGCAATTGTATCACTATTCATCTCATGTTCAACTTGAATTGGTTGTTATGTAGGCTTATTGTTAAGGTAGAAATAGTGAAATAATTTTGAGGTAAGAAAGTGAGCATACCATTCGAGCACAATGAAATCTTCAATTATTACACTTGTACAACAATCTTTTCAAATTGAGTATTATTTTGTTTGCAGTGTAAAATGGACAGCGCTCTAATTATGCAGAGTCAGGCATTCGAGAGGCTGATGAAGAAAATCATTAGAATGCTGGAGGATAGGATGATTATTGGGATCTCTTCACTCCTCAGTTTCTGCCGGTTCGATGGAGAAACTGAACTGGGCGAAATGGGCTTGGGGAACCTGTTGATGCTCCTGTCGCTGAGAGCTTTGTCCGAAGGGGACGAGTTGCTGATGGCTGTGATATCGCAGTTCTGCCCAGACTTGGCCCCTCTCGACTCCTGTCACCTGGCGGCTTGGATCAAAGAGGACTTCAATATCCCTCAAGAGCTGCTTGCTAGGGCTGCCCGACAGGCTCTCTCTCTCTCCAACAATCCAGCCATCCATCTCCCTCCCTCCCTACTCACCCATATACTCCAGCCATCTGCCTCCCAAACCATTCACTCAGATGTAAGTATTATTCTCCTTATATTCACTTAATTATTATAGTTATATTACTCTCTACTCGTCAGAGCTCCTTCATTCATAGATAACACATGTTTAGTAAATTTCCCATTAGGGAGTAATCCAACACCGCAGGTTGCATGTATGGCCTGAACCTGAGGCAGAGATACATGTAGGACCAAAACAATGCAGTGCCATTTTCTGCAAAGAGCTCTTTACAATGATCTCGTACTTGTCCGAATGAATGGGAATAATTTTACCCCCCCCCCCATTCTATCATGGGGGCTGGACATGGATTTAATTTCACACAATTTAAGATATTACATTCATTGATGTATTTTAGATATCCATATTTGCCAGTTCAAAACTTACTCCCATTCTAATCCGATTATAAATTTACTTATTTGCTCAAATTGCCTCTACTTGCCTTCATATTATATCTGTTTAAATTTGTTTTTTGCCTGTCAGGATGGAGAGAACATTGGCAAAAAGGCTGAAATAAATTATCCAGCTGCAGTGATTGAGGTAAAGCTCTGTATATTTTACATATTTGGGATTCATAAATGATTTCTTCATTATTGACTATTCTAAAATGCCTATTTTCTGCCCGACAGGATGAAGAAGGGTGTACAGGGCCCAGTGGAGCAGATAGCCCTTCTCCTGTTGACATAGAGGTAAGCATTTACTATTATATATGAGGCGGTCAGAATAATAGTGGCCTAACCCCAAAAAGTAAGATTTGTATAAAACCAAGTTGGTTAGGCCACTATATTTTTCAAAGACCGCCAAAACTGTTAGTTAAAAAACAAACTGCTGCTGCTATCGAGTGAAAAAACTTAGAAGGTGGTTTAGGCCACTAATATTTCATAGAACACATTATTCAGCAACAGATGCTATGGTAAGTCAAATAAGCAAATTTGAGGGTTGGGCCACTATAATACTGAGCGCCTCATATATTATAGGAATAATATTCCCATCAGTTCAAACTTAATTTTGTTGCTTCTGACTTCATTCATTAACGAATGTTCATCGATCACAAAGTTCATCGATTCAAACATTTTCACTCTTAGCCTCCCTCTAGTAACGAAACTCAAAATGTTTTGGTTTTAAGAATTATTTGAGTCTCCTGGGACTCGAACCCAGGTCTCTAGGCAAATACTCTTCCCATTGAGCGACTGTATAAATAAAATAAATAATTAGAATAGTTATGTTACGTCTACTTGTTGGACCTCCTTCTTTCATTGACCTATAGATAGAAAGTGTTTACCATATTTCCCAATAAGGAGCATACCATCTTAGTAGGGCGCATGTATGGCCTAGACCTGAGCCAGAAATACACATAGATTCATAATGATACAGTCCCGTTTTCTGCAAAGTGCTCTATTATACCATAATCTCGTACAAGTGGAAATAACTGTGAAATATTTTATCACCCCCTCACCTCTATTATTAAGGACTGGACATATATTTAATTTCACTCATTCATTTATTTAAAACATTACATTTATTGATGTTTTTAAGAAATACATTTTTGCCAGTTCAAAACTTGCTCTCATTCCAACCAGATTATAATTTTATTTATTAGTTTAAAGTATCCATGTTCTTTACCTTGGTATTGTATCTGTTTAATTTCTTTTTTTTTTTTCCTGTCAGGATGGAGAGAATATTGGCAAAGAGGCTGAAATGAATTCTTCTTCTGCAGTGATTCAGGTAAAGCTCTATATATTTTTCATATTTGGAATTCACAAATAATTTATTCACTATTCTAAATTGCCTATTTTTTTCCCTGACAGATTGAAGGCGTGGGTGCAGGGCCCAGTGGAGTGGACAGCCCTCCTCCTGTTGAGGCAGAGGTAACATCTCTATTTAGTTAAACATTTTTGTATATTGTGTTTATTGCAAATTCTTCATTGCTACGATATAAAATCCAGTACGGGGAATGTAAGAAAAACTGAACTTGTGAAGAAATATTTTTCTCTTAATATTCTGTGCTATTTTATAATAAATTTTGTCTCTCATTGAAACTAGATTGTCACTAAGCATATTCGCAGTTTGGGGACGGTGGTTAAGTGAGAAAATGCTTCAATTATCTTTGATGGTAACAGTATGTTCGGCTGCCTCTGTGTGGAACCGGAGGGTGTACGGGAGGCAGGACCCTTCCCTCATCAACTTAGTTGCCAGCTTTATAACTGTAGAAAGGTGGGAAGCGAAGAAGATCAGCAATGTGCAAACAGTGCCAAGTAGGTCTTTGCATAGACGAATGTCTTGAAATTTATGTTTAGTATAGGAAAAAATGCCAGTTTATGGTTAGTTTGGTGGTGAATAATTTTTTTAGTTTTATAATAATTTTAAATTCCCGGAAAATATCATAAAATTTAAGAAAAAAAAAGTTTTTAAACCTGCCTGTGCCGAGGTACCAAGTCAAAAGATGTGAGGAGAGCTTTTGTAAACACTAAAATTTAAATATTTTATTCATTGATTAGTTTTCATTTCTTTGTGCATACGAGGTGTGACAATTAACAGGTTCGCTGCTGCAGTCTATATATGATATACTCCACCACCATCTGCACCTTTTCCCGGCGTCCGATGCCTCTCCTCTCGTTAAAATCTGTATTGGACCCCGGGGACCGATGTAGTTTTCTAAGGTAACGCTATCTCTTGGCAATTCTAGTGATCTGAATGAATGATTTAGCAGAGCCATCAGTCCTCCAACCCAAGAACTAGCACTAGCAAAGCCAGGAGCGATCCCCGGCGTCCAATGTCGTCTACAACTAATGTACATTTTTTATCACATTGTCAGCTGTTATTTTCAATAAGCACTCTAAACTTGTAAGCTCTTCTAGGTCAGTAGTTGAACTAGAACATGAGGGCAAATAGTTCTTGTCTGCAAAACTATCATCACTTGAAATTACATCACTCTCACTATCACTGCTGTCTGCAAGAGTTACTTATAGTGTGCTTACTCTACTAATTTCCGACCACAAGACATATTATGTGCAACATAACGGAAAATGAGCGAAGGAGGGGCATGGAAAGTAAAACAGATTCAAGTCAGTTCATGTTTGATCAAGTTGTGACTGGAATTAGCATCGGGTGCTGGGGTGGGGTGGTGCCGTACCCAATTCGAGTTTCTCTATTTTTAGACGTTTACGGTCCCCGGCATCCTATAGTATTTTTCTAGATTAACTAAAGCTACAGGGTCTAAGAATAAATTACATCCAATCCCCGTTAAAATATCTCTCATAATAAGCTTGCTACAGCCTTCGTTTTTTGGAGCAGAGTGAAGGAGAGGGGACCCGTCCTGATAGACTTGATGTTGATCGGACCCCGGGGACCGATATAGCAGCGAACATATTAATTGAAGCCTAAATCCCAAATATTGTTTTCATTGAACTTTTACTTTGTGAGATTTATGCAAATACGTTCTAAAGACTCCCCCCCTCCCTTCTTTAGTTTTTGGATTACTAAAATTTTAGTGATTGAGATAAAACTGATTCTGATTCATTACAAATTACAGCATTAGCTTTAGTAAATTGTTTTCAATAAAATTAATATGTTATATTCAGATATATTTCATTAATTGTTGGTCTTTACATATCTATGCAGCGATTCGAGGCTGGCTTGCCTGTTTGTTTACAAATCAGCCGCTTTCCATTGTAGAAATTATTAACTTGTATTGTACATTTACTGAGCATTCACGGTAGTGTTACCAGTATGTATATTTATCTATTGTAAACCTTCGCGTGGGAAATCTGCTTAGTTTACGTAGCCCCTTCCTTACAGACTTTTTATAAAAATAGACCGCAAATAGCTATTTCTTCAAAATAATAGACTGCTTCAGTATTGTGGTTGTGATTCTCAGCAAGCAAATTGAATTTCATCTTTCATTAACTTATTATTTTCCATACTTAAGATTCTCAAATTATTTCTTCATAATTGAGCCGCTCAGTGCACACATCGATTAACTCCATAAAACAAAAAGTTGAGAAACGCGATGATGTAATGTATATTGTTTTTAAAAATTCCTCTGATAATATGAATTCAAATATATAATGTAGAATGCATAATTGCAGATATAGCTTTCATCTAACGGTATATAAAATTAATAAGAAAGAATAGCCAACAAACAATCGTTAGTAATGTTAGTTTTTATGTGACTGGTGGAGTTAATCGATTTGGCAACTTAAAAAAAGTAATAAAGTTAAATTTAGTCTTTACATTTTTAAATTTTTTTATTACAGAAAAAGCTAGTTATTATACATTTTTATCATAGCTTTTTCATAAAAATGAATGTTGGCAATTCGGTTATAATATAATTTTTGTAATTAATTCTTAGGAGCTTTATGTTAGCGGCATTATTCTTTGGGATGATTCAGCAATATTATAAATAATGTCTTCTTTATCAGCTGTATGCGAGGATTCATCATGTCGATTTGTTGACAAGTTCTTATAGTAATTGTGATTAACAGGAGGAATGAATTTTAGCAGGTCCATCAGGTCTCTCCATTTTTCCTTTGTCACAGTTCTACCTTTAGGATATAATAAAGGCTGATCTATATTTTTCAAACTTTACGGTCTACCCACTAAAGATTTTCTTATATTAATGGCTTGAAATTCTGTATCTTCATTATAGTCATCTTATTGAGTCATTTGGATTAGATGAAAGGTGCTTTCTTTTTACATGTTTTGATTATATGGTACCAATCATCTGGTGAAAAAATGTTAATTTTTTTTCGCACATGACTCAATAATGGCAAAATCTGAGTCATTGGGCAAATAGCTGCGTCCACTTACCAAAAATTTCATGTCAATTGATTCAGCTTTGATTTCCGTGCATTGAACAAGTGTATGTGTATATATATATATATATATATATATATATACACACACACACACACACACACACACACATACACACATGTTTGTCTGTTACCGCTCTAGCAGTTGCAATTTTTGTTTATTGTAACCAAACTCTCTATATAAACGTTTTATGTAAAAAGACTTCAAGTTCGTTAATGGTTGAAATCAATCCAGTGGGAGGGGGGGTTGGAGGGGGAGAATTTTGAAAATTCGAAGTATTTCCGTTACTATACATCGGATCAAAAAAATGTTTAGAATCAATCTTATAGCAAATTAAATGTACTATAAATATTGTTATATACATTTATTCTCTATCTTGAATATTAACGAAGATATTTGCAGTTTTCAGCCTTCAGCAAACCCCCACTTCTACTCATGTTACATAAACAATACTCGGTTATATAATAAACCACTCCATTCGAAGCTTAAATACCAAATATGGTTTTCAGGAGGCATTTATTATATGAGACACACGCATATATGTTCTGGTGAACCCCCCTTTCTTAGTTGTTGGACTATTAAATTTGATTGATTGAGATAAAAATTAGTCTGATTCATTATAAATTACAGCACTTATATAGTTTTCAATCAAATTAATACATTATATTCAGATATATTACAGGAATTGTTTTTGTTTCTGGTAAGAAGTTGGCAGAACTGTTTGTTTAGATTTCAGATGCTTTCCATTGGGAGGTTTCTTATTATTATTAGTATTTATTCACTTAATATTCACAGTGGTGTTGTGTTACTGGTACTTTTTTTGTGTAAAAAGGAATTTTTTTTTATAGATATATGTACTTTTTTTTTTTTTTTTTTTTTGAGAAATACTATTCCATTCAGTTAAAACATAATTTTGTTGGCTATTGTGCTTCTGATCTCAACCATAACATTTAACGATTCAAACATTTTCACTCTTAGCCTTTCTCTACCATTGAAACTCAGTAGTTAGTTTAGAAAAAATAAACAAATTCCATATTCTCCATTATTCTAGCAGTGGGGGAATGCATTGATTTATCTCTGTACGCATCATGGGATGGACCATGCACAGGAATTTAATTTGTACTGAGCAGACATAATTTTAACTTTCAATATCAGCCACTGATAAATAATTGCTGATATGGATTGATTATTGTATAGATCGTAGGTCTGTTGGCAGGCCAAGTATATTTCATATCATTATTAGGGAAGGACTACAAAAACAAAATAGTTTTAAAATGTAGATATTTAACTTATTACAACTTTATCATAATAGATTATTTTTATCTTTGCTTTTAGAGGCAGAAAGTAGAAGAGCCTGAGGGATTGGATAAAAAGCTGGTGAAGGCTGTGATAGACAATGAAGGAGAAATATTATGCAGACTAGTGGCTGGAGGAGGGGATGTGAACACTCTCTCTCCTGAAGGAGAATCCCTACTCCACTTGGCAGTAAAGGGAAGAGCGAAGGAGGCTGTCGAGACTCTGCTGAGACTAGGAGCGAGGCTGAATCGGAGGGATAGAGAGAGAAAGACTCCGCTGCACCGGGCCATTGAGAAGGACAGCTCAGAGCTGGTGGAAATGCTGCTCGACTCTGGAGCAAATGCAACAGTTCTACTCAATGGTGGCCAGACTCTGCTCATGTTCGCTCTTTCCACTGGCTCATTGTCTGCTGCCAAGGCTCTGCTCTCTCGAGGGGTTCCTGTCGATCAGCTCAACAGCAATGGAGAAACAGCACTCTTTGTTGCTGTGAGCCAACAACAATGGCATCTAGGAGAAGAAGCAGCTCCTCCTGGGAAATCCTCATCAGAAAAGGCCACTGTTATTATCAGACTTCTCACTGAGTACAAAGCCAACATGAATGTGAAGAATAAAGAAGGAGATACTCCACTTCATATTGCTGCTAGAACAGCTGACTGCTCAGTCATTCAGATCCTGGTTCAGTCTGGTGCCGAGATCAATGCTAAGAATAACGAAGGCGATACTCCACTCCATATTGCTGCAAGAACAGCTGACTGCTCAGTCATCCAGATCCTGGTTCAGTCTGGTGCTGAGATCAATGCGAAGAATAAAGAAGAAGATTCTCCACTCCATATTGCTGCTGGAACAGCTGACTGCTCAGTCATCCAGATCCTGGTTCAGTCTGGTGCCGAGATCAATGCTACGAACAGCATAGGTGAAACAGCTCTACATATTGCAGTGGAAGGTAACTCCCTTGCTGTAGTGGAGAAGCTATCTACATTGCAAGCAGATATAAACTGCAAGAACAGTGCTGGGGAAGCCCCGTTGCATATTGCAGTTTCCAGAGGCTTTGTAGACATTGTTGATCTTCTTTTGGAACGGGAAGCCACTATCGATGTGGTCAATGAGAATGGATGCACTCCACTCTATATTGCAGCAGAGAAAGGTAGAATTGAAATAGTTGAAATATTGGCTAGAGAAGGTGCGAATGTAAATCATTGTGCAAATAATGGTACTTCAGTTCTTTTTCGTCTAGCTTCCAATTCGATGGACAACTGTTTTATTGCATTGAGAAAGCTAGGAGCCATGTGCAGTGATAAGGAATTTAAAGAAGCTGTAATAAAGGTTGATGTAAAACTGCTTGAATTGCTCAGAGAGAATGGTGGAGTCAATCTGAATGCTAGAGATAGTGTTGGGGATACAGCATTGCACTGGGCAGCAGAGGCTGGGAACAAGGCTGCAGTATCTTGGCTGCTAGACCTTGGTTTGGACATCAATGCCAAGGGTTGGTATGATAGGACTCCCCTCCACGATGCAGCAAGGGAAGGCCACCTGCCTGTAGTCCAGCTGCTGCTAGATAGAGGAGCTGATATCAACTCTAGGGCTAGTGATGATTGGACTCCCCTCCACTATGCAGCAGATAGAGGCCACCTGCCTGTAGTCCAGCTGCTGCTAGATAGAGGAGCTGATGTCAACTCTAGGAATAGGAATGATTGGACTCCCCTCCACTATGCAGCAAGGGAAGGCCACCTGCCTGTAGTCCAGCTGCTGCTAGATAGAGGAGCTGCCATCAACTCTAGGACTAGGGATGGGCTTACTCCTCTATACTACAGCAGGAGCTACAATCATCCAGCAGTGGCAGAGTTGCTGCAGTCAAAGGGTGGAGTATAGAGCTGCCTCCTCTCCTCCCTTCTACCTCCCTCTCCAAGATATTTCTACTATATTGCTCAATTTATTGTCAATAACCTAAATATATATTGTTACTAAACACTGTTGCTTTTATCCCTTTCTACCAATATTTAAGTTTAAAAGCTCAGATAATTATATATTCTTGAAAGAGTACTCAATTCAAACATCTGAAGTACAAATATTCCTCACAACAAATGAATGTTTGTAATGTCATATACTCATCTTAATTAAGTAATATTTAACATACTTTGCTTAGTCCAAACATATGAATACTTGAAGCATGAAAGGTTCTTCAAAACAAAAGATTGCAGAAACATCATGTTTCTCCAAACAAAAGAAGCCTAATAATCAACAAATGTTGCTTAAAACAAATGAATAATTAACATATTGCTTAAAACATCAAAAGTTGCTCAAAACAAAAGAATGTTACATATGTTTCACAAAATAAATGAATATTGTATTTCTAAAAACATCAATATCCAAACAAATGCATACTTAAAACATCAATTGTTGCTCAAAGCAAATTAATACTTGAAACAAAAGAATACTCAATAAATTATATTTGGCAATAAACAAATGAATTCTCAATAAATAATATGTTGCAAAAACAAATGAGTCCTCATTAAATAATATTTTACAAAAAACAAATGAATCCTCATTAAATAATATTTTACAAAAAACAAATGAATCCTCAATAATCAAAAGAATGTTAAAGCATCACGTTTTTCTAAACAAATGCATACTTAAAACATAATATGTTTCAGGAAACAAAAGAATATTCGATGGATAATATGTTGCAAAAAACAAAAGAATGCTAGAAACATCACGTTTGTCCAAACAAATGAATAATATAAAAAAGTCCGTCACGCAGGGGCTGTGTAAACTTAGCAGATTTCCCACGTGAAGTTATACAATAGAAAAATCTAAGGTCCGGGACAAAAAGATAGCCCACCCTATATTTTTTCTCTTATTCAATAGGGGTTAAGGACTAAAAGAATTAAGGTTTCATTAAGGAGGTAGGAAAAACAGCTTGTGAGAATTAATATTATTACTTGATTTGGGGTAAGACAAAAATATAGCACACCTATTGTTTCTTTACAAAGAAAACCAAATCCCTCTGAGTAGACAAGGCTAATCCAGCTCTGTTTATTCTTTTAAGTTGTGAGATGGGACGAGCAAAATCATTATCACCAGGTGAAAAAAATATCATTCAGCGAATGAAAAATCAAGGGTTTTGTATTTCCGATATTTCAAAAAATACCGGTAGGAGTAGAAAAGTGGTTTTAAATTTTTTGAAGTCTCCAGAAAGCTATGGGACGAAGAAATCTCCTGGAAGGTCGCCGGCTTTAACAACACGGCAAAAACGATCAATTTTAAGGGTTGCATCCAACTCATCATTAACGGCCCGTCAAATTGCGGCTAGAGCTGGTGTAGTGACGAATTTGAAAAACGTCCAGAGGATCATTCGTGCAGCTCCTCACATCAAAAGAAAGAAAATGAAAGGTATGCCACCTCTAAGCATGACGCATAAAGAAAGGCGTAAGGAGTTTGCCCGTGAAAATGTCCAATGGAAAGACGAGTGAAAAAAAATCTTGTTCACCGACGAAAAAAAATTCACCCTCGACGGTCTTGATGGCTGGGCTCACTATTACCATGATCTACGGAAAGAAGAAAAAATGTTTTCCAAGAGGCAAATGGGAGGAGGCAGCGTCATGATATGGGGAGGCATTGGCTATGATCACAAAACTGATATGGTGTTTATTTCTGGTAGAATGAACAGCCAGCAATATGTTAATTTGTTAGAAAACCAACTACAAAAATATTTTGAACTTGTTCCTAAAGAGAACGTAATTTTTCAACAAGGTAATGCTCCAGTTCATACGGCGAAAGTTGTAAAAGAATTTTTTAGAAAAGGAAGGATCAGAATTATAGATTGGCCGGCTCGTTCCCCGGACTTTAATATCATCGAAAATGTATGGGGACATCTTGCTAGAAGTGTTTACAGTGGGAGCCGACAATTTGAGTGCGTTGAAGAATTAAGAAAAATAATTCAGGAGGACTGGACCAAACTACCTCAAGAGTTGATTCGTCGCCATTTTAACTCACTTTCAAATCGTATGATTGCTGCATTAGAAAAAGGTGGTACGTATACAGGATATTGAATTTTCATTTGTATTCTTTTAACGTATTTTTAATAAAGGATTTTATTATTATTGTTCACTGTGCTATCTTTTTGTCTTACCCCAAATCAAGTTTTATTTATTAATTCTTACAAATTATTTTTTTCCGACTCCTATTAGATTGATCATCGGTTCAAATTTGAGCAGAATACACTACATATTAATAAATACAAATTATATCAATAGTTAAAAATGATTAAGAGAAAAAATATAGGGTAGGCTATCTTTTTGTCCCGGACCTTAACACAACATCATCTTGAATACGGGGGGGGGGGGCGGCATTAACAGAAAGTATTTGCATATTTCTCACAAAGTAAAAGGTTAGAAGGGTTAGGTTACACGAGTGCCCAACAGTTACGGAAACTGCCGAACTAATCCGGAAAATTCCGACAATAGCCGCACACACACAATTAATAAAAATGCAAATATCTCGGTTAATATTCAAGATAGAGAATAAATATATATATAACATTGTTTATAGTAAATTTAATTTGCAATACGATTGGTTCTATACAATTTTTCGAACCGACGTATAGTAACTGAGATATTTCAAATTTTCAAAAATCCCCCCCACTTGTCCGATTTCAGCCGTAAACGAACTTAATCTTTCTTTTTACATAAAAGGATTAAATACCGAGTTTGCTGACGATTAAACAAAAATTGCGAACGATAGAGTGTTAACAGACAAATATACATTTGAAAATTTATTTTGAAATTACCTCATTTCCAAAATTTTGAAAGGACCTCATTTTCATCATCTCCTGGGTAGAATCGATGGATATTTGAAGAACGCGTCATGAGTACGACCTCAATAGCTGATTTCCCTTAAGGGAAATCTACTAATATAACATGTTTCAGAAAACAAAAGAACCCGAGAATAATGGATTGCTGAAAACAAATACATACATAAAACCTGGTTTTGATACGGCCTGGAAAAGGGTAATTATCACAAAACTGATAGAATGGAATATTCAAGGAAAGATTCTCATCTTCATCAAAAACTTTCTTTCGGCTAGAACATTCAAAGTAAAACAGGGTACTGCTTATTCCAAACCATTTTGCCAAGAAAACGGCGTTCCACAAGGATGTGTCTTGAGCACGACCCTTTTTAATATAGCAATTGACACCATTTGTGATTACATTCCTATTGATGTTCAATACTGCCTATTCGTTGACGACCTTCTTATTTATGGTATCTCAATGTCAATAGATTTACTAATAACACGCATCCAAGACACTATCCACAGTTTAGAACAGTGGAGTATGGACCATGGGCTGAAATTTTCTACTCAAAAAACAAAAGCCATACTTTTTACTATAAAAACGTGTAAACACCCCTCCCTATACCTCTACTTAAATGAAATTCCAAAAGCTGTATCTATAAAATTTCTGGGAATAGTTTTTGACAAAAAGCTTACTTGGGTACTCCACATTAAATCAGTAGCTAATAAAGCAAAACACAAATTGAATCTCCTAAGAGTTCTGGCTAACACAAATTGGGGTCCAGACAGAAAATCAATGCTTATGATTTATTGAAGTATCATATGGTCACAAATAGACTATGGAAGCATCGCATTCTCCTCTGCTAACCCTAACATTCTGAAAATACTAGAAACCATTGAACACCAATGCCTCCGTGTTTCAACTGGTGCATTTAAGTCCACACCAATTGCAGCCCTATATGCCGAAACGGGAGAAATACCACCATCACATAGACACTCTATCAACATTATAAAACATGGACTCAAAATACAAATTCTCAAGACTATTTTTCACCTTACTATCATCTAATGTCAATGGACAGACTCCTTGAGTTTGCAAAAACTCTTGTCAGATTACACCTATAATCCCATGATAACGAATATAAAGGACACGCTTTATAACTTACAGTTAAAAAATAAGAAAGTCACTTTATTTTGGTTACCTGGGCATACGGGTATAACTGAAAGCACAATGATTGATACACAAGCCAAAATTGCAACAACCAAAAGTGACATCGACATAACTCAAATAACACTAACTGGCGCACATTACTACAAAAACAAGATTGTACAAAACTGGAAACAAGAATGGTTATCAATAGATTGCAAATTAAGGGAAATCAAAAATACAACGGTGGAATGGCCATGAAATAATCCAAGTTCAAGAAGAGAAGAGGTGGTTCTTGCTAGATTGCTACTTGGCCATTCACATCTAACACATCAGTACCTTATGGCGAAATCTGAACCACCAACTTGTTCCCTGTGTAATACACTATGTGCGTGCGTGTATGTGAGTATGTATTGTGAAATTCTGAATGCTTGTGTAAGATTTTACAAACTTTTAAGTAAGTCCTTGTTTATTTATTATAAATTACTAATTATACTTTTATTAACATTTATAAAATATTTTTGTTTTCGAATTTTAATACGTTTTTGTTTCGTTTTTTTGTTTTGTCTTTTATCAATTATTCATGTACTGTTACTGTTTCCTCTTCATAACTTTCCCCGTTCAATAGATTTTTTTATCTATAATAATTTTTTTCTATAATGATCATTTTTTTTTTCTATTAGTTCCTACTTTACTTTATTTTCCCTAGCGTTATCGCCCAGCAGCAACTATGAATTTATATTAACTAGATTGAATAATTTGGAGGAATTTTGCCATTTGGTTTGTGCGATAAATTTTAGGTGTAAATCGCTAAACTTGCGTGACATCAAACAAATAAATAAAAAATGCATAGAGATGGAGAATACATGTATACAACAATATTTATTTCATTTGCAATTAGATTAATACTATGCACTTTTTTGATCTGATGTGTAATAACGGAGATATTTGGCATTTTTATAAATTCCACTTCTATAGATATATGTATAATTTTGAAGGGACCTCATTTTCGTCATCTATTGGGTAGGATTGATGGACATTTGAGGAATTCGGAAGAAAAAAATATAAAGGAAAACACATTACACAGTAAGATAATTATATTTATCATAAAATATTCCAACTGTTATATTCATTGTTTTATTTTCTTGTGAAGTAGACTTTAAAAAATAATAATAAATTTTTGATGTGATTCTTTGCATTGTGACTTTTTATTTTTCTTCATCGCTGTTTTAAGGCTAGTACTTGAAGTCGCTCACTGGCTCGACACGAATATCGGAAATCTGAAACAAAATGAAACTGTTATTAGTGGAATATTGTTTTGAATGAAATGATTAAAAAATGTTTAAATTGTCACACATAAACAACAGGAACCAGTAATTAGCAGATTTCCCGTTGAGAGTAAACCAGTATTGTGATTGGTGGCGCCATTTTCCAACTCCATGAATTCTGAATATCGAATGGGCTCCATTCAAATTTAAGTGTGTGTTTTTCGTTTGATGATAACCTCTGTTAACCAAGGAGGAGCTGCCTCCAGTAGAGTGACGGGCCTCAGCGAACCGGGGCAGACCAGTGCTCAGTTCGCCTTGTGCCAGCCTCCTATGAACGGCATCTAAGAGAGTCATGTTCTTGTCATCCTCAAGTACTGCCAGATCTATATATGCAGTAGACTTCTGCTAATCCACTAGCGCTGCGGCTCGGAGATCTTAAAGATTTCTACATCGCAGAGAGGTGTTCGCTGTGCTTAAAAAGAGCTAACATTTCAAAAATCTCTCCTACTCAAAACATTTCTTGCTTTAATATTTCTGTAAAAAATGAATTTAAGTTATTTATTGTGTCATTTGATCAGTTGGTCATATTCAATTATTGTTATTATTATTATTTATTAACGTCCACTTTTTGCAACTCAGGCTAATTGGGACGGGTTATCTACAGGTCACCACCCTTTTCTAGCCAGGATTTTAGGATATTATTCAATGAATTTCGTAACTAAATGATTTCCTTCGCCCAGGCGAGAATCGAACTCGCCATTTTAGGTTTGCCATGTGAAATAAAGGTCAATGCTTTAACTCACTTGGCTAACCTAAGCCCCCAATTATTGTATTCATCAAATATGGTAGTTACTACACACAGAATTGAAATTCAAATTGAAGATGGACGTGCAGCAGGAAATATGTCTCTTTCAGAGGTAAAAACTAAGTGAATCCAGCTTTTAGATGATAAATAATTTAAACTATTTACAATCCAAGATTATTGTGCATTTCTTATCCTTGGTTGTAAAGTTCGACTCCATCAAAAGTAAGAATATTGTTTTCAAAATGCAATACACTTGTATTTGAACTAAATTTTTTGTAAAAGTTTGTTATTTTGTTATGCTTAGTCCGTCACGCAGGGGCTGCGTAAACTAAGCAGATTTCCCACGTGAAGTTTTACAATAGAGAAATCTGCCTAATAACAACTGTAGTAGTAAGAAACCTCAAAACCTATTCACGAGGGACGAATAGTTACGAAAACGGCCGCCAGAGCTCACGGTGGAAAGTCCGAACATAGACGACTGCTGGCGAGCACACGCAGAATACAAATGTAAATATCTCAGTTAATATTCATGATACAGAATAAATGTATAGAACAATTTGCAATAAGATTGATCCTGTAATATTTTTCGATCCGATGTATAGAAACAGAGATATTTCGAATTTCTGAAAATCCCCCCCCCTCCCACTGGTCCGATTTCAGCCGTTAACGATCTAGATCTTTCTTTTTACATAAAAAGACTAAATATCGAGTTTGGTAACGATCAAACAAAAATTGCGACCGCTAGAGCGGTGACATATATATATATATATATATATATATATATATATATATATATATATATATATATATATAGAGTTTTGAACGGACCTCATTTTCGTCATCTACTAGGTAGGATCGATGGACATTTGAAGAAAAAATTCGAAAATTCCGTCATGAGTACAACCTCAGGTAAGGGAAATCTGCTAAAATCAATGCACTGAATTTTAAAAATTCTTAAAAGATGGTATTTTAAAATGATAGTTAAAACACTTTTTACCCAGGTCTGATTCATTCATTTCCACCAACAGTGGTGTGAAGACCAAGGAATGAGAAGAAATATTGTTGCTCCAGAGAGAACAATTCATTATTTTAAATAAATTCTAGTGTAGTATATTATTATGTAATATCTATGTATTGGTTGATAGATACATTAACATGAGATGGAGAAGCAATGGCGAAGGCTACACTGTCTGCAATGTCTTCAGCCAGCACGTACTGTCCTAATTTCAAATGGTCAACAAAACCAGCAGACATCTCGCTCTTCACTAGTCCAGGGCTCACTGTCTGCAAATATATATTATACAATTACAATTAATTATATATATACTCAACATGTTCAAAGATTATAGAATGGAAAACTGTGATTGGCAGTGAGGAAATCTATTCCTATCTGCCTAGAGTCTTGGGTTCGATTTCCACCTGGGAAATAGGAGCTTATTAGTTCTTCAACTACATGCATTGTGATAATATCTGTAAGACAACAACCTTACTTCTATTGCAGAGCAGTGCTATGTGTTTATCACAGATGTTCGTCTCACTCAGTGACTATTTATCTTTTACACTGCATAAAATGTATTATGTAATATTGCAATTATTATATGTATTCTACACTGCTATATTATATAATCCGAGAATTTATACCACATTCCAACATTTATTCATTAATAGGACAGGTCAATTTAGAAATATTGCAACTGATTTGTAAACTATTCAAGACAAGGAAGCACTCCTGCTATTCTGTAAACAGACTTTACTTTCATCTGGTTATCAACTCTTATCATGAACTCTATATCAATCTTCCAACTGAACGAAATCATGATTCTAAATTGTACAGAAATGAATAATAATTTTGTATTGAATATGTAAGCTATTTATAGAGTAACCTTTATTTGGTAATACTTACAGTGAGCCTGATTGGTATATTTTCTGCTTTGAGCTGGGAGCGAGTGGTGACAGAGAGGATGTTCAAGGCATGCTTGGTAGCTGAGTAGAGTCCGATTATGGACATTGGTTGGTTAAGATGTCCGTAAATACTGCAAAATATTATCATAAGTATTAACCATTAAAACAAAAGGAAAAATATGATAAGGACACCAACATTTTTATTAATTAAAACAAAAATACAAAATGATCTTTTCATGTTCATTTAAAAGAATTTAATTTGAAAATGACGTAACTTATGTATGCCATTCCCATGCATAACATCAGAAAATGTTATAGCTTATATATATTATTATGATAAATAAAAACGTGAAATACGCATTTACGTTAAAGCACAGTTCGTTAAATGAGTTATTTTTAAAAATCTCGTCTTAGGGTAACTATTTCATATGCTTTAATATACTTAGAATTTCTTGTGAGTGGTCTATTTTTCATCAAATTTTGTTAGATTCGGATTACGAAATACAAAGTGGGAGTTCCCATTTGAAATTGGGTGAACCTGAATATTATCTCAAGCAATTGAACGATATTTCCAGTCAACTGAGATATAAATTTACTTTGACAGAAAGTTTTTAAAATGAATTCAATATTCCAAAGAATAAATGTCCGCCAGGCTGCGTAAACTAAGCAGATTTCTCAATATCTGGTACGACACACCAGCGATATCTCACCACATATTCTGACTGAATTCCAGACAGCACGAATTACTCACTTAATATTTGGGTTACGAAAAATATATATAGAACAGCAATTGTAGAGAATCAAAATATTATAAAGATGGTTTGTATAACATTTCTTGATTAGGCTTATAAGAGATATTTTGTATTTTCTAAGCCCCCCTTATTCCTGGTGCGATTTCTGCCAATAACAGATATGATCTTTAGTGTTGACTGAAACAGTTAATTGTCGACTTTGGTAAAGATCAAATAATCATTTTCTAAGACAAGAAAGTAAAATCTAAATTGATGATGCCAGCGTACAACGAATTCGTATGTCTCTCCCATAATAAAGGTCTGATGAAAACAATATTTGGTATTTAAGCTTAGAATAGAGAGTTACATGTTATAACAGCTTATTGTTAGTATGAGATGAGTTGGTGAAGAGATTTACTGAGAGCTGAAAACTAAAAATTCCAGTTATTTCAGTTTGTACTCATATTAGAGAAATTATGTACATAGCAATATTTATAGTCAATTGAATTTAAAATAATATTGCTTCTTTAAAATATTTCAATCCGACGTATAATAACGGAGATATTTTGAATTTTCAAAATTCTTCCACTTTAAACTCTCTTTCCCACTGGTCCGATTTCAGCCGTTAAAGGACTTGATCTTTAGTTTTGCATAAAACGCTTATATATATTTTGAATGAATTTTGTTAGTTTCAACTTGAATCCAACCTGCTAATATTGACGATGTGTCCTTCAGCGGCGTTAGGCTTCATAGATGCAATTGCAGCTTTGGTGCAGCTCAGAACTGCAGTTATATTCGTGTCTATCATCACCTTCGCATTCGCCAAATCCATATCTGTCGGCAGAAGGCAAAGAGAATCTCAGAAACTGTTTTGATTGTTTATATTAAACTGTGTATTCTTAATGGTACTAAGTATGTGCAGTAAAGTATAGCATATATTAACGGAGCAGAGTTAATACATTCCCCAAATAACTGGGTATACCTCTCCAGCGTTCATTCTTTTAAATTATATATTTATGAGACTTAAAAAAATTCACATTTCTGAGAAACAATCTACATTATTAAAAGTATAAGCATCACAACCTATGTAAACATAAACCAATGTGAGGTCGGGAGGAGTGTGAACGAATTTTATGAAACTTGGTATGTACATTTCTACTAACCCAACTTAGTCTTTGGGCTATGTTAATATTCTCTGAGACGAACAGGAGTGGGGGTCATAAGGAGGCCTGAAATTAAAAGTAGCGATATTTCGTTTTGTATTGATTTTTCGGTAAATATGCACATAACAAAAGTTGTTTATTCTGTTATTTAGAGTCACTTTTGATATATTTACTTTTGCTTTATAACAAAGTATAAACGAGGTATACACTAAAAACTAAAGCGGGAGCCAACTATTTTATTGGGCACAAACGGGTGAAACGAACTTATCAAAAATCGGTGTGTGAATTAGCATTAATTCTTCCATTATTATAAGCTATATTAAATTTTTTATGTTCAAGCGGGAGTGGGGGTTCTAAGGGATGCCTGAAATAAAAATTCGCGATATTTCATTTTATATTTGTTTGTCGGCAATCGTGTACATAACGAAAGCTGTTAGCTTTTTTATTTAACTTTTGTTTTATAATTTGTTTTGTAATTTGCAATAATTAATTTTAATATTTTACCCAGGTACCTCACCTGGATAAATTAATTCTAATCCATGTTAAAAGTTTATCCTGAATAATTCAAATCTAAGTTATTTTTCAACACAAGCAACAGATTGCACCAAGTAAAGTATACTGACCCTCCCCCTTCTCTTATCCCAAACATTAATTCATGAGAATTGATATCCTAAGCAAATAGCAGGTTGGCAGCACTGAGCCAAGGGAGGTGTCGAGATACTTCCTTTGTCCTATCAGTTCTGCCGCTTCCCAGCCGACCTCATATTGGTCTATTGTTTACATGTTAACTGATGCTTTTATCAATGCAGTGTTATTCTCAGTAACGTGAATTTCTTTAATTATCATAAATAAATAATTTAAAAGGTGAAAGCTGGGGAGACGTGAAATTTAAAAAATATTGAAGACGGTGAAGTCTTAAATAACAAATAATTTTATTATTAACAAATCCACAGCAACGACTGGCATAAACCCTAAACACTGTGACGTGGAAATGTCAAAATATTGTTGAAAGTAAAGCCTTGCCAAAAAAAAATACCATCTTCATTCTAGCTAGTATATATATATATATCTATATATATATAAAATTGTAACCTCTGTCTGTACATTGATTTTTTTCGCGAAATTTCACGATAACTTTTCGTTTCACATGTCATAGACACCATATCTGCATTTTGTTTCTTTCGTGTATGTTTGTTTGTTTGTTTGTTTGTTTGTTTGTTTGTTTGTTTGTTTGTTTGTTTGTTTGTTTGTTACCTTTTCACGCATAAACGGCTGAACCGAATTTTATGAAACTTGGTATGTATATTACTACTAGCCCAACTTAGACTTTAGGCTATATTAATTTTCTCTGAGACGAACAGGAGTGGGGGTTATAAGGGAAGCCTGAAATTAAAAATAGCGATATTTTGTTTTCTATTGGTTTTTCACCAAATATGCACATAACAAAAGATGTTTATTTTGATATTTAGAGTAACTTTTGTTATATACACTTTTGTCGTATATCGAAGTTAAAATGCGTTATACGCTAAAAATTATAGCGGGAGTCAACAATATTATTTGCCGACAAAGACTCAACCGAACTAAATAAAACTCGGTATGTGTATTATCAGTGAGGCCTTCATTATAATAAGCCATACCAACATTTCTATGGACGGGCAGGAGTGGGGGTTATAAGGGATACCTGAAATTAAAAATAGCGATATTTCGTTTCCTATTGGTTTTTTCGCAAATATAAACATGACAAAAGTTGTTTATTTTGTTATTCGGAGTAACTTTTGTTACACTTTGGTCGTATACCTAAGTATAAATGAGTTATACGTTAAAACTTTAGCGGGCACTAACGGCTGAACCAAACTTAACAAAACTTGGTATGTCAATTAGCATTAATTCTTCCATGATTATAAGTTATATTAAAATTTTTAGGTTCGAACGGGAGGGGGGTTATAAGGGAGGCCTGAAATAAAAATTCACCATATTTACATGTATGAGACGGGAAATATAAAAATATCGAAGACTGTGAAGAATTATCGAACAAATAATTCTATTATTAGCAAATCACCGGCAACGACGGGTATCAATCCTAAACACTGGGACGGGTAAATGTCAAAATATTGTGCAATGTAAAGCCTGCTAAAAGATACCATCACCATTCAGCCTCAAATGAATTCCCGGGCGAAGCCGGGTATCTGAGCTAGTATATATATATATATATATATACTAGCTCAGATACCTGGCTTCGCCCGGGAATTCATTTGAGGCTGAATGGTGATGGTATTTTTTAGCAGGCTTTACATTGCACAATATTTTGACATTTACCCGTCCCAGTGATTAGGATTGATACCCGACCTTGCCGGTGATTTGCTAATAATAGAATTATTTGTTCCATAATTCTTCACAGTCTTCGATATTTTTATATTTCCCGTCTCTTATACATGTAAATATGGTGAATTTTTATTTCAGGCCTCCCTTATAACCCCCCTCCCGCTCGAACCTAAGAATTATAATATAATTTATAATCATGGAAGAATTAATGCTAAATGACATACCCAGTTTTGTTAAGTTCGGTTCAGCCGTTAGTGCCCGCTAAAGTTTTAACGTATAACTCATTTATACTCAGGTATACGACAAAAGTGTATATGACAATAATTACTCCAAATAACAAAATAAACAACTTTTGTTATGTTCATATTTGCCGAAAAGCCAATTGGAAACAAAATATCGCTATTTTTAATTTAAGGCTTCCCTTATAACCCCCACTCCTGCCCGTCCATAGAAATGTTGGTATGGCTTATTATAATGAAGGTCTCACTGCTAATACACATACCGAGTTTTATGTAGTTCGGTTGAGTCTTTTTTGGCAAATAATATTGTTGACTCCCGCTATAATTTTTAGCGTATAACGCATTTAAACTTTGGTATACGACAAAAGTGTATAGGATAAAAGTTACTCTAAATAACAAAATAAACAACTTTTATTATGTGCATATTTGCCGAAAAACCAATAGCAAACGAAATATCGCTATTTTTAATTTCAGGCTTCCCTTATAACCCCCACTCCTGTTCGTTTCAGAGAAAATTAATATAGCCTAAAGTCTAAGTTGGGTTAGTAGTAATATACATACGAAGTTTCATAAAATTCGGTTCAGCCGTTTATGCGTGAAAAGGTAACAAACAAACATACACGAAAGAAACAAAATGCAGATATGGTGTCTATGACATGTGAAACGAAAAGTTATCGTGAAATTTCGCGAAAAAAATCAATGTACAGACAGAGGTTACAATTATATATATATATATATATATATATATATATATATATATATATATATATATATATATATAAATGTGACGGGGAACTGTCAATATATTGTTGTAAGTACAGCCGAGACAAAAAAAAACACCATCTTCATTCTAGCTAGTATATATATATGCGTGTGTGGGTGTATACAAGCAATTTAGTTGTGAAGGAGAGAGCATTATAACTAAAAGTTCTCTGTAAATGTACCTGTAAGGTTGGCTGGTGGGGAGACGCCAGCATTATTGACAAATATATGAACAGGGCCTAAATCTTTCTCGATTTTCTTAAAAACAGCATCAACATCACTCTCTGACGTCACGTCACATGTATAGCCCTTAACCAGACCTCTAGCTCCACTCTCCTTCACTTCCCGTTCAAGAGCCTGCAAACAATTTATTGATTATACTTAAAATTGAACTTTCTAACAACACCAAGAAAACAACTAAGTCTGTTCACTCAAAATTAGCAATACTCATTTTCAACAGAATATCGATAGACAGCTATTTAACAACACTCTTTAAAGAGTCTAAAATAATAGTATTTCCTTCATTGTACATGTACCAAACAATACTGTTTGTGAAACGAAACACTGTCTCGCTTTGCAGAAATAGTTAATTACTAAATCACAAAAGTCCTGTGTCACAGACTTACTTAAGGCTGCGTAAACTAAGCAGATTTCCCACGTGAAGTTTTACAATAGATAAATCTACAAACTGGTAACATTTAATACCGCCATGATTATTAAGTGTATAAATACAAATGGTAATGAGAAATCTTTCAGTTAATTTTAATAACCTCCCAACAAGAAGCATCTGAACTATAAACAAACAGGTCAGCCAACTTTTAGAGCTGAATAGATAGATAGGAGTATTCTTAACTGAAAAAAAAAAAAAACAATTACTGTAATATATCTGAATATAACATAATAATTTTGTTAAAAACTATTTACTTTATCTAGTACTGTAATTCATAACGAAGGACTCTTGAAAACAATATTTGGTCTTTAAGCTTCGAATAATGTGATTTGTTATATTACAGAGTATTGTTTACATGACGTGAGTTGGAGTGGGTGTTATATTAATAAATGCAAATATCTCGGTTAATGTTAAAAATAGAGAATAAATGTATATAACAATATTTATAGTACATTTAATTTGCAATAACATTGGTTTTATACAATCTTTCA
This sequence comes from Riptortus pedestris, assembly GCA_019009955.1. Classification (NCBI taxonomy): domain Eukaryota; kingdom Metazoa; phylum Arthropoda; class Insecta; order Hemiptera; family Alydidae; genus Riptortus; species Riptortus pedestris. Next base: position 144,787,850 of record CM032231.1, read on the forward strand.
ATCCGATGTGTAATAACGAAGATATTTTGAAATTTCGAAATTCCACCCGACAAAACACACCCCCTCCCACCGGTAAAATTTCAGCTGTCAACGAACTTGATCTTTAGTTTTACAGAGTGTAATGAGAGTTTACATAAAACGTTTGGCAACGATAAAAAAACATTGCGTAAAAAATTATATATATTTAAATGGAACTCATTTTCGTCATCTCTTAGGTAGGATAGATGGACATTTGTGGGCATTTTTTAAAAATCCCGCCATGAGTACGACCTCAATAGCTGATTTTCCCTAAGAGAAATCCGCTCAAGTGTATGATAGTATGATTGATAACGAAACTAAATGAATATATGTATATTTTAATTAGATACAATTTATGAAATGTATTCATGTAATTTGAGCTAATTTTATAACGAATGTATTATATGTGTATAAATGCTGTTTTTAAGGAAATATTATTGTTAAATGTTTTATTGAAAACAAAAATATTTTATGTAGCCTATTACATTCTGTTTAAATTTAATGGAAGGCTCAGGTTAGCCATGCGAGTTAAAGCATTGGCCTTAATCTCATATGGTAAACCTTGAGTGGCGAGTTCGATTCTCGCCAGGGCAATAGGAATTTATTTAGTGACGAAATTCATTAAATAAAATCCTTAGTCTCACCCTGGCTAGAAAAGGGTGATAACCTGTTGATAACCCGTCCCAATTACCCATAGTTGCAAAAAGTGGACGTTAATGAATAAATAAAATAAATTAATTGGAAATAAATACATATCAAATACAAATTGTCTTATCAAGTAATCATAGCTGGAATATGATTAGTGTTGTTGCTACTCACTTGTAGCCTGTCAGCTCTCCTGGCCAAAGCTGCTACCTTCAAGCCATCCTTGGCCAATCTTCGGGCTATCGCATCTCCTATCCCCGAGCTAGCTCCGGTAACCACGGCAACCTTATCAACCCAACGATCCATCATATCAACACCTGAAAATACTCTCAATGATAATGGCAACTCATGACAGATCCTTTATATATACTCATTATCATTTTTTTTCTGTTTATGTTTGATAAAATGTTATCATTCTTATCAGCAATCAACAGTCTAATAGTAGTGGCGTCGGTGCACTTTGAAAAATAGACGATTCATCCCAATTCAAAATAAACCACTTTAAATTTCTCTAACGACTCTTCTATTGGACCACAATTGTCGTAATATTAACAAACATCCTTTTTAGCGAATCACATATTGTAGTTGGCACAATGAATACATTTATTGCAGTATTTTCATTGAAATGTATCAATAACAAGCAGTGATACTCACCTTTGACGGGCTGGTAAAATATCGAGTCCGGTCATTTTAAAATTGAATAACTAATTAACAAGGAAATCAGAACTTCAGGTCGTGTGTATGTGTGTGGCTGTTAAATCTCTAGCAGTCGTCATTTTAGCAGATTTCATGTACGTACAGGACTGTAAGCATTCGCTAAGCTAAGTCGTACTTGACCGGAAATAAACGTGTCCTCCTTCCCTCAAGACCGGAAAAAACGCCTCCCTCATTTGTACAAGACTGGAAGCAAACGCAATCTTCATTCGCACTTTACCAGAAGCATTCGCCACTCTCTTTCATACTATACCGGAAGCATTCGCCACACTTATTCGTACTATACCGGAAGCATACGCCACCCTCATTCATACTATACCGGAAGCATTCGCCACACTTATTCGTACTATACCGGAAGCATTCGCCACCCTCATTCATACTATACCGGAAGCATTCGCCACCCTCATTCATACTATACCGGAAGCATTCGCCACCCTCATTCATACTATACCGGAAGCATTCGCCACCCTCATTCATACTACACCGGAAGCATTCGCCACCCTCATTCATACTATACCGGAAGCATTCACCACCCTCATTCGTACTATACCGGAAGCATTCGCCACCCTCATTCGCACAAGACCGGAAGCATTCGCCACTGTCATTCGCACAAGACCGGAAGCATTCGCCACCCTTATTCGTGCCAGACCGGAAGCATTCGCCACCCTCATTCGCACAAGACCGGAAGCATTCGCCACTGTCATTCGCACTTTACCAGAAGCATTCGCCACTCTCTTTCATACTATACCGGAAGCATTCGCCACACTATTCGTA
>CM032231.1:144795000-145035000 GCA_019009955.1 Riptortus pedestris
CTGTAGTAGTAAGAAACCTCTAAACCTAAAATATTATTTAGGGCGTAATAACCCAGAGGTTTCTAGCCCCAAAAAACAGTTAACCTAACCTCTAAACCTATTCACGAGGGACGAATAGTTATGGAAATGGCCACCAGAGCTCTCGGCGGAAAGTCCGAACATAGCCTACTGGTGATAACACGCAGATTACAAATGCAAATATCTCGGTTAATATTCAAGATAGAGAATAAATGCATATAACAATATTTATAGTAAATTTAATTTGCAATAAGATTTGTTCTATACAATTTTTCGATCCGATGCATAATAACGGAGATATTACGAATTTTTGAAAATCCCCCCCCTCTAAACCCCTCCTCCCACTGGTCCGATTTCAGCCGTTAACGAACTTGATCTTCCTTTTTACATAAAACGATTAAATACCGAGTTTGGTGACGATTAAACATAAAATGCGACCGCTAGAGTGTTAACAGACAAATATATATATATATATATATATATATATATATATATATATATATATATATATATAGATATATATATATATATATATATATAGTTTTGAACGGACCTCATTTTCGTCATCTCCTGGGTAGGATCGATGGACATTTGAAGAAATGTTTCATGTTTCGAAAATTCCGTCATGAGTACGACCTCAATAGCTGATTTCCCTTAAGGGAAATCTGCTAAAAGGGTGGTAACCTGTAGATAACCCGCCCCAATTAGCCTTAGTTGCTAAAAGTAAATCTTAATAAATTATTTTCAATACCGTTTGTATTTATTTACATAATATTCACGGTGGTGTTGTGTTACCGGTATGTAGATTTATCTTTTGCCAAACTTCACGAGGAAAATCTGGTTAGTTAACGCAGGCCCTGCGTGATGGACGTTTTGGATACGACTCGTATGAATGCTTAGGAAATTATAGGGTACTTGTGTATTATATCCACCACATTTTAGTTCCACTAATCCCACGGTAGAGTGCGCTACTGTTACGCTAGATGTACGGTTCATTGCCCGCAAGGGAGGTTATACTTATCTTATAACCTTCTACGGAATTATAATGATAAATAAAAGAAAACACAATTTTTAAAAATAAAACATTTTATTCACATTTAGGCGGGAAATGTGTGGGAATACAATTTAAAATGCAAAATGCTTTTTGCAGCAAATGCTTTTGCAAAGTATTTTACAAAAAATGCTTCGAACCAAGTGCCAATCCGAACGCCGACTTGCTCACCACACTTTCTTACATTACACCTCCAAAAAAGACTTTCCACCATAAAGTTTCATACAATGTGATTTAGAACACTTTCTTCTGATAGCCAAAATATTCCTCTCCTGTAAATATTTAACAGCGTCTTCTTCAGTCGTTGGCAAATCCCAAAGAGGCATTTTTAAAGGACTAAGAAACACTAAACAGCACAGTAAACAGCAAACGCAATTAAACAGCAAACGCAACTATGACAAAAGATAACCTCATTAGCCTGGGAGAGCTAGCGTCGCACTTCAGTAGCGCATTCTAGCGTGGAACTAGTGGAACTAAAATGTGGTGGATATAATACACAAGTACCAATTATAGTGACGCAATTCATTAAATAAAATCCTGAGTCCCACCCTGGCTAGAAAAGAGTGGTAACCTGTAGATAACCCTCCACGATTAGCTTTAGTAGTAAAAATTGGATTTAAATAAATAAACTATTAACTACATATTTAAATCCTTTATCATATTTTATTGTGCCATTTTAAATTGGTTTATCACATCTGTATTCATGTAAAATGCAAAAAGTTAACTTTAATAAATAATTTTTTAGAAGAAATAAATATATTCACGAGCTCTGAATCTTAATTAATGACATCATCGTAACTAAGTATTTGAATACAATAAAACGTGTAATTGAAAACATTATTTAAGCTTGGAATAAAGTGGGCCATGACTGCTTATTGTTAATCTGGCATGAGTTGGAGTGGGGGTTTAATAAAGGCTGAAACCTAAAACAATGTAAATATCTCCGTAAATAATAAAGAGAGTGAATAAATGTGCATGACAATATTAATAGTGCATTGTATTTGCAATAAGATTGGTTCTATACAATTTTTCGATCCGACGCACAATAACGGAGATATTTAGAATTTCCGAAATCCCTCTCTGAACTCTGCCCCACTGGGTCGTTTTCAACCATTACGAACTTGATCTTCAGTTTTGCAATGAATTATCATTTTTAAATTAATGTTATTATTTTTATGAAGTGGAGTGGCCCATTAAGAGGTAGTAGTTGGAGTAGCCACGAAACATGAAGAGTAATGTGAATAAAGATTGCACATAAAGATATCGGCCCCAGAATAAGAATAACACACACACACACACACACACACACACACACACACACACACACACACACACACACACACACACACACACACACACACACACACACCACACAAACACACACACACACACACACACACACACACACACACACACACACACACACACACACACACACACACACACACACACACACACACACACACACACACACACACACACACACACACACACACACACACACACACACACACACACACACACACACACACACACACACACACACACACACACACACACACACACACACACACACACACACACACACACACACACACACACACACACACACACACACACCCCAACACACACACACACAAACACACACACACACACACACACACACACACACACACACACACACACACACACACACACACACACACACACACACACACACACACACACACACACACACACACACACACACACACACACACACACACACACACACACACACACACACACACACACACACACACACATATATCTAATATATAAAATTTCCATGTCACAATGTTAGTTAGCGTACTACTTCGAAACGGCTTTACCGATTTTTACCAACTTTTATATGCGTATTCAGTAGGTCTGAGAATCGGCTACTATCTATTTTTCATGCCCCTAATTGATTAGGGTTGTTCACCCTTAACATTCTTTTTAAATTTTTGGACAAAATGTTTTGTTTTTATTTTTTTATAATGTGGCATTAAAAAATACATACAACCCTAAATTTTTACTTTTTTATCACCAACCCCTATTTTTTTTATAGCCATTTTAGTAATTTAATCATTATCATCCCGCTCGATAACTGATCAATTATAGTGTTTTTAACTGTACTTTGATTAAAATTTCAATTTCCAATGACAATCAACAAATCCCAAGGCCAAACGATGTCTATTTGTGGCTTAGATTTGAGTACACCATGTTTTTCACACGATCAATTGTACGTTGCATGCTCTCGAGTGGGTAAACCATCCAGTTTGTTTGTGCTCGCTAAAGATGGGCTAACAAAAAATATTGTTCACGCTATAGCATTAAAAGATTGATGTTGTTTGTTAGTGTTACTGTCGTAATTAATATGTGATATGTAATTTTAAGAAATAAACTATAATAACTTATTTCTATTCCCTTATAGTTCATAGCGCTCCATGCCTATCTCATGCATATACCACATACACACTTATAACAAGTAAGTTACTTTTTGTCTACACTAGAATTTATCTAGAAACTAGAAATAATTTATATGGCAAAACAAGGTTTGCCGGGTTATCTAGTGTGTTGTGTATATATACATATATATATATATATATATATATATATATATATATATATATAATTTTGAACAACGGACCTCATTTAGCAGATTTCCCTTAAGCGAAATCAGCTATTGAGGCCGTACTCATGAAGCGATTTTTAAAAAAATTCCTCAAATACTAATCGTCCATCGAACCAACCCCTGATATGACGACAATGAGGTCCGTTCAAAACTATATGTGTATATATATATATATATATATATATATATATATATATATATATATAAATATAAATAATTGGCACAGATTCCACAGACAACACAATCGCAGCTTGCACGAGCCACTAGAAAAAACTTTTCACTCGCCGATGTAATTTTTTAACTAGCAATTCTGGTTAACCTTTTTCACTAACTCGGTTTTAAATCATGTGGTATTTTTTTACCGCGAGGTTATCTTATTACGAAGGACTCACGAGTATGCGAGTCGCTGCTACAAGATAAAAGCAAATACGTGACGCACGTGGGAAATCTGCTTACTTAACGCAGCCCCTGCGTGATGTACTTTTTTCTTCGTCATGTACTAGGTTGGACCAATGAAATGTTTCAAAAATACTTTCAGGGAATTCTGTAAAAAGCACACAATTCTATTTATTTTTTTAATTTATTAAATAGCTAATTTAGTAAAGTAATATTGTATTTGATGAATTATCTTCTGTTCTGAAGTAAAGATACCAAAATTAAACGTTCTATTATTAATGATATTTTAAATAGATTTTTCCCCAATAAGAGTATAAAGGTAAAACAAATATTTTTCATCAAACATGTTTTTAAATTTAAAATAATTGATAAGGACTATGTCAATTAAATAATACTCGAAATTGAAGTGTTGTAAATCTTTCTAAAAGTGGTTGTGCTCAAAACTAATTAAATCTTTGAATGAAAACTGAAAGAAAAAAAAATCTCAAGTGGATGCTACTTGACTCTTGTAATCCAATCAAATTGAATTAAACAGAATGTGTGGTTGTACTATACAATATATCCCTTCCAATGAATTGGATCGGAAAATGTTGTAGAATGAAATTTATTCACCTTTGCAGGATAAACTGATGGAAATATTTAACCTCTAAACGGAAAGCTCTGAATGGTAAACAAACGGTTCTGCCAACCGCTCAGAGCTGAACAGATACAGACAAACGGTAATAAGAAAGTATTCCCGAGCCGGTGGGAAGCGTCTCAAATGTAAACAAACAGGTTTGCCAACGGCTCGGCCGAAAGAAAAACAATAACTGAAACATATAAGAATATAACGTATTCATTTTATTGAAAACTATGTACTATACCTAGTACTGTAATTTATAATGAATCAGAATAATTGTTATCTCAATCAATCAAATTTTAGTAGTCCAAGAATTTAAAACAGGGGAGGAGGGTGGTTACAAGAACATATTTGCATGAATCACGTATAATAAAGGTCTCTGGAAAACAATATTTGGCATTTAATCTTCGAATATTGTGGTTTATTATGTAACAGAGTATTGTTTATGTAACACGAGCAGAAGTGAACATTTTAAGAAGGCTGAAAATTGAAAAATGCAAATATCTCTGTTAATGTTCAATATAGAGAATAAACGTATATAATAATGTGTATAGTAAATGTAATTTGCAATAAAATTGGTTTTATACAATTTTTCGATCCGACGTATATTAACGGAGATATTTTGAATTTTTGGAAAATCCTCCCTTCCAACACCCCCCCCCCCCCTCATCCCACTTATCCGATTTCAGCCATAAACGAACTTGATCTTTCTTTCTACGAAAAATGATTCAAAATCGAGTTTGGTAACGGTCAAACATAAATTGCGACCGCTAGACCGTTAACAGTCAAATATATATATATATATATATATATATATATATATATAGATATATATATATATATATATATATATATACATATACAGTTTGATCGGACCTCATTTTGGGCAGATTTCCCTGAGGGGTAGTCAGCTATTGAGGTGGTACGTATGACGCGCTTTCCGAAAGATTTCTTCAAATATCCATCGCGCCTACCCAGGAGATGGCGAAAATGAAGTCCGTTCAAAAAATATATATATATATATATATATATATATATATATACACACACACACACACACACACACACACACATATATTTGTCTGACATCGCTCTAGCGGTCGCAATTTTTGTTTGACCGTTATCAAGCTCCATTTTTAATAATTTTTTGTAGAAAGAAAGCTCAAGTTCGTTAGTAACTGAAATCGGACCAGAGGGAGGGGGGGGGGCAAAGGAGGGATTTTAGAAAATTCGAAATATCTCCGTTACTATACGTCGGATCGAAAAATTATATAGAATCAATCTTATTGCAAATTAAAAATACCATTAATATTGTTTTATACATTTATTCTGTATCTTGAATACTAACCGTGATATTTGCATTTGTATTGTGTGTGTGGTCGGCAGGAGTCGGCTATGTTTGGGACTTTCCACCGAGAGCTAGAGTTTCCTTAACTGTTCGTCCCTCGTGAATAGGCTTAGAGATTCCTTACTACTACTGTTGTTATTAGACAGATTTCTCTATTGTAAAACTTCATGTGGGAAATCTTCTTAGCTTATGCAGCCCCTGCGTGACGGATATTTTCGTCATCTTCTGGGTACGAAAGATGGACATTTGAAGGAATTTTTCGAAAATCGCGTCATGAGTACGACTTCAATAGTTGATTTCCCTCGTGGGAAATCATCTAAAAGTTTCCTAGGATTTAGATCGAATACTTCAAAAACACTAGATTTTTTTTTTTAATTACATTTTTATTTTTACAAGTATTCTATCTTTAATTTAGATTTGATAGTGGTGTAGATGTTGAATCTAAGTTACAGTCTGGTTGCTAATGGTAACTGGCTGATCTACGGACGGTGGAGGAGACCCTGAATATTGTAGGAGGATTACAAGGTACGTAGTCCCTGCACCAATCATCTGAAACAATTAATATTTGTATAAGTTATTATTAATTATAATAATAAGCAGGAAAGTAAGCACGGTTATCGAATAGCCATTAAGAATGTAGAAACCAGGATAAGCCACAGCTTGTTTAAGGACGATCAAAAGCTACGTGCAACGAGCCCGTCTCAAATACAAGAAATGATTCACATCATTCCATATTTCAGAACAGATAAAGGTTAGCTATGTCCTTCGGCTTGGACAAATGTGCTGTTTTAGCATATTTCCTTTAAGGGAAATCAGCTATTGAGGTCGTACTCATGACGCGAGTTTCGAAATATTTCTTCAAATGTCCATCGATCGTACCCAGGAGATGACAAAAAAGAGGTCCGTTCAAAATTATATATATATATATATATATATTATATACATTTATTCTCTATTTTGAATATTAACCGAGATATTTGCATTTTTCTGTTTTCAGCTTCAGAGATGAGATCGGCTAACTTCGGGTCTAGTCGTGAGTTTCCGTCAAGAGCTAGTTCGGGCCGTTCCCGTAACTGTTTGACTCTCTATTCTAATATTTCTCTATTGTAAAACTTTACGTGGGAAATCTGCTTAGTTTACGCAGCCCCTGCATGACGGACTTTTATTTGAACATCAGAAAAGTCCGTCACGCAGTGGCTGCGTAAACTAAGCAGATTTTCTCAAGATTTCTCATATCTTTCACCTCAGCTTATTACAATTAATATGCCCCCAACGGAACGGCTTCTGAATTGTAAACAAATAGACCTACCAGCCACTGACACCTGAACAGATAGATAGACATATTCTTCACCGGAAAGAAAAAAAAATTACTGATATATATCTGAATATAACATATGAACATTATTGCAAACTTTTTACTGTATGTAGTACTGCAATTTATAATTATTCAGAACAACTTATATTTTAATAACTCAAATTTTAGTAGTCCGAGAACTAAAGAAGGGGCGGGGGGTTGAACAGAACGTATTTGCATATATCTCACAAAGTAAAAGGTTACAAAGGCCTCTAAACCAATTTGACGAGAGCCGAGCACTTACGGAAACAGCCCAACTAGTTTTAGGCTGTTTCCGCCGAAGAAAACCGACAATAGCCGATCTCATTTCGTCCGTTATTCCCACACACATCATAAAAATGCTAATATCTCGGTTAATATTCAATATAGGGAGTAAATGTATATAACAATATTTATAGTAAATTTAATTTGCAATAAGATTGCTTCTATTCAATTGTTTGATCCAATGAAACGATTGATCCGATGATTTCGAATATTCAAAAATCATCCCCTCTAAACCCCCCTCCCACTAGTCCGATTTCAACCGTTAAAGAACTTGATCTTTAATTTTACATAAGCCGTATAAATATCGAGTTTGGTAACGATCAACCGAACAAAATAAAACTCGATACGTGAATTAGCAATAACGCGTTTATTATAACAAGCCATACCAGGATTTCTAGGGATGGGCAGGAGTGGGGGTTGTAAGGGAGACATGAAATTAAAAATAGCGGTATTTCGTTTCCTATTGGTTTTTCGGCAAATATGAACTTATCAAAAGTTGTTTAGTTTGTTATTTAAAGTAACTTTTGTCATATTAATTTTTGTCGTATAACAAAGTATAAACGAGATATACACTAAAAACTAAAGCGGGTGCCAACAGTTGTGTTGGTCATTAACGATTGAACCGAACTTAAAACTCGGTATGTGAATTAGCATTAATTCTTCCATGATTATAAGCTATATTAAATTTTTTAGGTCTAAGCGGGAGTGGGGGTTATGAGGGAGTCTTGAAATGAAAATTTGCGATATTCCATTTCCCATTGGGTTTTCAACAGATGCACGTAACGAACGTTGTTCATTGTGTCATTTAAAGTAAGTTTTGTTATTTATACTTTTTATGGGACCTCAATAGTCGGTCATCTACTTACCGAGCATATGAGAGAATTGTCCAAGTCGAAGAAACCAGATGCACTGAACACGAACTCCCTTCTAGCAGTCAGGTGGAAGTCAAGAGCTTCCTGCAACAGAAATATTCAACGTTAATATTCCTTCTGGAGAAAAGAAGTTGAACGGTAATGACTTGAAACAAAGGGGACGAATAATTCATTTGTAGAACAGAACTCAGGGTACAAAAATAAGTCCGTCACGCAGGGGATGGGTAAACTAAGCAGATTTCCTACGTGGGGCTTTACAATAGAGAAATCTGCAGACTGGTAGCACAACACCACCGTGAGTAAATCTTTCAGTTAATTTTAATAAGCTCCCAACAGAAACGGCTTCTGAATGGATAAACAAACAGGTCTGCCAACCACTCAGAGCTGAACAGATAGATAGACATAGTCTTTCTTCACTCGAAAGAAAAAAACAATTACTTAAATATATCTGAATATAACATATTAACTTTATTGCTAACTATTTACTATATATAGTACTGTAATGTATAATGAATAATTCTATATACCACACAAAGTAGAAGCGTATACCAGTCTCTAAAGGAATTTCATGAGAGCCGAACAGTTGCGGAAATGGCCAAATTAACTTTCGGCCGAAATCACGATGCAGAAAAACCGACAAGATTCGAACATAACCGACAAAAGCCGTTCTCTACTCGCCCATTATCCACAGACATTAAATAAAAATGCAAATATCTCCGTTAATATTCATGATAGAGAATAAATGTATATAACAATATTTATAGTAAATGCAATTTGCAATAAGATTGGTTCTATATAATATTTCGATCCGACGTATAGTAACGGAAATATTTCGAATTTTCGAAAATCCCCTCTCTTAACCCCCCCCCCCCCATCACTCTGGTCCGATTTCAGCCATTAACGAACTTAATCTTTATATTTATTATTTATTTTATAAAACTATTATAAAATAAATATCGAGTTTGGTAACAAAAATTAAGACAGCTAGAGCGTTATCAGACAAATATACTCGTATATATAATTTTGAACGGACCTCATTTTCGTCATCTCCTGGGTAGGATTGATGGACATTTGAAGACATTTTTCGAAAATCACGTCATGAGTACGACCTCAATAGCTGATGTCCCTTAAGGGAAATCTGCTAAAAACCACTTATCGTTTCATCACAATCATGATTTTATGAGTTTCGTAAAAAAAATTACTTTTAAGACCTTCCCAACATTGGCGATATTACTAATTAAATTATATACGTATTGTCGGCATTATTTTGAATAATGAAGAGGGATTGAGTAGGAAGTGCATACACATATATTCAGAAAAAATAATAAATGCATCATGTACAACACGAAACACTATAATTAACTAAATAGAACAAATACACAATAAAATGTATTCGTGAGTTATAACGACAAAAGTATTGATAATTACAACACTACTTGTGGAAAATCTTTATTCTTCATCTCTGCATAATAATAAAAAAAAAAATGATTTAACATTTTTAATACTTACGTCATGAGGTTGTGTTAACATCCTTCCATAGATCATTTTGTTCAATTTATTTATCTGTAACAAACAATGGATGAGTGAAACTCTGAAAGCGTTACAATAAAAAGTCCGTCACGCAGGGGCTGCGTAAACTAAGCAGATTTCCCACGTGAAGTTTTACAATAGAGAATATTTCATGAGAGCCGAACAGTTAAGAAACCTCATCCGTTATCCACCCCGATTTCATAAAAATGCAAATATCTCGGTTAATATTCAAGATAGAGAATAAATGTATATAACAATATTTATAGTACATTTAATTTGCAATAAGATTGATTCTATACAATTTTTCGATCCGACGTATAGTAACGGAAATATTTCGAACTTTACAAGATCCTCCCCTCTAGAATACAGTCCGATTTCAGCCATTAACGGATTGATCTTTCTTTTTACATAAACGACTAGGTAACGATAAATGGACAATAGAAAAAATATTTATATATATATATATACAATCTCAATAGCTGATTTCCTTTAAGGGAAATCTGCTAAACGTAAATCACTCAGACTGAACAATGAAAGAAATTTTTAATGTGTTAGAATGAAAAGCAGAGATTTGCAATATGCTGTTATATGATGAACCACTTTGAAGCTTAAAGTACAAATATTGTTTTCGTGAGACTTTGTATTATGCGAGATATATAAAGTTGCAGTTATTCATGCTTTCTTGTTTTCAGCTTTCTGTATACCGCCTCCTCCCCCCCCCAGCGCTTCCTTCTAATCATCAGGTTTTTAGCAGATTTTCCTTAAGGGAAATCAGCTATTGAGGTCGTACTCGAAAAATTTCTTCAAATGTCCATCGATCCTACCCAGGAGATGACGAAAGTGAGGTCCGTTCAAAATTCTCTCTCTCTCTCTCTCTCTCTCTCTCTCTCTCTCTCTCTATATATATATATATATATATATATATATATATAATTTGTCTGTTAACGCAATTTTTGTTTGATCGTTACGAAACTCGATATTTAACCGTTTTATGTAAAATGACAGATCACGTTCGTTAATGGCTGAATTCGGACCAGAGGGAGAATGGTTTATTTTTTTTATTTTTTTTTTTTTTTTTTGTGGGGTGTGAACCATTTAGGTCAATAACGACAAACAGTGAGAATGGTTTAGGGAGAATGGTTTAGAGGGGGGGATTTTCGAAAATTCGAAACATCTCCGTTATTATGCATCGGATCGAATAATTGTATAGAACCAATCTTATTGCAAATTAAATTTACTATAAATATTGTTATATACATTTATTCTGTATCTTGAATATTAACCGAGATATGTGCATTTTTATGAAGCATGTGGGATATCTGCTTAGTTTACGCAGCCCCTGCGTGACGGACTTTTTACATTAAAGTAGGAGCATGTGGTGAGAGGAATATGTGGGTGTTATGCAGCATGTGGGATATCTGCTTAGTTTACGCAGCCCCTGCGTGACGGACTTTTTACATTAAAGTAGGAGCATGTGGTGAGAGGAATATGTGGGTGTTATGCAGCATGTGGGATATCTGCTTAGTTTACGCAGCCCCTGCGTGACGGACTTTTTACATTAAAGTGGGAGCATGTGGTGAGAGGAATATGTGGGTGTTATGCAGCATGTGGGATATCTGCTTAGTTTACGCAGCCCCTGCGTGACGGACTTTTTACATTAAAGTGGGAGCATGTGGTGAGAGGAATATGTGGGTGTTATGCAGCATGTGGGATATCTGCTTAGTTTACGCAGCCCCTGCGTGACGGACTTTTTACATTAAAGTGGGAGCATGTGGTGAGAGGAATATGTGGGTGTTATGCAGCATGTGGGATATCTGCTTAGTTTACGCAGCCCCTGCGTGACGGACATTAATTTTAATGAAACTATAATTATTACACAATAACCGAGAAATGTTGGTTTTTGATTTTCTCCGCCTCACTCATGATCTTTTTTCTCACATGGAACACTTAAACATTGAGTTTGGAAACGATCAAACACGAATTGCGACCGCTAGGGCGGAAACGGACAAATATATCTATATATTGTTTTGAAATGAACAAAGTTGCGTGAACTCCGTTGTAGGATTGGGTAGGTAAAGGCCCAACACATTTCGTCATTAAATACATTCTCCGACTGCCACGGCTAGTGGAAGGTCCTATAGAACGATGTAGCCGTTTGTTCAGTGGCCTGTTTGTAGTAGAATTTCTCCCGATGAGGCGTCGTATGGACGCAAACTAGTACAGAAACAAAAATGATTTTTAGTAATCGTTTGAAGTTTTCATTCATGTTGATGTTGACTTCCCGTTGTAGGTTAGTCAAAGGAAAGGTAACTGGCTTCCAAGGAATCAGAAGTATAGAACTGGAAGGAAAATGAATGTAAGAGTAATAGACCGCACGCAAAGGCTTAAGCACTGTAGGAATCGTACCTATCATGTAGTTAAACAGCATGAAATGACTATTTGCAAAATGGACAGAGCTGAAGATACTCTCCAGAAAACGTAGAGATGGTTTCCATGGTGGGAGGAACCTGTCCAGATTGTAATGTAGACCCTTTCGCAAAGGTTTAGGTATAGCAGAAATCGTACCTCTAATGTGTCCTAATATGATGAAATGATTGACTCCAAGGTGGACACAGTTGCAGACGTCGCCCAACAGAAGGGGAGCTGGCTTTCATGTGGGATGAAGCTGTGAAGAAAAGGTAAGAACAGGACATGCAGGAGAAGCAGAAACTTTCAAAGGCTTTAAGCATAACAGGAATCGTACCTCTGATGCTGCTAAATGGGATGAAATAACTGTCTGCAAGATGGGCACTGCTGAAGCTACTGCCCAGAAGACGGAGAGGTTGCTTCCATGGGCGAGGAACCTGTCCAGATTGTAAAGGAGAGGGAGAAACATGGAAGTGAAATAGACTACATGCAATGGCCCAAAGACTCTGTTGAGGTGACCACCGACTGTGAAGATGCATTCCTGGCAGAGCAGAAGAGCCTTTGAATCTGCTAGTCCAGTCATTTTAAACTCCAGCGATCTTAGCAAGCCGAGCAAAGAGACGAAGAGATCGACCTTGACGTAGACCATTGAGAATCCAATCGGATACGAAATTGTTTCTAGAAAGGCCAACAAAGGTGTTTCTGTTTTGGAGCTGTGAATGAGAGAAATGACAAGAGGCAGACATAAGGCGGAGTATCGGCAGATTCTGTTTTCCCTCCAGAACCAGTTGAGCCCGTGCCACCTCATCATCCGCTCAACCCACTGCAGCTCCCTCTTTATTTGTCTCAGGTAACCAATGTTGCTCAGGGACCAGAAGATATCTGCTACGTTAGCAATGACCAGCCAGTAGTCCAGACCCAGAAAGAAGAGTCTATCCTTCCCAAAGTCAATCTTTGCGAGGGCGAATTTAAGTGTTCCAGAAATCAGGTAAGCAGCGTAGATGGCTGTCGAAAAGATGGCAGAAGCTAGAGTTACTTTCAAGTTGGAGTCGAATATGTATATTCCTGTTAATTTGGTGAAGAAGAATATATCTGCCAAAGCCGTATCTACTTCCTTCCGATTTACCCAAGCAGATTTAATGGGTTTCCGGTTGAGAGTAGCTTCCTCATTTACCAAAGTCATGTTGTTATAGCTTCCTAGTTTATTTGCGGCGTTACATGATACCCAGCCATTAGACTGGGAAGAACTGCCTTGGTATTAAACATTATAATGTTGCACGAACCAATATTGGTTGAATAAATCAACACTCTGTTATATTTCCATTAATTGGGTAAACATATCCGCTCTCAACGTTATTACGTAAGTTATAATGTATAATGTTGTTTCAATATCGCTGTATTAGTTCATTCTGAAATGGAAACTTAATATTCCTAAAATTGCACTAAAAGCTATTACCTAATTTGAAAATATAATAAAATAAAAATGGGTATTTCAAGAAAAAGAAACTACTCTTTTCCATTTTCAATTATCTTACTACTAACAACATATTTTCATACCTACACAAAATTCAAATATTTAACATACAACTTAAGAAAATTAAATAGTTTTCAAATTATCAGCATTAATTGGCAATTACATGTGTGTGTTTATATATATATATATATATATATATATATATATATATATATATATATATATATATATATATATGAACAGCTACCCTCAAGGAAGACCAAAATTAGCAAAAGTACCATTTTCGGCCATTCAAGTCTTATTAATCATTCACCAACTATGCTCATCACCAATTTTTTTTTTTCTAAACAAGCCTGATTTATTAAAATAAAATGTTTATTTACAACCTTTACTTTTGTTTTTTGACATTGTATTATTTTTGACTTTTTAATGGGGAAATCACACTTGAGGTGATGTCTATAAATAAATAAATATAAGAAAATTGTCTTTCCTCAGATTAGAATTAGAATCGCGGCTATGTGAGGGGCTCGATTCCCACCTGGGCAATAGGAATTCATTTAGTGACGAACTCGTTAAATAAAATCCTTAGTTCCACTTTGGCTGGAAAAAAAAGCTTGAATATTAACCGAGATTTAGTCATTTTTAACTTTTAAGCCTTTAGTAAATCCCCTTTTAGTCATTGAACGTTAACAATAAGCCAATCTATCGTAAAATGTGCTATTCCAAGATTAAATTCCAAATATTTTTTTCAACAGACTTTTATTTCTAGCGAGAGAAATTCAAATATGTTGTGTGATGGTGTTTTTTTTATTGTTTTTTTAAACTATAGTATACTCCATATTTAACAGTTCCATTCAACTCTAACGATCATTTTTGTTTTGTGTAAACCCCCCACTTTTAGTCATTGAAATTTTGGCTTTAAGTACCTCAGTGATTAAACATCTCAAATATATCTATGTATATACGTTTCTTACTGCAGTAGAAATAAAGAATAGGTGGTGAGATGCGATCATTAACATGACATTTGCTCAGTTCACATCGCGACCGTGAGGTGCAGTTTCAGAGTGTTTGTGTAAGGTACTTTCTTTCGATTAAGTTCGGTTGTCCTGTATTATATATGCCTTACCTCATTTGACGTTCTCGTCGAGTCTAATAGTATGTGAACGATTGGATACATGTAAACGAATAAATACTTAAAGTGTGCCGCTGTATCGAAGTTAAATTGGATTTGGATGAAAAGGTTCCTCAAAACGCGAGCAAAAAACTGAGCGATCAAAATAAACGCGACGGGTCCGAACATTTGGTTAACCTTTGCGCACAGACGGTATATCTCTTCCTGGCCTTTGACGAGCAGTTGCGCATCGTTAACAGATTGCATGAGTGCAACCAATGAACGGATGAGCGACAAGAAGTGCAGCAGCTGGTTCAGTGCTGCAAGACTCACGCTGAACTGCAGAAACAGGACGACTTGAGCCAGTTTCGGACCGATCGTAGTCTGCCTTATGATCTCGGATACGGCGAACAGCGCGAGCAGAATATGATTCCCGTAGATCTCTGGGAATTTCGGCCTCCACTCCCAGATGACGCCACCAGAGCTCAGAGTTTCCAAAACCGCGCGGAAATCTTTCCTGACGAGTCGGAGCTGTTTCCCCTTCCAATGGAACAAGAGATGCAGGCACAACACGAGCAGCGCCGTCCCAGAATTCTCAACAAGGTGGAGGAACCTCTCGTATTCCAAGTTGTTCGACGTCCGCACGACATCAACGATTCCACAAATGGTTACGAAAAGAGCTTTGATTCCCGACTCACGGATACTGTACCTACTGGTCTCAGAATAAGACGTAAACGGATGCAAACCGACGAGCTTCGGTATTCTGAAGATGACTCGAAACGCTTCGGTAATTTCGTTTTCGTGGTCCACCCAGGACACTTTCATTCCTGGTTTAGTATGAATTTCCATTTCTTCCGATTTGCTTTCTACAGTCCTGAACAATTTAAAATAGAACGTTTGGAAGGTTAATGTCAAGTTGATGTTGAGCCTGTTGTTACAATCGATGAGTATATACGACGTAAAATATTTGTCTCCGAGATGGGTTTCAATTTAATTTGGTTTGTATTATTATTACTATCCAGTTATCAGCTTTTCTGCAATACATTTAAATCGCACGGTACAGATGATCTTTCCATTCAATCAAAAAAGTTCCTCTGAAACTTCACCAGAAGGGGTTCCGAGTAAATTACTGTGTAGTGTAATTTCGTTGGTTATTGAGAGAGAAACAAAGTCTGTCACGCATGGGCTGCGTAAACTAAGCAGATTTCCATGTCCAATGTCCTGGAATGAGTCACTGGCCACCTCACCTTCTATTAGCAGATTTCCCTTAAGGGAACTCAGCTATTGAGGTCGTACTCATATATATATATATATATATATATATATATATATATATATATATATATATATATATTTGTCTGTTAACACTCTAGAGGTCGCAATTTTTGTTTAATCGTCACCAAACTCGGTATTTAATCGTTTTATGTAAAAAGGAAGATCAAGTTCATTAACGGCTGAAATCGGACCAGTGGGAGAAGGGTTTAGAGGGGATATTTTCGAAAAATTTGAAATATCTCCTTTACTATACGTCGGATCGAAAAAGTGTATAGAACCAATCTTATTGCAAATTAAATTTACGGTAACGGACGATCTATGGCTCCCGCCGAAAGCTAGTTCGGCCGTTTCAGTAACTGATTGGCACTCGTATGGAGATGTCTTTATTGTATAACTTTATGTGCTTAGTTTACGCAGCCCCTGCGTGACGGACTTTTTCTGTCTCATGAATATTAACCGAGATATATGGGAGTTTTAGTTTTCGGTTTTCAGCTAAGCCCCAATCCTACTCAAGTCATATTAACTATATGCTGTTATATCAAGGACCATATCATTCCAAGATGAAATACCAAAATGATATAAGTTAATATAATAATATATGTATGGTTATCATTGAACTTTTACATTGTGAGATGCATACATA
The DNA here is from genome assembly GCA_019009955.1 of Riptortus pedestris. Lineage (NCBI taxonomy): Eukaryota > Metazoa > Arthropoda > Insecta > Hemiptera > Alydidae > Riptortus > Riptortus pedestris. The sequence goes on from CM032231.1 coordinate 144,812,018, forward strand.
TTCGTTGGGTTTATTTTATCTATACCATACTCGATATTTACCTGTTTCAGGCAACAATAAAGTTCATATTTGTTATTGGCTTAAATCAGAGTTGGAAGGGGGGGGGTTCGATGGGGGGATTCCTAAATTATATAAATTTCCGTTGTATTCAGTGGAATCGTAAAATATTATATTTCCAATCTAGTTAATCTAATAATGGTCTACAATTGTTGTTCTCTGATTTTTTTTTGTTACCGATTTTTTTAAAATGTTTATTATTATTTACGTCCATTTCATGCTACAATGGCTAATCGGGACAGGTTACCTACAGGTGACCACCCTTTTCTAGCCAGGAATTTATTTAATGAATCCGTCATTAAATAAATTTATGTTGCCCAGGGCGGGAATCGAACCCGCCACTCTAGGTATACTTTGGTAAACGAGTTCTCTGCTTAGTTTACGCTGCACCTGCGTGACGGACTTATTTTATAAGAAACACTTATAAATCGAGTTTGGTGACGATCAAACTAAAGTCCATCACGCAGGTGCTGCGCAAACTAAGCAGACTTCCCGCGTGAAGTCTAACAATAGATAAGTCTACATACTCGTAACACAACAGCACCGTCGGATATTAAGTGAATAAATTCAAACGATAATAAGAAACCTTCCGACGGAAAGAGTCTGAAATGTAAACAAACAGGTGTGCCAAGCTTTTACCAGAAAGGAAAACAATTATATTAATTTTTACTAAAATATAACATTAATTTTATTGAAAACTATTACTATATAGTACTGTAATTTATAATGAATCAGAATAATTTTTATCTCAATCAATCAAATTTTAGTAGTCCAAGAACGTAAGACGGGGGGGGGGGGTTCTCACCAGAACATATTTGCATGAATCTCGTATAATAAAGGTCTCTTGAAAACAATATCTGGTATGTTAGCTTCGAATAACATGGGTTGTTACATAACAGAGTATTGTTTATGTAACACGAGTAGAAGTTGGGGTTTGCTGAATGCTGAAAACTGAAAAATGTAAAAATCTAGATTAATATTCAAGATAGAGAATAAATGTATATAATAATATTTATAGTATATTTAATTTTAATAAATCTTCAGGAGAAAAACACCAAAAATGTCGAAAGACACTGAAATTGTCCTACCGCATTCTACGTACACTGAAGGCTTAATACACATACTGAAAAAAAGAAAAAAAAAAAGCGACCACAACTAGCCAGCTGGGTCCAAAAGATTGTCTAGAGCCGGAGCCCGACGAAGAATCCCGAACACTCCCGACCGGCGTCGCTTGCACTATGTTTTACAAAATTTAATATTCTTACTATATACTCGTATACAGGGTGGAGCAGAAGAAAGGCATTTTTTTCGAACCGCTACCTAGTAGGTGGCAACGAGAGGGGGTATTGAACTTGAATGAATGTTGGCCCACTGCATATACAATGCAGTTTCAGTCGCTATGGAACGTTGGCTCATAGAGCATCCACGGAAGTTGCCAGGACACTTTTCATTTCGGGATTTGGTGATGTTTATTGGCCCACTCGCTCAACCGATTTGACGATGCGCGTCTTCTTTTTGAGGGGATTTTTAAAATCGAAAGTCTACATGAACAAGCCTCGCAAGATTGATGACCTGAAGAAGGCGATAAGTCAGGAAATTGAAACCGTTTTTTTTTGTAATGATAAAGAAATAAATAAAACGGAAAATAAAAGAGAACAATCACACAATAAAAAACAGAAAAAGTCCGTCACGCAGGGGCTGCGTAAACAAAGCAGATTTCCCACGTGAAGTTTTACAATAGAGAAATCTGCCTAATAATAACAGTAGTAGGAAGGAATCTCTAAACCTATTCACGAGGGTCAAACAGTTACGGAAACGGCCGCCCTAGAAATTTTTCGAAACTCGCGTCATGAGAACGACCTCAATAGCTGATTTCACTTAAGAGAAATCTGCTAAAACAGATGATTTCCCTTCAGGGAAATCTGCTAAAACAGAAATCAAATACCACAATCATATATTCTATAACATTTTATCTTAAATTAATCGATTTTAAATTATGACGCGAAATAATCGAGTTCAAGATTGACTTGTAAATAATCGATTTGTAGTCAGCTGACTTAGCCTACCTCGGGAACCTCTCAGTATCAACTACCTCCTCTGTGAGGACACTCTCAACGTAATGTAAAAGGTAAACGAGCACTTCAGAAATGTATGCAGTATAATTATAATTAGATTTAATAAATATATCATAGATGTAGGCACCTACTAATATATATAGCAAAAGAATTATTAAGGGATGTGTTAAATTAATGTTGCTAGTAACTTTAATATATATATATATATATATATATATATATATATTAAAAGGGATAGCCCCTGAAGAGGTGGCAAATAAGCCACGAAACATGTAGGGCAGTTGCAATAAAGTTTGCACCGAAATAAATGTTTTTTATTGGAGACCCTTTTATTGATTTATATATTCAAAAGTTGAAAAATATATAAATAATATTGGGTCCAAAATAAATAAATACATAAATATATACATCTTACCCCGTTTGAAGTATTTGTTGATGCGAGTACTAGGTGAACAATTGGATAGAGATATATGAAAAGGTACTTGGCGTGAATTGGTGAGCCAATGCCTATTTGGAATTGGATGTAGAGGTTTCTTAATACTCGCACGAACAAATTGGTGATAACGACAAGCGCAACAGGTCCGTACATCTGATTGATCTTCTCCGCCAAACGGTGGAGAACTGCTTGGCCTTTGACGATCAGTTGCGGATCTTCCCCTAACTGTAGGAATCCACCCAGCGAACGGATGATGGACAAGAAGTGCAAGAACTCATTGAGAGCGGTGTAGCTGACGAACATTAGCAGAAGGAATATGACGTGCCCAAGAAACCTCACCGCGCGCATTTCCATCGAGTTTCGTACGATTTCGGAAACTGCGAACAAAGCGAGAAGGACGTGATTCCCGTGAGTCTCCGGAAATTTGGGCTCCCATCCCCACTTGATGCCGGCCAAACTTAAAGTTTCTAAAGCCGCGTGAAAATCCTGCCTGACGAATCTAAGCTGTTTGCTCTTCAAGTGGAACCAAAGGTAGAGACAGATAACAAACAGTGCCATAGTCGAATGCTCAACTATGTAAAGGTAGTCTTCATTTCCCAACATATAACAAGCCCTTATGACGTCAAAGATTCCGCAACAGGATACCAGAAGAGCTTTGATTCCCGACTCGCGGATACTGTACGTGCTTCTGTCAGAATAGGAAGTGAACGGATACAACCCGACGAATTTGGACGTTCTGAAGATGACTCGAAACGCGTCGGTAATAGAATTTTCATTGGCCACCCAGGATACCTCCATGGCTGGTGTAATGTGATTTGCAATCTCTTGGAAATGATATGTTTATCGATTGCTTGCCTTCAATATGCCTTAACGAATGAAAACACTTTGAAGATGAATATGTGAAGTCAATTATGACATTGCTATTCTAATCGACAAACATATATGACATCGATTTTTGTTTACTTTAATTTATGTCGTTCCTCTATACATAGTAACCCTGTGGAGGCATTTTATTTTCCCGTACTCATGACGCGAGTTTTGAACATTTTCCACAAATGTTAATATGTTATATTCAGATATATTTTATTAATTGTGTTTCTTTCCGGCGAAGAATATTTCTATCTATCTGTCCAGCTCTGAGAGGTTGGTTAAACTTGTTTGTTCACATTTCAGACACTTTCCTTCGGGAGGTTATTAAAATTGACTGAAATATTTCTCACTATAGTTTGTATTTGTTCACTTAATACTTTCGGTGGTGATAAGTGTTACCAGAATGCAGATTTATCTATTGTAAAACTTCACTTAGTTTACGCAAACCCTACGTGAAGGACTTTTTCGTAACAAAGTATTAAGCAAGTTATTCGTACTTTCTGATTTTCTACCTTCAGTGACCCCTACTCTTTAGTTTTTTTACATTTAAATAGAGAATACGTGGTGATATGAGATCGCAACTTCCAACGACTAATCGAACTATGAAACGCCAATATCTCGGTTACTATTGAAGATAGAGGAGACATGTACTGAACAACATGGTCAACGTGGTAAAATGGTAATTAAATTTGCTATAAGATTGCCACTTTTTCGATACGACCTATAATAAAGAACTATGAATTTTCACCCCCTCCCCACTGATTTGATTTCAACCCCCTTTCCACTGATTTAATATCAACCCCCTTTCCACTGATTTGTTGACGAACTTGATCCTCACGTACCGATCAAACAAATATTGAGACCGCTAGAGCGGTGACAGACAAATATATATATATATATATATATATATATATATATATATATATATATATATATATATATAAAATTTGAACGGACCTCAGTTTCCTCGTCTGCTACGTATAATTGATGGACATTTGTTGTTGTTCCTAAAATCAAGTCATGAGTACAACCTCATTAGCTGTTTTCCCTTGAGAGCAATCTGCTAGTAAGTTATTATTATTATTTATTAACGTCCACTTTTTGAAACTAAGGCTAATTGGGACGGGTTATCTACAGGTTACCACTCTTTTCTAGCCAGGGTGGGACTTAGGATTTTATTTAATGAATTTCGTCACTAAATAAATTCCCTTGCCCAGGCGGGAATCGAACTCGCCACTCTAGGATTACCATGTGAGATTAAAGGCTACGCTTTAACTCGCATGGCTAACCTGAACCCCGAAGCTAGTAAGTTATTTTATACTTTCCAAACACATACGTACGCGCAGACACTCACCTCATTGGATGTTGTAGTGGAGACCAAGACTATATGAATGATGGGATATACATATATAAATAGGTACAAGAGATGAGCCCCAGTGTCGAAATTAAATATTAGTTGTATGTAGAGGTTCCTCAAGACGCGGACGAACGAATGAGCGATCACTATGAGAGCAACAGGTCCGTACAGCTGATTAACCTTTTCGCAGAGACGCTCAAGACGAGCCTGGCCTTTGGCGAGTAGCTGTGGATCAGCCACCGACTGGAGCATCGCTGCAGAACACCGAATCAGCGAAGCCAAGTGAAGGAACTGGTTGCGAAGCTGACGCTGTACTGGAGGAAGAAAGATGCAAGCCCTAGAGTGCGAATAAATGCATTCATCCTAATCATCTCGGCTATGCAGACCAATGCAAGCACGACGAGATTCCCGTAGGTCTCCGCCAAGTTGGGTCCCCACACCCCTGGCGAACTCAACGTTTCCAAAACTCCTTCGAAATCGCTGCCGATCTCGGATATCTGTCTTGACCCGCTGATCAGCCGCACATACAGACAGACCGTGACTAGAGTCAGGATGACGTGCTCGACAAGCTGCAAGAACTTCTCGTAATCCGGATCGTTCTGCGCTCTGAAAAACTCCAAAATCCCACCGAGTAAAAACAAGAGTGCTTTCCCTACAGACTCGGAAATCCTGCGTTCACTCGCGAGAGAATAAGACTTAAAAGGATACAGCCCGAAAAATTTTGAAGTTCTGAAGATGTATCGATACGCGCATTTAATGTCATTTTCAAACTCGGCTCGAGCTGCCTTCATTACTAGTACCAATATGGATTCTGCTAGAAGCAGATAAACAGAACTATATTAGTAATCATATGTCTATCGATCACTTACTTTCAAAGCTTATGATAATATTAGGAAATTATAAAATGAAGTTACGTCACATTCATATCTAAATTGGTTTCTACTTAATAAAAAGTGCGTCACTCAGGGGCTGCGTAAACTAAGCAGATTTCCCACGTGAAGTTTTACAATAGAGAAATCTGCATACTGGTAACAATTAAAACCACCGTGAGTAAATACAAATGGTAATGAGAACTCTTTCAGTTAATTTTATGGCCTGCCAGCCACTCAGAGCTGAACAGATATACCGACATATTCTTCACCGGAAAGAAAAACAATTACTGATATATATCTGAATATAACACATTAACTTTATAGCAAACTATGTACTATATCTAGCACTGCAATTTATAATGAATCATAACAACTTATATTTTAATAACTCAAAGTTTACTAGTCCAAGAACTAAAGAAGAGGCGAGGGTGGATGAACAGAACGTATTTGCATATATCTCACAATATAAAAGGTTAAACGACATGAACGGTAATAAAAAGCTCACACTAGAGCCGAACATTTACGGAAACGGCCGAACTAATCTGGAAACTTACAACCAGGGCACCCGCAAGGACTACTGGCGCCTGTGTGCAAAAAGGATTTTGGCGCCCCTTAAGGCTTTTTGAATTATCTTTTTTATGGTAGGTAGGTGCTTTAAATAAAGCAAAGAACTGAACTTTAAAAGTCATAATTTTTTTTAGGGGCTCAGGTTAGCCATGTGAGTTAAAGCGTTAGCCTTAATCTTACATGGTAAACCTAGAGTGGCGAGTTCGATTCTCGCCTGGGCAAGAGAAATTATTTAGTGACGAAATTCATTAAAGAACATTCTATGTCCCACCATGGCTAGAAAAGGGTGGCAACCTGTAGATAACCCGTCCCAATTAGCCTTAGTTGCAAAGAGTGGACGTTAATAAATAATAATAAAAGTCATATTATTTGAAGACTAAAATTTCATATGAAATAAACAGAATAAAATCTATTTTTTTTTTTTGGGCCCTTGGTTTTGACACCCCTAAAGGATGACGCCCGTGTGCATTGCACACTTTACGCATATGGTAGCGGAGATCCTGCTTACGACGATACCCTTTCTCATCTCGTCCGTTATCCTCACACACTCAATAAAATTGCAAATATCTCGGTTAATATTCAAGATAGAGAATAAACGTATATAACAATATTTATAGCAAATTTAATTTGCAATAAGATTGGTCTATATACTTTTTCGATCCGGCGTACTGTAACGGAGATATGCCGAATTTTCGAAAATCCTCCCCTCTAAACCCCCCTCCCACTGGTCCGATTTCAGTCATTATCAAACTTGATCTTTCTTTTTACATAAATAGATTAAATATTGAGTTTACGTAACGATCAAACTAAAAAGGCGACCGCTAGAGTGTTAAGAGGCATATATATATATATATATATATATATATATATATATATATATATATATATATATATATACATATATAATTTTGATCGGTCCTGGTCATCTCCTGCCTAGAATCAATGGACATTTAAAGAAATTGTTCGAAAATTGCATCAATAGCTGCTTTCCCTTAAGGAAAATCTGCTAAAATAAATGCAGGAGTTGCGTAATTAGAAGATTTTCCAAGGTGCCTAGGATTTTGGGTTTATATTGGCAGACTTAAATGAGCTATTGAGGCCGTTATCATGAATGGAATTTTCGAACGTTATCCACAAATGTCCATCGATCCTACACAAGAGAGTCAGAGACTTGGCGGGAGGGTCGAAGACATCTCAGGGCCAGAATAGGTTGCAGAATATTGAAGACATGAAAAATAAAATCAGATTTCGCAATAGATTCAATTTCAGTAGCAGAAACACACAGTGCCAAAAGGGATTTCAGATATCGTCTTTTCATGTACATAAATGAGAAAGGACCCATTTTCGAACATTTGTAACTACTAGCTGTAAGTATTAATTTGTGGCAACAGAGATGGAATCAAACACATAAAGGATTACATCGAAAATTGTACATTACTATTTTAAAAACCAATATCCCACTATCCCAACATACCTACATTTTATCTCAAACAAATACAAACTGGACACGGAAATACAAACTTACTTATTCAGATTCAAACTTACTGACTCAATTACTTGTTAATGCAACAGTTACACTGAACAGACATTCACCCACCTCATTTATGGCTGTAGAATGAGACTCAAAACATACGAAGACAGTTAGAGACTCAAATTCCCGGATGGCCTATCAGTTCCGATATTTTATTTTCAAAACACATAAATTTATTAAATGAAATAGCCTACGAAATCCTTAAGCTGAGAGATGAAAAGATAATAAGAAATTAATATAATGTAATTTTTATTGGTTATTTAATTGTACTATTCAATGTTTTTTGTTTATTTAATCAAGTTTAATTTTTATATATAAAATAATTAAAATAAAACGCTTTGTCCTGGTGGAGACTCCCGCCAAAACCTTTGTCCTGGTGGAGTCTCCCGCCAAATCCTTTGTCCTGGTGGAGTCTCCCGCCAAAACCTTTGTCCTGGTGGAGTCTCCCGCCAAATCCTTTGTCCTGGTGGAGTCTCCCGCCAAAACCTTTGTCCTGGTGGAGTCTCCCGCCATATGGTTTATCCTGGTGGAGTCTCCCAACATATGCTTTGTCCTGGTGGAATCTCCCACCATATCCTTTGTCCTGGTGGAGTCTTCTGCCAAATCTTTTGTCCTGGTGGAGTCTCCCACCAAAACCTGGCGACTGGCTGTTCCCAGCGTTGGAGTCAGTCAGCTTTGAGAGTCTTAAACATATGCAAGGTTCGATGGTGAGAGCAAAGTTTTCTTAATTTTTTTTTTTTCTGATTTCCTGATTTAAACAGAAAGAGAGGCCAATATATTACCACGACTGAGTTACAGAGAAAAAAACACACACCGGCATTCACCGGTGAAAGTCAGAAATAAGGTTATTTAGCAAATATTTCAGACATACACCAAGCGACTATGTGAATGGTGACATTCTCCAGATTTCGGTGTTTCACCATCATATATATATGTATATATATATATATATATATATATATATATATATATATATATATATTACTATTGTATATATTCTTCTTACATAAAACGTTATTAATAATATTATAAATATGGAGTTTGGTAACGATCAAATAAACATTACACTAGATCGTCAAATAACACACACACACACACACATATATATATATATATATATATATATATATATATATATATATATATATATATATATATATTTAAATATATGTATTTTCTTGTTGTCTGCTGTCTGTTAACGCCCACTTCTACTCATCGGATTTTTATATAGAAATACAAAATATATAGTGAGATGTGATTAATCGGGTGTCAAACCAACATTTGGGAAATCTGCTTAATTTACGTTTTTTAGTTTCTAATCAGTTTCCAAGGTTCTACACAATTTTTTTTAATTATGCTCTGCGTAAACACAATTTGAAAAAGTATAATAAAACAAGATTACTGTATAATTATTTTATACGTACAATAAATAAGGAGAAGATGATAAAAACAAAAAAAGTCCCCCACGCAGGGGCTGCGTAAACTAAGCAGATTTCCCATGTGAAGTTATGCAATAGAGAAATTTCACGAGAGTCGAGCAGTTAAGGAAACGGCAGAACTAGCTTTTGGCGGGATAGTCACCCAGCCGTTAGCCGCCCAGATTTAATAAAAATGCACATATCTCGGTTAATATTCAAGATAGAGAATAAATGTATATCAAAATATGTATAGTAAATTTAATTTGCAATAAGATTGATTGTGTACAATTTTTCGATCCGACGTATAGGAACGGAGATATATTGAATTTTCGAAAATCCTCCCTTTTAAACCCCCCCCTCCCACTGGTCCGATTTCAGCCGTTAACGAACTTGATCTTTCTTTTTATATAAAACTAAATATCGAGTTTGGTAACGATCAAACAAAAATTGCGACCGCTAGAGCGGTAACAGACAAATATATATATCTATATATATATATATATATATATATATATATATATATATATATATATATATATATATACTGTATGTATATATATATATATATATATATATACATACAGTTTTGAACGGACCTCATTTTCGTCCTCTCCTAGGTAGGACCAATGGACATTTGAAGAATAATGAACAGAAAAGATAAGCCTACTTGTACACATTGCAACACTATAAAACACCTACTAACATAATGCAGATTACGAACTTAAACATTCCACATTTCATAAACGAATTACTGACTGAGGGTAGCCCACATATCGACGCGATTCTGACATATTTAAAAACAATTGGGCAGTTTGAAAATATTAAATTTGATATTTTAAAAATTTTTAATGTACGCGCGTATGTGTTTGTGTGTGTGTGTCTGTGTGTGTGTGTGTGTGTGTGTGTGTGTGTGTGTGTGTGTGTGTGTGTGTGTGTGTGTGACGTGTTTACATTTGACTGATGCCTGTTTTAATGAATAGTTTTTGCTTCAAAGTCACCAAATTTACTTTTCGCCTATTTATTTACCACTTTTATTTATTATTGTTTTAGCAGATTTCCCTTAAGGGAAATCAGCTATTGAGGTTGTACTCATGATGCGATTTTCGAAATTTTTTTCAAATGTCCATCGATCCTACCCAGGAGATGACGAAAATGAGGTCCGTTCAAAATTATATATATATATATATATATATATATATATATATATATATATATATATATATATATATATACACTCGCGGACAAAAAAAACGGCGCACCTACATTTTCGTCTACAATTTCTCAACTAAGCATACCAAAAATCATACCTATTTTTTTTTTATTTATTATTTTATCTAAGAATTTATATAGGTACTGGGTAAAATAGAGAAAAACCAAAAAACAAATGAAGTAAGCGCACAATAAAATTTAATACACAAAAAGTAATTTTGGTAAAACAACTAAATAAAAAAATTCACTGTGGTGTAGTGTTACCAGTATGTAGATTTACCTATTGTTAAAATTCACGCGGGAAATCTGCTTAGTTTACGCAACCCCTGCGTGACGGACTTTTTCATTTGATAAACTCACATGATTTTAATTTAGAAAAAGCATTTAGACAATCGATCAGTTTCGAATTATATATATGTGTTATGAGAGTGTCGACATTGTTAAAGAAAATAATGGTTTATGAAATGAACTGTCTTTTCAAATAGTCTGAATAATTCATGTAAGAATATCAATTTCATTAATGCATAACCTTCTAAGTTCATAACCTGATCTCTGTGTCACTAGTCGAAATGCCTTTGGACAACTCACAAAACGTGCGCAATGTCCCGAGACATTTTAGGAAAATATTTTTCTCTTCCAAACTCCTCGGTATTTTCCCTTTTGACGACAGTTGGTCTACAAACACGACCAAGCTTGTTCTTCTCGCTTTGTCAACTCGGTTAATCTTTGGGCGTTCCGACTTGGACATGTTTTAATGTTGGAAGAAAATAGTGTTGAAACGTACTTACAGTTTTCTGAGCATATGTCCATTCCCGCCATTAACCTGTTTGCTTTAATAAGATTCGTTTTGAGGAGAGACGATTTTAAAATGATCCAAGAATTCGTTTTTGATATATGCCACGAATTAGACAAAATTCCAATAAAATGGGAATGGAATCCAAATTGGTTTGAATTTCGCGGACCTATTTCCGTCATTATTGTCCTAATTTTGAGCGATATGCTGATGAAAAATATCATTTTATTTCCAATTTTCGGCATTGAGTTCTATTTTTATTTCATTACAGCGTACACAATATTTTTGACAGTTACTCACCAATTTCTGTACTTTTTGTCAATGGCAAGGTCTTTAATGCGTTTACTCGAGAATGTAGACAATTGTGACGTTTTGATAAGGTGTCGTTGTACTACTATACAGATTTGTGAAAAACTGACTAACATTTACGGACCGGTTTTGTGCCTGACTGTAACTAGTTTTTTGATTAGACTTTTGACAAATTTGTATTTCAGTTTCGCTTTGTCCTACTACAACTTGGCCTGGTTTTTCATTGCTGTCTACCCTTTGGCCCACGTTCCTCTAGCTGCCCACATAACACTGAATATGGTAATAAATCACTATTCAATATAATAAAACACTATTCAATCTATTTGATATCGAAGTCGTACAGCTAAAGTTCCTGAAACAGCTTTTTAGCTGGCCGAGGAGTACTGCCAACTACATAGTGCGCCTAGAGACAGGCCGAAACCCAGTGAGGCTCAATGTTGTCAAGAAGGTTATAAACTATTGGCCCAAATTGTCCAAGAGAGGTTGCCAAGGCTTCAATAGGCTAATTTCCCTGGATAGGAGCAATCCTGATACAATCTTCAATTGGGTCACACAAGTCAGATCAATAGCTAATCACTATGGCTGCGGAAAGGAGTTTACTGAAGTCTGTCAGAACGGAATATTTAAATGAAAAAGAAATGAAATTTTAGAAAAGTTAAAAAACCACGACCTTTCAATTGATATCCACCGAGCTACAAATTCCAAAAGTAACACCATCTACAGAACTATATCCAGCTTTAATATATCCAGCCCGGAGAACTACCTGACATTTAAGACAAACATAAAATATCGAGTTTGGTAACGATTAAATAATAATTATTGTGGCCACTAGAGCGGTAACAGACAAATATATAGATAGATGACATATATATATATATATATATATATATATATATATATATATATACTAGCTCAGATACCCGGCTTCGCCCGGGAATTTATTTGAGGCTGAATGGTTATGGTATTTTTTTGGCAAAACTTTACTTTGCACAATATTTTGACATTTACCCGTCCCAGTGTTAGGGTTAATATCCGTTGTTGGCATTTATTAATAATAAAATTAATTTTTTATGTAAGTCTTGACTGTCCTCCAAATTGTCATATTTCATATTTTGTTATATTGCCATATTTCCCGTCTCCTGTGCATAATGCATAGATTTCAGTTACTAAGGACAAAATATTAACATAGATTTGAATTAAATTTTCCAGGTGAGGTACCTCATAGTTCAAATTAGAATGAATTGTTGAGCATATCAATATTTCTACGCAAATTACTTGCTCCACACATTGTTCCTGGAGAAATGTATAAAACAAAAGTTAATCTAAATAACAAAGTAAACAACTTTTGTTATTTGCTTGTTTGGCAAAAAACAAATAGACAATGAAATATCACGAATTTTTATTTCCGGCCTCCCTTATAACCCCCCACTCCCGTTCTAACCTAAAAATTTTAATATAGCTTATAATCATGGAAGAATTAATGCTAATTGACATACCGAGTTTTTAAGTTCGGTTTAATCGTTAGTGCCTAATGAAATAGTTGACTCCCGCTCTAGTTTATTGTGTATATCTCGTTTATAATTCGGTATAAGAAAAAAGTGTATATAAAAAAAGTTACTCTAAATAACAAAATAAACAACTTTTGTTATGTTCATATTTGCCGAAAAACGAATAGAAAACGAAATACCGCTATTTTTAAATTCAGGCCTCCCTTACGACCCCCACTCCTGCCCGTCCCTAGAAATGTTGGTATAGCTTGTTATAATGAAAGCGTTCCTACTAATACACATACCGAGTTTTATTTATTTCGGTTGGGTCATTTGTCCCAAATAAAATTGTTCACTTCTGCTATAGGTTTTAGCGTATATCTCGTTTATAATTCGTTATAAGAAAAAAGTATATATAACAAATGTTACTCTAAATTATAAAATAAACAACTTTTGTTCTGTTCATATTTGCCGAAAACCTAATAGGAAACGAAATATCGCTATTTTTAATTTCTGGCTTCCCTCATAACCCCCACTCCTGCCCGTCCCTAGATATGTTGGTATGGCTTGTTATAATGAAAGCGTTAGTGCTAATACATATACCGAGTTTTATTTATTTCGGTTGGGTCTTTTGTCCCAAATAAAATTTTTCACTTCCGTTAGAGGTTTCAGCGTATATCTCGTTTTCAATTCGGTATACGAAAAAAGTGTATATAACAAAAGTTACTCTACATAACAAAATAAACAACTTTTGTTATGTTCATATTTGCCGAAAAACCAATAGGAAACGAAATATCGCTATTTTTAAATTCAGGCCTCCCTTATAACCCCCACTCCTCTTCGTCCCAGAGGATATTAATATAGCCTAAAGTCTAAGTTGGGTTAGTCGTAATATACATACCAAGTTTCATAAAATTCGGTTTTGCCGTTTATGCGTGAAAAGGTAACAAACAAACAAACAAACAGACACCAAAGAAACAAAATGCAGTTATGGTGTCTATGACATGTGAAACGAAAAGTTATCGTGAAAATTCGCGAAAAAAATCAATGTACAGACAGAGGTTACAATTTTATATATATATAGATATATATATATATATATATATAAAGTCCGTCACGCAGGGGCTGCCAACTAAGCAGATTTCTCACGTGAAGTATTACAATAGAGAAATACGAGAGCCAAACAGTTACGAAAACGGCCGAACTAGCTTTTGGCGGGAAACTCACTTTCGTCCGTTACCCGCCCACCTTTTATAAAAATGCAAATATCTCGGTTAATATTCAAGACAGAGAATAAATGTATATAACAATATTTATAGTAAATTTAATTTGCAATAAGATTGATTCTATACAATTTTTCGATCCGACGTATACGGAGTAGTAACGGAGATATTTCGAATTTTCGAAACTCCTCTCCTCTAACCTCCCCCCCCCCCCACCCACCGGTCCGATTTGAGCCATTACCGAACTGGATCTTCCTTTGTACATAAATATCTATCTAGAGCGGTAACAGACAAATATATATATATATATATATATATATATATATATATATATATATATATATATAGTTTTGAACGGAGCTCATTTTCGTCATCTACTAGGTAGGATCGATGGACATTTGAAGAAAAATTTCGAAAATCGCTTCATGAGTACAACCTCAATTGCTGATTTCACTTAAGGGAAATCTGCTAATAGCTAAGATCTGATAGCCAATTAAGAGTATCAAGCTCAGAATTCCACCAAACTTCAATCACGAAACAAAACTTTCTCATTCAAACCATGCAGGAACCTTGCACTTTTAGCAGATTTCCCCTAAGGGAAATCAGCTATTGAGGTCGTACTCATGACGCGATGTTTGACATTTTTCTTCAAATGTCCATCGATCCTACCCAGGAGATGACGGAAATGAGGTCCGTTCAAATATATATATATATATATATATATATATATATATATATATATATATATATATATATATGTTTGTAATCAGTTCATTCCTAATAGCCTGTCACTACTGAGATAAGCTCATCGAAGACAGAAATAAATATCTAGAAACACTTTCCTCAGCAGTCAGTGATGTGCATAAAATCGAAGAGATACTTAGTATCGATAGCCTCGAAAAACTACACAAGATTTACTGCTTCATCACGTCAGCATGCAATACTCTGGAATCTATAAGTGCTGATGGACCACACTCCAGTTAAATGTTATATTAAGACGGAAAAGGGTTTATAGAATGTGTTCAGTTATCTTTTATGTACTATATTTCACTATTTACACTATATTGCTTTTTTTTTTGTTTTTCTTTATTGTCATATTATTGTTGATCTCAAGAACTTGGATTTAATTATTTATTTAAAAATACAGAATTGTTATTTGTTCATTTAATTTGTACAAGATGTAAATCTTTAACAAATATATATTATATTATATTTAATATATATGTCAGACTAATTATTTTTTTAATTTATATTTTAGGTGAAGGAACTTGGGAAAAGGATCTACGAAAATACACTAATTCAACCGGAAAATGTAAGTTTCATGTTAGATTTATAATAATTAACCCCTTTTTCAGGGAAAGCGTAAACTAACCATACTTCCCAAGTGCTGGAAATAGACAATAAGAAGTGGAAAGCCGTTATTGCAGCATGCGGGAAATATGCTTACTATACGCAACTCCTGCGTCCCGGAATGGTACATTTCCATTTAAGGGAAATCAGCTATTGAGGTTGTACTCAAGAAGCGAGTTTCGAAATATTTCATCAAATGTCCCTCGATCCTACTTAGCAGATGACGAATTAAAAGTCCGTCACGCAGGGGCTGCGTAAAATAAGCAGATTTCCCACGTGAAGTTTTCCAATAGAGAAATTTCACGAGAGTCCAGCAGTTAAGGAGACGGCGAACTAGCTTTTGGCGGGAGAGTCACCCGTCCGTTAGCCGCCCAGATTTAATAAAAATTCAAATATCTCGGTTAATATTCAAGATAGAAAATCAATGTATATAATAATATTTATAGTAAATTTAATTTGCAATAAGATTGACTCTGTACAATTTTTCGATCCGACGCATAATAACGGAGATATTTCGAATTTTCAAAAGTCCCTCCTCTAAACCCCCCCCTCCACTGGTCCTATTTCAGCCGTTAACGTACTTGATGTTTCTTTTTACATAAAACGACTAAATATCGAGTTTGGTAACGATCAAAAAATAATTGGGACCGCTAGAGCGGTAACAGACATATATATATATATATATATATATATATATATATATATATATACAGTTTTGAACGGACCTCATTTTTGTCTTCTACTAGGTAGGATCGATGGACATATCAAGAAAAATTTCGAAAATTCCGTCATGAGTACAACCTCAATAGCTGATTTCCCTTGAGGGAAATCTGCTAAAATTAGCTCCTTTCAAAATTATATACTTGCTAAGGTACCCCGGCTTCGCCCGGGTATTCATTTGAGGCTGAATGAAGATGGAATTTTTTTGGTAACTACTTTGCACAATATTTTGACATTCCCCGTCCCAGTGTTTAGGATTGATACCCGTCGTTGCTGTGGATTTGTTAATAATAAAATTATTTGTTCTGTAAGGCTTCACTGTCTTCAATATTTTCTGTCTCTTATACATCTCTTTTTTTTTATAACGTAATGGACCATATAACTCATAATTATAGAAAGTATTCGGTCCAAACCATGTATGAATAAAATTTATTTTCCCTTGATGCGGTACAAAGCCGAACGGTGACAGCTGTTTTAAGTACGTCATAACAGCTATTAAAAGTACTCTTTTGTATGTCTCGATTGTAAACTGTATATTAATATTGGTACATTGCGAGTTCAGTAAAGTAAACCATATATTAACGGAGTAGGAATAATAAATACCAGAAATAACTGCATGCACCTCCCCAGCGTTCATTTTTTAGCAGATTTCCCTTGGGGGAAATCAGCTATTGAGGTGCTACTCATGACGCGAGCTTCGAAAAATTTCTTCAAATGTCCATCGATCCTACCCAGGAGATGACGAAAATGAGGTCCGTTCAAAATTTTATATATATATATATATATATATATATATATATATATATATATATATATATACTAGCTCAGATACCCGGCTTCGCCCGGGAATTTATTTGAGGCTGAATGGTGGTGGTATATTTTTGGCAAGGCTTTACTTTGCACAATATTTTGACATTTACCCGTTCCAGTGTTTAGGGTTAATACCCGTTGTTGGCATTTGTTAATAATAAAATTATTTTTTTATGTAAGTCTTCACTGTCCTCCAAATTGTCATATTTCCCGTCTCCTGTGCATTATGCATAGATTTGAATTATTAAGGAGAAAATATTGACATACATTTGAATTAATTTTTTCAGCTGAGGTACCTGGTAGTTCATATTGAAAAGAAGTGTTGAGCAAATTTCTCTAAATAACAAAATAAACAACTTTTGTTATGTGCATATTTGCCGAAACCCCAATAGGAAATCATTATTTTTAATTTCAGGCCTCCCTTACAACCCCAACTCCTGCCCGTCCCTAGAAATGTTAGTATGGCTTATTATAAGGAAGGCGTTAGTGCTAATACACATACTGAGTGTTTTATTTAGTTCGGTTGAGTCTTTTGTGCCAAATAAAATTGTTGTCTCCAACTATAATTTTTAGCGTATAACGCCTTTATACTTTGGTATACGATGATAGTGTATATAAAAAAAAGTTTCTCTAAATAACAAAATAAACAACTTTTGTAATGTGCATATTTGCTGAAAAAGCAATAGGAAACGAAATAGCGTTATTTTTAATTTCAGGCCTCCCTTATAACCCCCACTCCTGTCCGTCCCTAGAAATGTTAGTATGGATTATTATAAGGAAATCAGTAGTATTAATTCACATATGAAGTTTGGTTTAGTTCGGTTGAGTCTTTTGTGCCAAATAAAATTGTGCACTCCCGCTATAGTTGTTAGCGTATAACTCATTTATACTTCCGTATACGGCAAAAGTGCATATATCAAAAGTTACTATAAATTCCAAAAAAAACAACTTTTGTTATGTGCATATTTGCTAAAAAAGCAATAGGAAACGAAATATCGCTATTTTTAATTTCAGGCTCCCTTATAACCCCCACTCCTGCCCGTCCCTAGAAATGTTAGTATGGCTTATTATAAGGAAATCGTTAGTGCTAATACATATACCGAGTTTTATTTAGTTCGGTTGTTTTTTTTTTGTGCCAAATAAAATAGTTCACTTCCTCTATAGGGTTTAGCGTATATCTCGTTTATAACTCGGTATACGACGATAGTGTATATAACAAAAGTTACTCTAAATAACAAAATAAACAACTTTTGTTATGTTCATATTTGCCGAAAAACCAATTGGAAACGAAATATCGCTATTTTTAATTTCTGACTTCCCTTATAACCCCCACTCCTGTTTGTCTGAGAGGATATTAACCCTTCATCAGTCGCGCGAGGTCCTTCAGACCCCAGGTACGCTTTATTTGCTTGCCAAGTGGACAAGTTGAGTCCTGCACTCCCCTCCCCTCCTCTAGCTTCCTGACTTAGGGGAACCTTTCACGGGCAGTGTTACTCTAACCGCAGGTGCGTGTTGTTTTCATAAAAATCAGTTGTTGGGGTCCTATAGACCCCACGCGAGTGTTCAAGTAACATGTTGGAAAAAATTATTTGTAAAACTATGTGGCTTCCGGATGAAGGTGAATCGATTATTATTCGTAAAATGTTGATGGAAAATAATCTTGATGAAACATGTGATGAAATCGTGGGTGGAGAAAGTGATTCCGAAACAATTGACAATGTTGATGTGAGAGAAGAGGACTCGGAATCTTAGGAAAGCGCAGAATCTGAGAATGAATCAGAGGATAAGATGCAACTGGATCAAAGGTTGGACCTCCTCGGAAAAGGTAAGACATACAAATGGAAATTGAAAGAGCCCAAAATATCCATTAGAACAAGAAAACATAATATTATAAGCCACCTCCCAGGGACCTGTACTCTGCCGCAAGAACATCAAATAGGTGGCCGCTAACAGTATTTTTTAATATACTAAACATAGCCGGAATAAATTCGCATATCGTATAATATTCAAATACGCTAGAAAAAATATTTAGAAGAAAATTCCTAAAAAAATCTGAATGTGGCCCTCTGTTTGCCCCATATAAGGATGCGCCTTAGCATCTCTTCACTGCCTAGAGAAGTTGCAAAAAGAATTAAACTCTATTCAAATATAGAAGAAACGGAAGAAAACGTATTAAGAAGAAAAGAACCGCCTAAAAAGGAAAGTAGATGTGGAAAATGTCCAAGAAGTATCGACCGAAAGACGAAAACTAGGTGTTTTATATGTTCTAAGTTTGTATGTCAAGATCACATAAAAATTTCCTGTAATGATTGTGTAAATCTTAATAATTTTATGTAAAAAATGTCTTACTTTATTTATATAGCATAATTTCCCCAAAAATTTTAATTTTGATAGGTTTTTTTTTATTATTGTATACAATGTAGCAAGACTTTTATACTTTTATAAATTAGTCGTATATTTCAGTAAACAAATTAATTTACTTAACATTTCTTACACTTTTTTACAAATATAATATCCCTTTAATAAAAATATATAGTTATTGTTAGATAAACGTAATTAATAAGAGAGAAATAAAAACAAATAAAACTGGGGTCCAGCAGACCCCAAGCCAGCTCTGACGAGTGTAAAAGAGGCGCGGGCGACGAAGGGTTAATATAGCCTAAAGTCTAAGTTGGGTTAATAGTAATATACATACCAGGTTTCATAAAATTCGGTTCAGCCGTTTATGCGTGAAAAGGTAACAAACAAACAGACACCACAGAAACAAAATGTAGTTATGGTGTCTATGACAAGTGAAACGAAAAGTTATCGTAAAATTTCACGAGGTAAATCAATGTACAGACAGAGGTTATAATTTTATATATATAGATATATATTTGTCTGTTAACGCTCAAGCGGTCGCAATTTTTGTTTGATCGTTATCAAACTCGGAATTTAATCGTTTTATGTAAAAAAGAAAAATCAAGTTTGTTAATGGCTGAAATCGGACCAGTGGGAGGGGGGTTTAGAGGGGGGATTTTTGAAAATTCGAAATATCTCCGTTATTATGCGTCGGATCGAAAAATTGTATAGAATCAATCATATTGCAAATTAAATTTACTATAAATAGTGTTCTATACATTTATTCTGTTTCTTGAATATTAACCGAGATATTTGCATTTGTATTCTGTGTGTGGTCGGCAGGAGTGGGCTGTTCGGTACTTTCCGAAGAGAGCTCTGGCGGCCGTTTTCGTAACTGTTCGTCCCTCGTGTATAAGTTTAGAGATCCCTTACTACTTACTACACTTGTTATTGAGCAGATTTCTCTATTGTAAAACTTCACGTGGGAAATCTGCCTAGTTTACGCAGCCCCTGCGTGACGGACTTTTTAAATTATTTATTTACGATTATTAAACAAATTCACATTCCTGAGAATAACACTACATTTTTAAAAGTGTAAACATCAATTATCATGTAAACATAGATTAATATGGGGTCGGCAGGGAAGCGGCAGAACAGATAGGACAAAGGAAGTAACCCCCACCCCACACCTCTCAGTTGGGAAGGTTCGTAATGCCAACTCACTTAGGATCTCAATCCTGTAATACACTAAATTATTTTAACAAATCGGATTACATTATCTTCACAATACTAAAAATGTTTTTTCAAATAATTTTGACGTTTTAATTAAATAAAACATTAAATACACAAAGGGCCAACTAGCGTTTTTTATGAATTAATGTTTGGAAGAAGAGAAGATTGTGGGGGCAGTATACTTAACATGGTGCAATATGTTACTGGCGTATTATTTAACGTAGGATTGAATTATTAAGGATGAAATAATAACATAGATTTGAATTAATTTATCCAGGTGAGGTACCTGGTATATATATATATATATTTGTCAATTGGACCATGGGAGGGGAGGGGGGGATTTCGAAATATGTCTGTTTTTATCCGTCGAATCGAAAATGCATGCAAAACCAATGTTATTGCAAATGTAATGTTCTATAAATGACGTCATGTGCATGTTTTCACTATCTTGATTATTAACCGAGATATTTGCATTTTTGGTTATTTTTTGCCTTCAGTAAACTGTAAAATTATCAATAAGCTGTTAAATTATGAAGCACATCATTTGAAACCTAAATACCAAATATTGTTCTCATTGAACTTTAACGTTTTGAGGCAAATGCAAATTTTGAGGTGGCGCAGCTGGGAAATCCGCTTTGCTAACGCAGCCCCTTAATTCAAAATTGGAAATATATATCTACTAGATAACCCGGCAAACCGGTCCATATAAATTATTTCTAGTTTCTAGATAAATTCTAGTGTAGACAAAAAGTAACTTACTTATTATAAGTGTGTATGTGATATATGCATGAGATAGGCATGGAGCGCTTTGAACGATAAGGGAATATAAAAATAACAAACGCCAACCATATTATTTTTAAGTTATTATAGTTTGTTTCTTAAAATTACATATCACATATTAATTACGGCAGTAACACTAACAAACAACATCAATCTTTTAATGCTATAGCGTGAACAATATTTTTTGTTAGCCCATCTTTAGCGAGCACAAACAAACTGGATGGTTTACCCACTCGAGAGCATGCTACGTACAATTGCCTTGTGAAAAACATGGTGTACTCAAATTTAAGCCACAAATAGATGGTCTTGGGATTTGTTGATTGTCATTGCAAATTGAAATTTTAATCGAAGTACAGTTAAATTGATCAGTTATCGAGCGGGATGATAATGATTAAATTACTAAAATGGCTATAAAAAAAATAGGGGTTGGTGATAAAAAAGTAAAAATTTAGGGTTGTATGTATTTTGAATGCCACATTATAAAAAAAAAAAAAAAAAAAAAAAAAAAAAAAAAAATCGTCCAAAAATTAAAAAAAAAAAATATGTTAAGGGTGAACAACCCTTATCAATTAGGGGTATGGAAAATAGATAGTAG
Source organism: Riptortus pedestris (assembly GCA_019009955.1). Taxonomy (NCBI): domain Eukaryota; kingdom Metazoa; phylum Arthropoda; class Insecta; order Hemiptera; family Alydidae; genus Riptortus; species Riptortus pedestris. The sequence goes on from CM032231.1 coordinate 144,834,050, forward strand.
CTGTTTCTCAGACCTACTGAATACGCATATAAAATTTGGTAAAAATCGGTAAAGCCGTTTCGGAGGAGTACAGTACCTAACATTGTGACATGGAAATTTTATATATTAGATATTGTATTTTATTGGAGGAGAGAATACTTTAAATGATTATGAATTATATGGTCCATTATGCTAAAAAAAAAAAAAAAAACTACATTCACAGGAGACGGGAAATATAAATATATAAAAGACAGTGAGGCCTTACTTAACAAATAACTTTATTATTAAAAAATCCACAGCAACTACAGGTATAAACTCTAAACACTAGGAAGGGGAATTGTCAAAATAATGTGCAAAGTATAGACTTGCCAAACAATGTACCATCCTCATTCAGCCTCAAATGAATTTCCGAGCGAAGCCGAGTAACTTAGCTAATGTATATATATATATATATCAAATAAATGGTTAGAACCGCCAATATAAATAATACTATTGTCATACCTCTCGGTGGAGACCGTCGTCACTGGCTGATGGTTGAGTACCGCTGGCAAGCGCTTTCGATGCGATGGCATCATCTTCAAGCCTGTCAATAGTTGTACTGAGTTGGTTGTCCGTCAGTCAGTGGGTTTTATGCTCTGTTCACCGTATTAGTTGTTTACGTTTAGTCCAGATCTGTTTACTTACCACTAAGATCTGTCAACAGGTTGTGTTGGTGTTCAGGTAAATTGTTATGTGTGGTGGGTTGTTTACGTTTTATTAGATCTGTTTACTTACCATTCAGATCTGTCAAACGAGGTGCGTTTTAAGTAGTGTCCAGGTAAAATGTTATCGTGTAGTGGGTCTTTGTCCTCATCCGTATGGGTTGTTTACATTTCTAGTGTTATTGTTTGTGTAGTGGTCTGGTATAATTTCGTATGTAGATACGGGTTTAGTGTGATATTTCTAACACAGTTATTATACATTAAAAATGATGTATCATAGATAAATAAACAAATGATTAAATACAATATGGAACTACCTACGTCGTCGCTTTGTCTGTTGGTAATCCTGCGTGAGTTCATCCGTTGGCGTCTTCCGTTTATTATTCCTTTTAAATAGTTGTAGTGGTCTGAAGATCGTGTCCGAGCTAGTGTTGAACTGTTGATGATGTCTCCGTTGTTTGTGTATATCCATGTTCTCTAATATTTCCAATCTTCGGCCTTTCGTTTGTCGGTGTAGAAGTTTCATGCTGTCGGCTATACTCGTCGGGTCGTGGCAGTGGATTTTACCTGAACATCAACATCCCTCGTTTGACAGATCTTAGTGGTAAGTAAACAGATCTGGACTAAACGTAAACAACTAATACGGTGAACAGAGCATAAAACCCACTGACTGACGGACAACCAACTCAGTACAACTATTGACAGGCTTGAAGATGATGCCATCGCATCGAAAGCGCTTGCCAGCGGTACTCAACCATCAGCCAGTGACGACGGTCTCCACCGATAGGTATGACAATAATATATATATATATATATATATATATATATATATATATATATATATATATATATACTATATTTCCCACTGTCAAAAAAACAAAAAAAAAAAACAAGAAAATTAACATTTCTGTTCATTTTTATTTACTTTTTCTTTTTCCAGGATAGCCTTGATTTCCATCTCATTGCTAAGGGAGAATTTTCATTCAGTGCATCCGGCTTCTTCAACCTGGATAATTCACTTATATGCAAGGTGGGGTCGGAATTAATAATTTACTTCTTTATATCACACAAGACACACATACATATTTGATATGTAAAAACGTTCAAGTATGTTAAGCGTTTTATCTTAAGGGAAATCAGCGATTGAGGTTATACTCATGGAGGTATTTACGAATACTTTCTTTCAATGGTTTTCGACACAGGAGATTTCAAAAAGTCTGCAGGGGCTGCGTTAACTAAGGAGATTTTTTTTTTAAGTTTCGTCACGTTTCCAACCTCAATATCTGATTTGCCTCAAGAGAAATATTCCTGATACGTCACTCATACAACATGTTAGACATAAAGCCTCATATACAACTTGTAAAATACACAGTCGTATATACAACATGTAAAATGTATACTCACATATACAATTCCTTGCAGATGATCGGAGCTGTAACTACCTACATGGTTATCCTACTCCAGTATTCACCAACTGATAAACAAACAATTCTCGAAGCTCAATCTGAAAAATAATCTATGCCAAGCCTCATTTTCTGAATTTGACATTTCAACTAATTTGGAACATTTATTTGATAAAAATGAACTTATATATTATTCCTGATTCCATGTTACCATTGCTATCTTATCACTTCTCAGGAAGTGGCACAATCATTTCAGACACTGTTGAAAACTTATGTTTGTGATTTTGTATTATTAATAATAGATTAAATTATTATTTATGAATCTTTGTTTTCTTTCGGAAAGTGAATTATGAGGACAATTCTTGCTCAAGTTATGGTTTTTGCAGATGATATTGTTCTCATAGCAGACTCAATAGATAACGTAAGGCAAGCAGCCATAGAGTGGGAAGCTGAGCTCCATAGAAAGGGAATGTTGATAAATGCAAGTAAGAGCAAGGTAATGCATATAGGCCGGGAAAATGAGATTGTGGAGATCCGATGCAGAGGAGAAATCCTAGAGATGACAGAGGAATATACCTACTTAGGCACGGTCATCAGCAGGAATGGAAGGATAGATGGGGAGATCTCCAATCGGATCAGGAAGGCGAATAACGTCTATTACCACCTATGCAATACGGTTGCTGGGAAGAGGGAGGTTAATAAAAAAGTGAAGCTGCACATCTTCAAGGCCATTCACTTACCTACTCTTCTATAAGGAAGCGAAAGCTGGGTCCCACTAGACAAGCACTGGAGCCGAGTAACAGCGGCGGAGATGAAATACCTGAGGAGAGTGGCGGGCCGAACCAGGAGAGATCTTGTTAGAAATCAGCACATACGAGAGGAGCTGGAAGTTCCGGCTGTGAAAGAAATAGTGGAAAAAAGGCAGCTGAAATGGTTTCGCCATCTTTGCTGGATGAAGGAAGAACGAGACCCAAGGAAGTTTTTTGCGGCTGGGCCGACTGGAAGTCGACCCCGGGGCTGACCCAGGATGACATGGTCGGACAACATCTCCAGGTTGGGACGACAAAGAGGGGAAGGGCTGAATTCCATGAAAGCGTTAGCAAGGAGCCGGGATGCATGGCTAGCTTGGACTGAGGCACCTCCACGCTGAGAGGCATAAAGAAGGAAGAAGAAGAAGTTTTCTTTTATTTTTATACAGGGTGGGGCAGTCAAACCGCACGATTTAACAAAGCCAGTGTAGTAGAGGAGGTGTATGGTGGGGGAAGTAGCAGTGACCGGAATGTTCTAGACGTTTGGAAGTTAGTAACCATGGAGAAGTGGACCGGTGAACAGCGCGGCTTCATTGTTACAGCATATTTAGAAAATGGCCGAAGTTTCATTCGTGCACAACGCGAGTTCCGCCTACATTTTCATCTTGCGCCTCGTGCGCCTGTTCCAAGCAGGAAAGCCATTTCTGTTTGGACTAACAATTTAAAAACAGCGGGTAAAACAACAGTAACAAGGGGTGGTAGTGTAAGAACTGTTAGAACGCCCGAGAATGTGGAAGCTGTACGTGAATCGTTTACAAGAAGTCCACGAAGATCTGCCAGGCGCCATAGCATTGCTCTTGGACTTTCAACTCGCACATTAAGACGAATTTTACATGATGACTTACATTTACATCCGTATAAAATTCAAATTGTGCATGCTTTGAATCCTACAGACTATCCTATTCGTGTTGGCTTTTGTGAGCACATGTTACAGTTATTTGAAGACAACCCACTGCTCGTCCATAACTTATGGATGAGCGATGAGGCTCATTTCCATCTAAGTGGAAACGTAAACAAACAAAATTTTCGGTATTGGGCTGTTCTTAATCCTCAAGAGCTTCATGAAAGGCCACTCCATTCGCCCAAAGTGACTGTTTGGTGTGCGATGTCTACGAATGGAATAATTGGCCCATATTTTTTTGAGGATGACAACGGCCACGCCGTTACAGTAACATCAGCTCGCTATATTCAAATGCTGAACAACTTCCTCATTCCTGAACTTCGACGATTTCATGTGAATGAGGACACTTATTTTCAACAAGATGGAGCAACTAGCCATACGGCAAGAGTATCAATGGATCTTATGAGAAATCTTTTTCCGAACCGCTTGATCAGTAGGAATGGGGATATTCAGTGGCCTCCTCGATCACCCGATCTAAGCTCGTGTGATTTCTTTTTATGGGGATACCTCAAGTCAAAGGTTTTTGAGACTCGTCCAGCAACAATACAGGACTTAAAAATGCGGATTACACAAGAAATTCGTGCAATAACACCAGAGGTGCTACGACGTGTTAGTGAGAATTTCAGTTCAAGACTTAGACAATGTGTGCAAAATGATGGTCGCCACCTTACTGGAGTAATATTCAAAAAGTAACAATTTTTCTGTTTATAACAAAAATTTCCATTCGTGTTCTTACTATTTGTTGAAATATATTACTTAAAAATATTTTCTGTGTAAGTTATTTTAATACCTAAAATAGTGCCGTTTGACTGCCCCACCTTATATATATAATTATATAATTCTACTGTACGTGTGTATGTCACTGAACTTCTCCTAGACGGCTGGACCGATTTGAATGAATTTTTAAATACGCTTTTGGGTGACGCCCCGGATGGTTTAGCGCCGCAGATCGGCCCGGCAGATGGAGCAGGAGTGAGGGTCGTGAGGGAGGCCTGAAAATAAAAATAGCCGTATTTCGTTTCCTATTTGTTTTGCGACAAATATGCACAGGTTAAGAGTTGTTTATGTTGTTATTTGGAGTAACTTTTGTCATATTCACTTCAACGGGAGTCAACTATTTTATTGGACTCCAACGATTGAACCGATCTTAACAAAACTCGGTATGTGAATTAGCATTAGTCCTTCCATGATTATAAGCTATATTATTTTTTTTAGATTCGAACGGGAGTGACTTTTGTCATATTCACTTCGCCTCACCTCGGTCGAAGGCGAAGGGCGAGGTTATTGGGAATGTAATGAAATGTTAATATTGTTACGTTTTATTACCAAAACCAGTAATAAACGTTTTTAATAAGAGTTCTTTTGGATTGCAAAATTCAATACTCGCAAGTTTCACAGTTTTTATCACTGCACAATTTATTTCACAATACACAATAAACTTGGTGATTATTCTTAATTACTACTCATAGTATACACTGATAGCGTCACTGTTCTTCAGATTACACAGTCCAACAATTCACTCACGGTCACTGAAATTCACAACAAGACGGCACTGCACTGTCCTTTACTTCGCGGCACTGCACTGTCCTTTACTTCACGGCACTGCACTGCCTTAAACACGACACTAAACTGTTACTTACAGTCACGGCACAACACTGTTCTTCTTATAAAAACACTTTACCGCACTGCACTAAGTCGCACTGTAGCACTGATGCGACCATCAAGATCGCTGAGCATAAAGCTCACTCGCTTGCAGCTGGCCGTTCTTTATATAGGTTGTCGGCATACATCAAAGGGGAATTGTCTGGACCCCTCGACGCCTGGCTGGAAGGTACTGGTAGGAGCTAGGCCATTCTGTCGGCTTCTTTGATCTATGTCCCAAATACGCATCTCTCTCTCTCTCTCTCTCTCTCTCTCTCTCTCTCTCTCTCTCTCCCTCTCTGAAGGATTATTCATGCATTTAATTTTCGCAACACTATGTTTATCTAATGTATGTCCTTACAGTTTAAGTATGTCATCTAAATAAAGCTGCTTGCAGCAGCGAGAGGTATTCACTTTCAGACACTGTTATTTATTATCCAAATTTATTTTAATCTGATTTGAATGTTGCAATTACTTTATTTTCTTCATTTATATTTATGTATTAGGATTATTATTGTTGAGGGTTTTGATTTATTTCAATTATTGGTCTACAACTATTTGTTTTGTAAAGACGTTTAGTGCGCAGTCTACTATATAATCATAGAACTAAAATGTCTTCTTTTCCTTCTCTCATTTTTCCTATTCTTTTTGCGTACCGAGTTTTCGCGATATTTTATTTTTTAATTGTTTTTAGGCAAACGTGCACATATCAAATGTTGTTTTTTGTTATGAAAAGTAGCTTCTGTTTTAAACATAATATTATTAAATTTAATATTCTAATCGCTTGATATATCATGAAGGACAACGTCTACCGGGTCCGCTAGTTTACTTATATTATTTTGGATTCATCGTTGCCAAAGTCGATATGCATGAGTTTCGTGTAAAGCTAAAGACCTAGTTGGTTAATGGCTAAAATCGGGCAAATAGGAAGATGGGTTTACAAGTGGGAATTTAGAAATATCTATTGTTATACTTCGGATCATAAAATGGTATACAATCTTCATATTGGAGATGTAATGTTCTATAAATTTTGTTACAAGCGTACTTTCCCTATTTCATATATTAGCCTAGATATTTTCAATTGAGAGAAATCAGCTATTGGGGTCCTACTCATAACAGGATTTTCAAAATTTTTCTTCAAATGTCCATCGATCCAACCTAGAAGATGAATGTATTGTATAAGGTAATAATTATAAGAAGACGCTAACACCACATTCGCCATTAAAACCTTTCTATATTCTCTTCCATTCTGTACACGTGTGTATCACGCAGTGTTGCCGTTGCCTCACATATAATTATCGTACAATATTAATACATTGTATTTATATAATATTAATATTATTTATTAATTAATTATACATTAATACATATCAACTTCTCCCTTAAACAATTTGCAAAGTATATGACAAGGCAACACCTGAACATAAATGAAATGAAACTTATACATGAATGAATGTACATAAATGAAGTTAAATTGTATATGAATGAAATGAAAACTTGTAAATAAATGAAATGAATACTTGTGAGGAAATTAAATGAACTTTCAATTAATTCAAAGTTAATGCAAACATTAATCAAAACTTAAACACTGTTGTAATACAACTGAATTGCTGTTTTAATACAATATTACAAAAATCGTAATTGAATTTATTATATTATATGAATTTATTTCATAAATCGAGTCTTTGCGTTGGTTTCCGCACCCTTGATGACTTCCTGGTAATCGGTTGTGACTGAATCCCAGTTGTACCTGTAGCTATAGTATCAGAGGTAAGAATGTGCGGAGAAGCTTGTATACTTAAAGGATATAGTGCAGTTGGAGAAGATCGTAATGTAGGAGATGGTTGTACTGTAGGAGATGATTGTACTATAGGAGATGATTGTACTGTAGGAGATGGTTGGGCTGTAGGAGATGATTGTATTGTAGGAGATGATTGTATTGTAGGAGATGGTTGTATTGTAGGAGATGGTTGTGAAGGAGTATTATTGGGAGAAAATGTTCTGTGTAAATTTGAATCACATACTTGCTGACTTTGCGCAATTGATGCGCCAACTTTCCTCATCTGTTGGGCATGACGCCTTACTAGCTTCTCAGATACCTGAATTGTATAGTGTAGTGCATCATCCCTATTCAATACGGTGCCTATTTGCCATTTACTATTGGGGGAAGTGTAGTTGCGTACAGCGACCCTTTCTCCCTCATGAAAGATTTGGCACTGCCGCAGAGGCAAAATTTCTTCTTTTTGAGTAGCGTCAGCACGATGTAGCAGAGTAAGTGCAGAGTTGATGTTCCTTCCTAAAAATAATTGAGCGGGGCTTTCTCCAGTTGCTGTAGACGGACTTCTTCTGAAGGTAAATAAGAAGGTATTCAAGTTCTCTTGACACGTACGATGGTTCTCTTTAGACAGGCTGCGTAATGCCTGCTTGGCGGTGTATACGTAGCGTTCAACTTGTCCATTTGTAGAAGGGTTGTACGGTGCACATGTAATGTGCCGGATAGCTCGTTGTGTAATGAAGTTTTTGAACTCTATGCTGGAAAATGCTGTGCCATTATCAGATACTAAAATCTGCGGAAAACCATATCTTGAGAACACGGAGTCTAAAATATTGATTGACGTAGATGAAGATAAATTTGGTACCATGAAGATTTCAGGCCATTTCGAATAAGCGTCAATAATTCGTAAAAAATATTTGCCGTGGAATGGTCCCATATGGTATGTATTCTCTCCCACGGTGCATTAGCAGGTTGCCAATGATGAGTTGTAATTCTTGAAGGTTCTTTCGCAACCATTAAACAAGGCGTACAATGTCGAACATAGTCTTCTATATTTTTATCAATACCAGGTCAATATACGTACGAACGGGCTAAAGCTTTCATTTTTACCATTCCTATGTGTGCCATATGTAATTCTTGTAATATTTGAGTACGTAAATTTTTTGGTACATAAACTCTTATGCCAAAAAATATGCAATTATTTTGTAATGTATATCTAGGATCGTCAACGCCATTAGAAATTTCAGTTTTCAGTTTTCTCAACAACTCTCTTAATTCTGGATCTTTAATAGTTTCTTTCGCTAACTTCGATGATGTAATTGGAAGAGTAGCAAGTTGTTGTAGTTGGAAAACTTCTATCTCATCTGGTTCATTGTTACATGTAAATGGTAAGCTAAGCCTGGAGAGACAATCTGCATTAGCATTTTGTTCGGATTTCCGAAATTTAATTGTAAAGTTAAACATTTGTAAGAATAAGGCGTACCTTAGTAGTCTTGTAGCTGTAATGACGGGTAACGCATTCTTTGAGCCCAGTATACGGGTCAAAGGCTGATGGTCTGTAATTAATGTAAAATGTTGGCCGTATAAATAATGGTAAAATTTCTCTAGACCCCATTTGATTGCTAGAGCTTCTTTATCTATCTGAGAATAGTTCCGTTCACTTTTAGACAGGGTTCTAGAGGCAAATGCAATAGGCCTTTCTTCATCGTTGATAATATGAGCTAGAACCGCGCCCAATCCGGTAGGTGATGCATCTACTGAAACAACAAGTGGATAATTTGCATTGTAATGTACTAAAATACGAGGTGATGTAATTTCATTTTTTATTTTATTGAAACTTTGTGTATGTCTCGATGTCCACACAAACGGGACATTACCTCTTGTGAGATTATGTAACGGTTCGGCCATTGTAGCAAGATTAGGTGTAAATTTAGCGTAAAATGTAACTAGCCCCAAAAAAGCTTTTACTTCTGTAACATTAATGGGACGCCTGCATTTGAGAATGGCTTCAATCATTTCTTGAGTTTTGCCAACGCCTTTGTCAGAAATTTCAAACCCCAGATATGTAATCTTTTTTTGTAGAAATTTACATTTGCTCTTATTGAGACGTACATTGCCATCTTCAAGTAATTTTAAAACCTGTTCGAGTCGTTGATTGTGTTCGGCGACCGTCGGTGCTGAAACGACGATGTCATCATGTACCACACAAACGCCTGGAATTTGTTGGACTAATTGGTCAATGAAACGTTGCCATTCAGCAGGTGCTGAAGCTAAACCGTAAAGTAGCCTTTTTACTTTGTATAAGCCAATGTGTGTATTAATAGTCAACATCTCGGAAGCTTCCTCTGAAACAGGTAAATGTAAAAATGCAGTTCTGACATCAAGTTTAGTAAAAAATTTAGCATTTAATAATTTAGCAGACACTTCTTCGAAACCTGGAAATGGATATTGTGGAACGACCATCTGAGGATTAAGTGTGACAGAATAATCTGCACACAAACGAATAGTTCCATCCGGTTTTACCACTGGAACGACCGGGGTGGCCCAGTCAGAGGTATTTGTTTTGACTAAGATGCCCTCGTTTTCCATCCTTTTAATCTCCTCCTCCACTTTGGGTTTCAAAGCAAAGGGAATGACACGGGCTCTTTTGAAAACTGGCCTAGAATCCGCTTTTAATTGTATTTGTACCTGTACTCCCTGTACCGGCTGTACCATGCTGTTGAAAACTTGGATGTGTTTTTGTAGTATTTCTTCTAGAGAATGCTCTGAATGTATTGAATCTACTCTAGAAATGTCAAGAACGCATAATTCCTTAATCCAGTCTCTCCCCATAATATTAGAGTAGCTTGCTTCCACCACGTACATTTTTAAATTTTTAATAATGTTTTTGTAACGTACCTCGACTATTGCTTCTCCTCGGGGACGTATAATTTTGTTGTTGTAGCTCCGGAAAAGGGATGTAGTTTCTTGTAATGTAGTATTCTTCAAGTTTGCAAATGTATTATATTCAATTATTGTAACAGGTGAACCTGTGTCGACTTCCAACGACACTTTTGTATGGTTCATAAAAACTTCGGTGTATACCGGAGGCGAATGTAAATTTTTAATACAGTTAGAGTTGCGTCTGGAAACAAATTGTAATTTATTAATAGGTAAAATTTCTTTAATAGAATCTGAACATGCATTTTTTTTTCTTATACACACCTTTTCTAGGTGCCCATCTACATAACAAAATTTACAATGAAGTTTATAAGTAATTCGGCATTGATTGGCCTTATGACCTTTCTTACCACATTTTAAGCAAGTAAAATTATTATAATTATTATTAATATTTTGGTATTTATTTGTCTTAGGACTTTTCTTATTCTTTTTCTCTTCTTGAAAAGATACTTTATTGATTTCTAAATTATTACCTTTACCAAGGATGTTACCAGTTCCACCTACTGCCTTTTCGATTGCTAAAGATATTTCCAAGGTTTTTTCAAATGAAGGATCGTCTTCTTCAAATAATCTGTCTAAAATATTTTTGGAACGCAAGCCACTTACGAATACATCTCTTAGCATGGTGTTCAGCATAACGCCATCATACTTGCAAGGCGTTGCTAGTTTTCTCAATTGCGCCACGTAATCTGAAATTGATTCGTTTTCTGCTTGTTTCCGATTAATAAATGTATGCCTAGACGGTATAATTAATGGTGGCGGATTAATATGTTTTTTTAATATGCTAACTAGTTCACTATATTGTTTTTCAGCGTATGATGTTGGATGTAATAAATGTTTTAAAAGTGTAAAAAACTTAGGGCCAATTAATGTAACAAACATATCACCTTTTTTATCTTCTGGAATATTCCTGGCTCTGAAGTATGCATCCAAACGTTCGATGTACGTGTCGAAATCTTCCACCGCTTCATCGAAATTTTCAAACTTTATATTTCCTATTGATTTGGACTCTTCTGTATGGGTCTTAGTCATAGCAGCGACTAACAAATTTATACTATTCACCAATTCATCAATTTCTGGCATTTCCTGGCCGGTGCCTCCACTTTTATGTATTGTATAAGGTAATAATTGTAAGAAGACGCTAACACTACATTCGCCATTAAAACTGCTATATTGTATACTATCCTGTACACGTGTGTATCACGCAGTGTTGCCATTGCCTCACATATAATTATCGTACAATATTAATACATTGTATTTATATAATATTAATATTATTTATTAATTAATTATACATTAATACATATCAGTAGTATATAGGACTATAGAGTTTGGTTTAACCTTCAACTACTACCATGTTTTAAAGTTACATAAGTACAACCATGGATCTCTTATGACCCACATAAAAATGGTTTAATTTTTTAAATACATTTGTTTAATATAATTTTTTAATGGAATTCATAACAAACGTGACACATGTTAAAATACAAATACAATAAAAATAACTTGTTTTTACAGTTTCCAAAAAAACATATTTGAATTAGAAAAAAAAAGTGCAAAACAAATCCTTCAAATAGTATAAAAATCAATATGTAAAATAGAATTTTAAGAGTGCCATCTTTCTTATCATATTTAAGCATGTTCTGTTCATTCTCAAAAAGAAATTAATTCAATATCTTAAATAATAAAGAAACTGTGAGCTCTCTGCTACACTAACAAATAAATTAAAATTTTATCTTCACAGTTCTGGTTGAGACATTTAGATTCAGAGTGATTCTTGCAACTTGTGTTATCACATTTATAGCATATTGTTGAATGTTTCTGGGCTGACTTTTACCCCGATTCATCCTCATTCAGCTGTATTTCTGAATCTGTATCATGATCAGAACGAATGGACTGATTGTGACTGTAATTACTCATTAGATCCTCATTATCATCAGACACAGGATTCTGATTTCCATCATCTTCGTTCATATTTGCCAACCAATCCTTATAATGTCTGCCATCCACAATAAAACCCTCATTAGTCATATCACTGTGAATACTTTAAAAAACGATTTAATAACGCAATTACTATCAAGGGTCAAAAATGCCCCAAAACGTTAATTAGATAGACACAGGTAATCGCAGAAACAAGAAGGAGAGGTTAACTGTAACATATGTTAGTAAGGGGAGAATACATGGTACCTGGTGGCGCTGCCTAGCAACAAACCAGAGAAACCTTAATTTTTATTTTATACTTGGGTCGTTTTTGACCCATGGCAGTAGTTAAAGTTTAAGTTAATTATTTCAGATTTTTTATTTGAGCATCATCATCATAATGATCTAAAGGCTACCTAGTATTTGCAACGATTGTGTTCTTTTGGAAGCTGGAATTACTGTACCCACTTAAATTCATAAGATGTTTGATAAGTTCAAAAATGCCTTTCTAGGTCTCCCTCTTCCCCTATGCCCAAGGAGCTTAACTTCAAATATAATTGTAATCAAATCGCTGTGCTTTATGATATGCCAAAGAAGTATCTTCTTCTTCTGCTTTTTTCTACCGTCTTGATAAAACTTTCGCTTTCACCTGCCTAATTTAGGACTTCCATATTGGAATATTTTTGAGTCGAACTAGTTCTGATGACTGTGCCAAATCCACATTTTCATTGCTTAGAAATTATTATACTTCCTTTTGTAGTGAGTCCAGCTTTTGCTCCCATAAGCAGTACACTCCAAACAAAAAACTAAGCAACATTTTTTTGGTTCCATGCTTATTAGTTAAAATACTCCTTTAGCTTTGAAAAGCTTTTTAGAAAGTGCTATTCTTCTATCGACTTCAGTTCTACGATAAGTATATTCAGTAAAAATCTTTTGTAATCAACAAAACTCCTTCACTTTTTAAAGTATATGTTTCCAATTCTAAAATTTATATTTCCTTGGCTTTGTTTCTTCTCTAGTACGAAATCTTTTGTTTTATGTTAATTTACTTTTTTATAAACTGATCTAGGGCGTCCTTTAGGACTTGCAGAATTCTATTCATCTCTACTCCGGTCTATTCCACCAATGGAATATCATCTGTAAATCTGATGCAATGAATGCAATATTTGAGCTATTGGGATTAAAATGTCTTAAAGGCTTTATTACTGTATTAAGGTTATAGGTAAGTTATTTTCCAGATGTATTGTTTATCATGAAAATCTGATGTTTAACCGTTGTATGATTATTTACTTCCGTCATTGCAACTTCTATTCACTAACTCATTTCTTTCTGTTTAGAATATATCTCCTAATCTTTTATAGGTTGTTATAAGTTATACATAATGTTTTGAGAAGTAAGATGTGGTTTTTAAGTTGGGTTTTTAAACTTAACTAAATCTAGCACATGGTAACATTTTTTTCATTACGCCAACTCTGAGTTATGTTGCATCTAGCCCAGTTTCAATATTCCCATATTTTCTCAGAACTTAGTATCGATTTTACATTTATTTAAGAAATGTATTATTTTATATTTATATTCGTGGGCTCAGTTTATTCATGTGAGTTAAGGTGTTGGTATTAAGCTCAACATAGAACGGTGCTAAACCTAGAATGGTGAGTATGATTCTGCCTGAACAGTAGGAATTTATTTGGTGACTCATTAAATAAAATCCTTAGTCCAACTTGGCTAGAAAGGAAAGGGTGGTAACCTGTAGATAACACGTCCCAATTAGCCGTTTGTAGCACAGAATGGACGCAAATAAATAACATTTATTTTCTTAATTCAATGTTGTATACTCCTTTTCATGTCCTGAGCCATTGCTACAGTCATATACCATTTAGTGGTGTCGACTGGTGGGCTCTTCCAATGTTGGACCCATAGTCCGCAAGTCACTTATCTGGTCATCAAGCCAGCTTTGCCAGAGCCTTCCCCAACTTGCTCGCTCCAAGTGGAGAAGAGCTCTGGGGAAAATTCACTCTGGTACTCTCCCAGTACATTTTCATCCTATAGGTCATGGCAAGAGTCTTATACCGCACGTTTAAATCTATTTTCCTTTGTAAATTGTGCCAAAATTTACTTCTAATCTTTATTTTTTCTTCGTATATTAAAAATCATCTGATAATGCACCTTTTCTTGATTTTTTAAATTTTCATTCTTCTAACACATTTCAAACTTAAAAACCAAATATTGTTTTGAACAGATATTTACTAAATGAGATACATGCAAATATGTTGTGTGATAATGCCATCCATTAAGATTTTTCGTTCTTAACCAGAAAATGTTTATTTAAATTATACCATATGGATTATTCTACCATTTCGTCCAATACTTAGAATCATATTTTATTTAAGCTATATGAAATTTTCATATAATATTTAATCATGTTATAAACCTAGCCATACAATATTTTTGACTAAGTACTTAATCATACTAAATTTTGCTGTGCAAATATCTTCTGCTTAAGATCTTCATGCACTATTATATTTCATAAAACGTTCATGTTCCTCCACTGCCCATTTTCCATTCAGTGTTTTCCTACACTGAGTTTTGTCCGTTCTTCAGTGAGTTATCTACAGTATTAAATGAGATCTTGGAAGGTCGTTGAAGTTGTGCAGTCACACCTAGATGTAATTCTGTCTCTTCGTCTAAATCAAAAGTAATGTGAATATTTTATTTTATTTAGATTTTTGTTAATTTCAGGTACAAAGAGTTTTAAGTGTAGTCCTTTGTCAGTCTAGTCCAATGTTGTCACCATTTTAGCAGATTTCCTTTTTGGGAAGTCAGCAATTGAGGTTGTACTCCTGATGCCATTTTCAGAAAATTTCCATCCAACCTACCTAGAAGATGAGGAAAATGATGTCCGTTCAAAATTTTACAAACACACACACACACACAAACATGTATATATTATACTAGCTAAGGTACCCGGCTTCGCTAGGGAAATTATTTGAGGCTGAATGATGACGGCCTTTTTTTTGGGCAAGGCTTTAATGTTTACAACTACACTTCCCGTCTGGAAGCATCAACACGATTTAGGAAATACGTTGACACGATTAACTGTGTTAGCCTCTCGACAACTTCCTCTCCTACTAGAGTGATATCAACATTGCTTTAATAAAATTACTTCCTCAAAACATTAAAAATTTCGAATTTTCTAATAATTTATATTCCTATATAGTACTTTATATATAGATTTTATCCTGAGGGTAAATACATAACAGTGGTACCCTAAAAATAATTTAATTTATACTGTAAGCGAGGTGAGGGAAAGAGATTGTAGCAACCTCAAGTCATATTGAGTTTAAACACACACAGGAAATAAGTTAACTTAATTAACTGTGTTAGCCCCCGACAACGTTCGCTCCTGCTTGTTATCAGCATTCCTTTACTTTAATAATTTATTCAAAACATTAAAAAGTTCTGCTGTAAATAAATAACAGTGGAACCCTAAAAATAATTTTAGTTATATTGTAAAAGCGAGGGGAGGGAAAGAGATTATAACAACCCCCCCCCTTCCACAACCTCAATTCATATTGAGTTTAAACGCATATTGTCTTTTTTTATAATGACAATACCAAGAAACATTTAATAGTTCTGGACAGTACATAGTCATTCCAATATTGTCAACATATAGGAGGAAAAGGATACCATAATTCAAGAGTTTGATTCCGCACAACTTCCGCTATGACACGTTGTACAGATCAGCTAGACTTTGTTTAAATAATACATTACGGGGGTCAGGTTAGCCATCTGAGTTAAAGCCTTGACCTTAATCTCTCACGGTAAACCTAGAGTGGCGAGTTCGATTCCCGTCTGGGCAGTAGGAATTTATTTAGTGACGGAATTCATTAAGTAAAATCCTTAGTCTCACCCTGGCTAGAAAAAGGTGGTAACCTGTAGAGAACCCGTTCCAGTTAGCCTTAGTTAAATGTGGCCGTTAATAAATAATTTAAATTTTAAATAACAGTACAATAATCCAAATGCTCTTATATTTTTGATTTTTAATGAAAATAAAAAAAGGAAGTTATTTTCTAATTAAAATAAATAATAAATGAAGAGGGTAGGAGCTTTATAACTTCCCTAATCCACATCACACTTAGAACTATCATATAAGTCTAAGAACATAACATCATTTGTCATTATATGCCTTTATTAAAACACTCCAATGAGTAAAATTGACAATAAAATTCTTGACTCCTGTTGTAGTTTTTATTAAATAACTCGGTTCGTTATACAACAAAAGTTAAAAATTCGGTTCAGCTGTTTATGTGTGAAAAGGTAACAAACATACACGAAAGAAACAAAATGGTGTCTATGACATGTGAAACGAAACGTTGTTGTGAAATTTAGCGAAAGAAATCAATGTACTGACAGTGGTTACAGGTGACAATATATATATGTGTGTGTATATATATATATATATATATATATATATATATAGGGTGTCCCAAATTTGCGTGCCAACCCCCTTAAAATCTTGGATTGTTTTAATGCAAGGCTGAGAATTGGTGTGAGCCATAATTGTGGCCCCTGAAGAATCTTTTCAGTCGATAATCTACCTCCTAACCTTCTCCAGTACTTCACCAGCGACCATAACTTTTTTCAATGGAATGGTATACTTTATGATGGATATTTGTAGAAAATCAAATTCTAAAACGAGTTTTGTGTCCATGGTTTTTTCGATTTGGTGCATCCTTTAGAGATAAAATTTAAAAAAAAAAGAGAAATGATTTTTAACACAAATCTTTATTTATATCAGAAACGGTACATTTTATTGAAAAATGCTGGGACAGAATTATCCTTGAATTCAAGAAACATTCATACTATTAATTTATTTTAAACCAATTACTATTAATTATTTGTAAAGGAATACACTTTTCCTCATAGTTTTAAGTAAATAAAAACAGAAACCACTTTTTTCTTTGCATTACAATCCTTACATCTAGTATTTACAAATGTTCCATTAGACCATATGTGGGCAACAACGGGCCTACTGTAAGATTTGATCCGACCCGCGAGACATTTTGAAAAACCCGATTAAACAAAAATATTTCACTACTTACTCCAAATGAGGAGTGATTTGTGGGTTTGGCAGTACTTATAAATGCGAACAGTTCTTTTCAGTGATGAAAGTTAATAAATCAAAACATGGTATAGTTGAGTTCATGAGACGTGAGACAGTCCGCGCATGGGGGTGGGGATGGGTGGTAGGCTTGGTGGGGATGAGAGGACGTGTACTACCCAAGCTGAACATATTTGCCAGCATGCCGTACACTTGCTCCAGTCCTTTAAGTATCGATACTGAGTACCTGCAGTCTAACCTTTCTCTAGTACAGGAGTCTCCAAACTACGGCCCGTGGGCCACATCCGGCCCGCGGAGGTATTTTGTCAGGCCCGCGGAGAGCTAGCATACTTGAAAACTCCTTTTAGAGAACATATTTTTTATAGCAAATTAAATTTAGTTTACTGAAGTATTCTAATTTTATGTTGAATAATTATTAATATGACATCTACATTGATATGGTCATGGGCTAACTACTCATAACATTGTTGTAGGCTTATTGTTATTGTTTTTGTGATAAGTTGGATAAGGAAACACAGAATTGTAATGAGTAAAGACATGTATAATATGCATAAAAATTAACTTCAGTATATAATGACTAACAAATTATTGAAATGAATCCAACTAACATTTTATACATTTTAAATAAAAACATAACTTATAACAAGCATAATGACATATGAAATACTAATGAGATTTATGTAATTGAGATTTTCCACTGACAATAGTTTGTAGTTGTGGACTAATTTTACTTGTACCAATTATTAAAAGAGATTTAATATGCTCATCAGTTAATTTAGATCTGTAAACATTTTTTGTGTACTTCATTTTGGAGAAGGTCTTCTCACACAAATAAGTAGTAGCAAAAACAGAATTGTGTCAGTGGAAGACTCTTATAAAATTCCGGCAACAATGATAATATGGTTTAATGATAATATGGCTCCTACTACTGATATGCTGGGTCTCAGATAAAAAAAAAATATATGGTTTTGGCCCTCGGAACTTACTGGAGTAATCAGTATGGCCCTAAGGCTGGAAAGTTTGGAGACCCCTGCTCTAGTATATGTTCTACTTTTCCTAATTTATATAAAAATATAGTGCAGAGAATGAGAAGCAGCATTGATTAAACATTATTAAAAATCAAACATGAATAAAAAAATAAAATAATAATTTATTTTCTGAGTTGGTATTCTGGCAGGTGGAAGTGACTTCTAATGTATTGTTGCGAAAATTAAATAGATAAATAATCCTTCAGAGAGAGAGAGAGAGAGAGAGAGAGAGAGAGAGAGAGAGAGAGAGAGAGAGAGAGAGAGAGAGAGAGAGAGAGAGAGAGAGAGAGAGAGAGTGTCGCGTATTTGGAAAGTGTGACGTAGATCAAAGAGACCGACGGAGGGTCGAGACGCTTCTACGCTCGTCTAGCCCAGCCTCGAATGAACTAGACAATTCCCCTTTGATGTATGCCGCTGCCCTATATAAAGAGGGACTGCCGGAAGCGAGTCAGTTTTATTGTCACCTGTCTTGA
Source organism: Riptortus pedestris (assembly GCA_019009955.1). Lineage (NCBI taxonomy): Eukaryota > Metazoa > Arthropoda > Insecta > Hemiptera > Alydidae > Riptortus > Riptortus pedestris. Next base: position 144,852,741 of record CM032231.1, read on the forward strand.
TGTTCACATCAGTGCTTCAGTGCGACTTTGTGCAGTGCGGTAAAGTGTTTTTAAAAGAAGAACAGTGTTGTGCCGTGACTGTAAGTAATAGTTTAGTGCCGTCTTTAAGATAGTGCAGTGCCGCGAAGTAAAGGACAGTGCAGTGCCGCGAAGTAGAAGACAGTGCAGTGCCGCGAAGCAAAGGACAGTGCAGTGCCGTCTTGTTGTGAATTTCAGTGACCGTGAGTGAATTATTGGACTGTGTAATCTGAACAAAAGTGACGCTATCAGTCTATACTGTGAGTAGTAATTAAGAATAATTACCAAGTTTATTGTGCATTATCCAAATAAATTGTGCAGTGATAAAAACTGTGAAACTTGCGAGTATTTAATTTTGCAATCCAAAAGAACTCTTATTACTGGTTTTGGTAATAGAAAACGTAACAACTGGTGTCAGAAATGGGATTGCAAAATTAAAATCAACGAAAATGAAGTTTGAGGAACTAAAAGTTGAACAACTGAAGAAGGAGCTGGCTAAACTGGATATGCCAACAACAGGAAATAAGGCTGAATTACAAAGGCGGTTGACAGATGAATTCCAAAGACGAGGAATCGATATAAGTACACACGAGTTTGATGATAAAGAAGACATTGCTGTAAGTAATCCTATCTCAAGTAGCAATTTGGACTTAAATGCAATTTTAGCCGCTATGATGAAAAATAACCAGAAACTCTTAGAAGCTTCTAAGAGTAACAGTGAGAAAATATTAGCGGATGTCAGACAAGAATTCCAGGAAGCTTCTAAGAGTAACAGTGAGAAAATATTAGCGGAAGTCAGACAAGAATTCCAGGAAGCTTCTAAGAGTAACAGTGAGAAAATATTAGCGGAAGTCAGACAAGAATTCCAGGAAGCTTCTAAGAGTAACAGTGAGAAAATATTAGCGGAAGTCAGACAAGAATTCCAGGAAGCTTCTAGAGCTAATTACGAAAAATTAGAAGAAGCTTCTAGAGTTAATTACGAAAAACTAGAAGAAGCTTCTAGAGATAATTATGAAAGACTAGAAGAAGTTTCTAGAACTAATTGCGAGAGGCTAGAAGAGAAATTTCAGGAAGCTTCTAGATCAACTAACCAAAAACTCCATGAAATGTCAGAGGTATTAGGCAAACGAGTGGAAGCCATAGAGCAGAGAGTCAGCTGGATTTGTCCAACCTAGGAAGAAAGATGGACGATGAAATACGTGAGCTACAATTCCAAATGGATAATCTACATGTTCGAGAGGGTCCGGTGAGGCTCATTTCAGACCATTCCAGCACGATAAAGACCCCGACTTTTGACGGTAGTGTACCATTTAATGTTTTTAAATTCCAATTTGAGACAGTGGCCAGTAGAAACGGATGGAATAATGAAGAGAAAGCGGTAGAATTGATTTTGGCACTGAAGGGAACCGCTGCAGAAATCCTGGAGAGTTTACCATCAGCTTGTAGGAATAATTATGAGGATATTATGTTGGCATTACAGCGCAAGTTTGGCGGTGAGCATAAGCGAGAACTTTACAGGATGGAACTAAGGGGCAGAGTGCAGAAACCGAACGAGACGCTACAAGATTTGGCCATGGAAATCGAACGTCTAGTGCAGCTGACTTATCCAGGTAAAAATCATCCATTCTTGGATCAGTTCAAGATTGAAGCATTTGTGAATGGTATTCGAGATCCAGACGTTAAATTCGCGGTGTGTGCTATGCAAAAATCATCCTTTGCTGAAACCATCTCTTATGCGCTAGCCCAGGAGACCGCTAAAGTAATTTCAAAACCACAAGTCTTCAAGGTGCGACGTCTTGAGGCTGATATTCAAAATGACGCCCAAATGTCAAGGAGTAACATAGAAGAATTAGTCAAGCGAATAATGGAGGAGCAAAAGAACAGATCACGCTCAAAGTGCTTCAACTGTGGTAAGGCCGGCCATTTTCAACGTAACTGTAAAGCTCCAAAGAAAAGGTCAAGATCTGTTTCGCCACCAAGGGAGAACAAACGGACGAATAACCCCAAATCTCAAGAGACACCGTTAAACTAAAACGAGCTAGCACTGAGGGGCAAGAGCTAGCTCCTACAACCGCTGGCCCCACAATCTCCATTTCCATAATACAACAGCAGAATAGCAACCTTACAGCTCGTGGACTCATTAACGGACGGAAGCAGATCCTCACCATAGACACAGGGGCGTCGCAGTCCATAATTAGGCCCGATTTGGTAAAAGGATCAGTGGAACCATTAAGCGACGTTCGACTGCGAACTGCTACTGGGGAATTAGCCACCGTCTATGGAAGAGCCAAGGTTCGACTGACTATCGCCAACACTAGCGCCGATCATGTATTTCTTGTCGCCGACATAGTGGACGAAGTGATCATCGGTGCAGACTTCATGATAGCCCACGGTATCAATCTGCACATGGGTCAACAAGTTATGATCTGGCGCAACGTCGAGATACCCTTGGATGTAGGATATGAGAGCAAGACCACAGTAAGGAGGCTATTTACCGTCGGACGCCAGAAATTACCACCCCAGTTGGAAACCTTAGTATGGGCGCGTGTGGAAGAAGGTTGTGAGGATAACCGGTTGTGGGTAGTAGAACCTAAAGAACTTAAAGATGACATTATAACAGCTAAAGCCCTCGTAAAAACCTGTGTCGATGGACGAGTTCCGGTGAGAGTACTTAACCTATCCAACAATGAGAAGATCATTAACAAAAATTTTGAAATAGGTCAATGTGAGCCAGCAGAAGCAATAATTAAATGTGCCAAAAATTCAGGATGCCCGAAAATGACAGCTAAGGAGCGCGAACTACTTGCAAAAGAAGAGGAAAAGTGGATGAAAGGACTGACATCGCCTGAAAGAAACAAAGCAAAGGAGTTGCTAAGAACACATGCCTCCGTCTTCGCCCTAAACAATAAAAGCCCAGGTAGAACAGCTGTAGTGAAACATGAAATCAATACCGGTGAAGCGAGACCTAAAAAACAAGCACCCAGGAGTGTTCCCCTAGCGAAGCGGAACGAAGTTAAGGAACTTGTCAACGAAATGGAGCGGAATGGAGTCATTGAACCATCTTCGAGTCCGTGGAGCTCGCCAATAGTTCTAGTAAAGAAGAAAGACGGCAGCACCAGATTCTGCGTCGACTACAGAAAGCTCAATGACGTCACCAAGAAAGACAGTTATCCGCTGCCAAGAATTGACGACACCTTAGACACGTTGGCTGGAACGAAATGGTTTTCTACCTTGGACTTGCAAAGCGGCTACTGGCAAGTAGAGATAGCCGATAAGGACAAAGAGAAAACTGCCTTTAGCGCAAGCAATGGTTTATGGCAGTTCAAGGTGATGCCATTTGGGCTCTGCAACGCCCCAGCTACTTTTGAGTGTTTAATGGAACGTGTGCTAAAGGGTCTCAATTGGAAGACATGCTTGGTGTATCTAGATGACATAATCGTTATGGGGAAGACTTTTGAAGAACATCTTAAAAACCTGGACGAAGTATTTAGTCGCATAACAGCAGCTGGACTGAAGTTAAGCATAAAGAAATGTGCTCTGTTTCAGAAAGAGGTCAAATACTTGGGACATCGGGTAACAGCAGAGGGCATCTCCACTGACGAGTACAAAATACGGGCAGTAAAGGACTGGCCTCGACCACGAAATCTTCACGAGCTGCGTAGCTTCCTGGGGCTTTGCACATACTACAGGAGATTCGTGCCAAGCTTCGCTCAGGTAGCTGCCAGCTTGCACGAGCTAACCAAAAAGTCGCGATCATACCACTGGAGTGAGGCAACGGAAGATGCGTTCCAGAGGCTCAAGAAACTCTTGTGCACAGCACCTGTCCTTGCCTATCCAATCGCTGGACAGAAGTTCATAATTGATACGGACGCCAGTGGCTATGGAATAGGAGGAGTACTTTCTCAAGTAGTTGATGGGGCAGAAAGAGTCATTGGCTACTACAGCAAGGTACTCTCCAAGCCCGAAAGAAATTATTGTGTTACCCGACGGGAGCTTCTTGCAGTGTTGGAGTGCGTCAAGCATTACCACAAATACTTGTATGGTCAACACTTCACCTAAAGAACAGACCACTCCGCACTACGTTGGCTGCTGCATTTCAAGAACCCAGAAGGCCAGCTGGCAAGATGGATTGAACGTCTGCAGAGCTATGACTTCAGCATCGAGCATCGAAAAGGTGGGAAACACAATAACGCTGATGCCCTTTCAAGACGGCCTTGTAACATAGAATGCAAACATTGTACTAAAGCCAAGAAAGAGGAAAGCGTGATTGATGTGCGACTTACCCGTATTGGCTCAGACGAGGACTGGTCGAAGGCACAGAAAGATGACCCGATTCTGGCGAAGATTATATCGGCTAAGGAATGCAACAGAAAACCAACCCGAAATGAGACATCAGCTGAAAGCCCACTTGCGAAATCATACTGGGTACAGTGGAATAGCCTAAAACTGGTAGAGGGCTGCTTATATCGATCTTGGGAGAGTGCAGATGGCAAAACCACAACCGACCTAATAGTCGTGCCCACTTCCAAGATAAATGAGGTATTGAAGCAGTTTCATAATGGTCCCAGCGGCGGCCATCTGGGCATTACAAAAACCCTGGAAAAGATAAAGCAACGATTTTACTGGGTGGGATGTCAGCAATCTGTAACCGATTGGATAGCCAATTGCGAGCAGTGCATTGCCGCCAAGGGTCCAACGAGAAGAAGTCGTGGCAAACTTAAGCTGTACAACGCAGGTGCCCCTTTCGAGCGGATAGCCATCGATGTTGCTGGTCCATTCCCTGTCAGTGAGGCTGGAAACCGGTATGTCCTAGTTGTAATGGACTATTTCAGTAAATGGCCCGAAGTGTATGCCATCCCAAACCAGGAGTCGAAAACGGTTGTAGATGCCTTTGTAAATAATTGGGTGTGCCGATACGGGGTTCCAATAGAACTCCATTCTGACCAGGGCCGAAATTTCGAATCGGCCATATTCAAGGAAATGTGTGAATTGTATGGCATCAAAAAGACAAGAACGACACCGCTTCATCCACAATCTGATGGCATGGTCGAAAGATTTAATCGGACACTGGAGGAATATCTCAGAAAAGTGGTTAGCACACACCAAAGGGATTGGGATGTGCTCATACCAAAATTACTACTGGCTTACCGGTCGGCCGTCCATGATTCCACCTCACGTACTCTGGCGAAAATCTTATTTGGAGCAGAATTAAGACTGCCAGCGGATTTGGAATTTGGGGCCAAACCCGGACCGTCCTGCAAAGACAATGGAAATACTCCCCAGGCACAGGAAGACCTGCATGACCTCCATGAGTTTGTACGCAACCGCATTAAAATGACAGGTGATAAGATGAAAGCCAGGTATGATCGAGTAGCAAATACGGAGGGATTCACTGAAGGGCAAATGGTTCTACTATTCAACCCACAACGAAAGAAAGGACTATCCCCTAAATTGCAAACGCACTGGGAGGGACCTTACAAGGTGATCAAGAGATTGAACGACATTGTCTACCGGATACAAACATACCACAATCCGAGGTCTAAAATGAAAGTGGTACACCTAGAACGACTAGCCAAGTATGGCAACGGCGATATTGAGCCTATTCGGGACGAAAAGGCTTAAATGGGCGGCAGTGTTGCGAAAATTAAATAGATAAATAATCCTTCAGAGAGAGAGAGAGGGAGGGAGAGAGAGAGAGAGAGAGTCGGGTATTTGGAAAGTGTGACGTAGATCAAAGAGACCGACGGAGGGTCGAGACGCTTCTACGCTCGTCTAGCCCAGCCTCGAATGAACTAGACAATTCCCCTTTGATGTATGCCGCTGCCCTATATAAAGAGGGACTGCCGGGAGCGAGTCAGTTTTATTGTCACCTGTCTTGATGTTCACATCAGTGCTTCAGTGCGACTTTGTGCAGTGCGGTAAAGTGTTTTTAAAAGAAGAACAGTGTTGTGCCGTGACTGTAAGTAATAGTTTAGTGCCGTCTTTAAGATAGTGCAGTGCCGCGAAGTAAAGGACAGTGCAGTGCCGCGAAGTAAAGGACAGTGCAGTGCCGCGAAGCAAAGGACAGTGCAGTGCCGTCTTGTTGTGAATTTCAGTGACCGTGAGTGAATTATTGGACTGTGTAATCTGAAGAACAGTGACGCTATCAGTCTATACAGTGAGTAGTAATTAAGAATAATTACCAACTTTATTGTGCATTATCCAAATAAATTGTGCAGTGATAAAAACTGTGATACTTGCGAGTATTTAATTTTGCAATCCAAAAGAACTCTTATTAAAAACGTTTATTACTGGTTTTGGTAAAAGAAAACGTAACAGTATGTAGGATGAAAAAATTGTTGGCTACGCTTCCACAATAATAATTTATTAACAAGGCAAAGCGCTTTCGATGCTGTGCATCATCGTCAGTGCCCGAAGGTTTTCGATGTTGACCTGTCGACTCTTGGAGCTAGAGTCTATAACCCCATAGTATATATAAAATTTAACCCATGCCTTGTAAAAATATTATTACAGTACTGATTTAATTAACTGATGAAGCACGTGTTATTATAAAATACATAGATCAATACAAACGGGAAGATAACTTTCGTATAAAACATGCATAATCTATATATATATATATATATATATATATATATATATATATATATATATAAAATTGTTACCTCTGTCTGTACATTGATTTTGTTCGCGAAATTTCACGATAACTTTTCCTTTCACATGTCATAGACACCATAACTGCATTTTGTTTCTTTCGTGTATGTTTGTTTGTTACCTTTTCAAGCATAAACAGCTGAACCAAATTTTATGAAACTTGGTATGAATATTACTACTAGCCCAACTTAGACTTTAGGCTATATTAATATTCTCTAAGACGAACAAGAGTGGGGGTTATAAGGGAGACCTGAAATTAAAAATAGCGATATTTCGTTTTCTATTGCTTTTTCAGCAAATATGCCTATAACAAAAGTTGTTTATTTTGTAATTTAGAGTAACGTTTGTTATATGCACTTTTGCGTATACGGAAGTATAAATGAGTTATACGCTAAAAACTATAGCGGGAGTCCACAATTTCATTTGGCACAAAAGACTTAACCGAATTAAACCAAACTCGGTATCTGAATTAGTACTAACGCCTTCATTATAATAAGCTATACTAACATTTTTTGGGACGGGCAGGAGTGGGGGTTATAAGGAAGGCCTAAAATTAATAATAGTGATATTTCGTTTCCTATTGCATTTTCGGCAAATATGCACATAACAAAAGTTGTTTATTTTGTTATTTAGAGAAACTTTTTTATATACACTATCATCGTATGTATACCGAAGTATAAAGGCGTTATATGCTGAAAATTATAGCGGGAGACAACAATTTTATTTGGCACAAAAGACTCAACCGAACTAAATAAAACACTCAGTATGTGTATTAGCACTAACGCCTTCCTTATAATAAGTCATACTAACATTTCTAGGGACGGGCAGGAGTGGGGGTTATAAGGGAGGCCTGAAATTAATAATAATGATTTCCTATTGGGGTTTCGGCAAATATGCACATAACAAATGTTGTTTATTTTGTTATTTAGAGAAATTTGCTCAACACTTCATTTCAATATGAACTACCAGGTACCTCTCCTGAAAAAATTAATTCAAATGTATGTCAATATTTTCTCCTTATTAATTCAAATCTATGCATAATGCACAGGAGACGGGAAATATGACAATATGCAGGACAGTGAATTCTTACATTATAAAATAATTTTATTATTAACAAATGCCAACAACGGGTATTAACCCTAAACACTGGAACGGGTAAATGTCAAAATATTGTGCAAAGTAAAGCCTTGCCAAAAATATACCATCACCATTCAGCCTCAAATGAATAATAAAATAATACTTTGAATCAATATTTTAAGGAAAACTATGGAGATGCTGGAGCGGAAGGAGGTCGGAGCCTAAACAGTTAATTGAGTTAATTTATTTCCTGTGAAATGCTGGCATTACTGGAAATGATTTCCACTGAGCTCTTCTATTACGAATATAATCTAATGTACAAAACTATGTTTAAACTATATGTGCTCGGATTGGTTTTTGACAGGAAATAAGTTTCATTAAAGAGGATATTTAATTGTAATAAATGCTATCCACGATTATGGTTTGAAGTATTCAAAAAGGTGAGTTGGAAAAGTGAAGAGGGATAGATTAGGAACACATTTTTATTTATTCTTCAAAATTAATATTTCTCATCAATACGTCGCCTGCCTGACCCTCACGGGAAAACAATGCGCCCAGACGGGAAGTGTAGTAAACATTGAAGCCTTGCTCAAAAAAAAAAAAAAAAAAAATACTATTATCATTCAGCCTCAAATGATTTCCCGAGCGAAGCCGGGTACCAATGCAAGTATAAATATATATATATATATATATATATATATATATATATATATATATATATACTAGTTCAGATACCCGGCTTCGCCCAGGAATTCATTTGAGGCTGGATGGTGATGGTATTTTTTTGGCAAGGCTTCACTTTGCACAATATTTTGACATTTACCCGTCCCAGTGTTTAGTGTTAATATCCGTCATTTCAGTGGATTTGTTAATAATAAAATTTGTAAAGTCAGGCCTTCCTTACAACCCCCACTCCTGCCCGTCCCTAGAAATGGTAGTATGGCTTATTTTAAGGAAGGCATTAGTGCTAATGCACATACCGAGTGTTTTATTTAGTTCGGTTGAGTCTTTTGTGCCGAATAAAGTTATTGACTCCCGCTATAATTTTTAGCGTATGACGCATTTATACTTCGGTATACAACGATAGTGTATATAACAAATGTTACTCTAAATAACAAAATAAACAATTGTTGTTATGTGCATTATTGCAAAAACGCAATAGGAAACGAAATATCGCTATTTTTAATTTCAGGCCTCCCTTATAACCCCCACTCCTGTTCCTCTCAGAGAATATTAACATAGCCTAAAGTCTAAGAGGGGTTAGTAGTAATGTACATACCAAGTTTGATAAAATTCGGTTCAGCCGTTTATGCGTGAAAAGGTAACAAACAAACAGACACGAAAGAAACAAAAGTCCGTCACGCAGGGGCTGCGTAAACTAAGCAGATTTCCCACGTGAAGTTTTACAATAGAGAAATCTGCCTAATAACAACTGTAGTAGTAAGAAACCTCTAAACCTAAAAAACATTATTTAGGGCGTAATAACCCAGTAGTTTCTAACAGTTAACCTAACCTCTTAACCTATTCACAAGGGACGATAGTTATGGAAATGGCCGCCAGAGCTCTCGTCGGAAACTCCGAACATAGCCTATTGGTGACACGCAGAATACAAATGCAAATATCTCGGTTAATATTCAAGATAGAGAATTAATGTATAGAGCAATATTTATAGTAAATTTAATTTGCAATAAGATTGGTTCTATACAATCTTTTGATCCGACGTACAGTAACGGAAATATTTCGAATTTTCGAAAATCCTCCCCTCTAAACCCCCCCTCCCACTGGTCCGATTTCAGCCGTTAACGAACTTGATCTTTCTTTTTACATAAAACGCTTAAATATGAAGTTTGGTAAGGATCAAACAAAAATTGCGACCGCTAGAGCGGTAACAGACAAATATATAGATAGACTAGATAGATATATATATATATATATATATATATATATATATATATATATATATATATCTATATATATATACAGTTTGGAACGGACCTCATTTTCGTCATCTACTAGGTAGGATCGATGGACATTTGAAGAAAAATGTCGAAAATTCCGTCATGAGTACAACCTCAATAGCTGATTTCCCTTAAGGGAAATCTGCTAAAATGCAGTTATGGTGTCTATGACATGTGAAACGAAAAGTTATCGTGAAATTTCGCGAAAAAAATCAATGTACAGACAGAGGTTACAATTTTATATATATACTAGCTCAGATACCCGGCTCCGCCCGGGAATTCATTTGAGGCTGAATGGTGTGGTATTTTTTTGGCAAAGCTTTACTTTGCACAATATTTTGACATTTACCCGTCCTAGTGTTTAGGGTTAATACCCGTTGTTGGCATTTGTTAATAATAAAATTAATTTTTTATGTAAGTCTTCACTGTCCTCCAAATTGTTGACTCCCGCCATACTTTTTAGCGTATAACGCCTTTATACTTCGGTATACGACAATAGTGTATATAAAAAAGTTTCTCTAAATAACAAAATAAACAACTTTTGTTATGTGCACATTTGCCGAAAATGCAATAGCAAACGAAATACCACTATTATTAATTTCAGGCCTCCCATATAATCCCCACTCCGGCCCGTTCCTAGAAATGTTAGTATGGCTTATTATAAGGAAGGCGTTAGTGCTAATTCACATACCGAGTTTGGATTAGTTCGGTTGAGTCTTTTGTGCCAAATAAAATTGTGGACTCCCGCTATAGTTTTTAGCGTATAACTCATTTATACTTCCGTATACGGCAAAAGTGTATATAACAAAAGTTACTGTAAATAACAAAATAAACAACTTTAGTAATGGGCATATTTGCTGAATAAGCAATAGGAAACGAAATATCGCTATTTTTAATTTCAGGCCTCCCTTATAACCCCCACTCCTGTTTGTCTTAGAGAATATTAATATTGCCTAAAGTCTAAGTTGGGCTAGTAGTAATATACGTACCAAGTTTCATAAAATTCGGTTCAGCCGTTTATGCGTGAAAAGATAACAAACATACACGAAAGAAACAAAATGCAGACACGGTGTCTATGACATGTGAAACAAAAAGTTATCGTGAAATTTCGCGAAAAAAATCAATGCACAGACAGAGGTTACAATTTTATATATATATATATATATATATATATATATATATATATATATATATATATATATATATATACTAGCTCAGATACCCGGCTTCGCCCGGGAATTCATTTGAGGCTGTGTACAATTACACTTCCCTCCACGACGTAATGATTTTCCGAAATCGCCAACCCTGAAGGGTAACTGTTGGGGATTAATAGAATAGAAATTTTATTTTTGAAGGATAAATGAAAATGTGTTCCTAATCTATCCCTCTACACTTTTTGACTCACCGTTTTTCAATAGTTCTAACCATAATCATGGGTAGCATTTATTACAATTAAATATCATCTATAATGAACATATTTCCTTTCAAAAACCAATCCGAGCTCACATAGTATAGGCAAAGTTTTGCACATAAGATTATATTTGTAATAGTGAATCTCACTAGAAATCGCTTCCAGTAATGCCAGACGGGAAATAAGTAAACTCAATTATCTGGTAAGGCTCCATTTATCTTCAATATAATTATTTTACACGTACAATAAAGAAGGAGAAGATGAAAAAAAAAAAAGTCCCCCACGTAGCGGCTGCGTAAACTAAGCAGATTTCCCATGTGAAGTTATGCAATAGAGAAATTTCCCGAGAGTCGAGCAGTTAAGGAAACGGCAGAAGTAGCTTTTGGCGGGATAGTCACCCAGCCGTTAGCCGCCCAGATTTAATAAAAATGCACATATCTCGGTTAATATTCAAGGTAGAGAATAAATGTATATAAAAATATGTATAGTAAATTTAATTTGCAATAAGATTGATTCTGTGCAATTTCTCGATCCGACGTATAGTAACGGAGATATTTTGAATTTTCAAAAATCCTCCCCTTTAATCCCCCCCCCACTGGTCCGATTTCAGCCGTTAACGAACTTGATCTTTCTTTTTATATAAAACGACTAAATATCGAGTTTTGTAACGATCAAACAAAAATTGCGACCGCTAGAGCGGTAACAGACAAATATATATATATATATATATATATATATATATATATATATATATATGTATATATATACTAGCAGACCCGGCCACGCGTTGCTGTGGCTAAAGTTATTGTTATATTACATTGTAGTATACAATTTAAGAGGAACGGTAGGAGAACATCAGTCACGGGGTCCACCATGCTTTTTACATAGATGGTATTTGTAAAAAAATATGGTGACCTCCATGACAGATTTTCTATGACTACAACCCTTTAGTACAATGAAATTATTTACGAACCAAGACGGAAATGTTGAAGTTGGTACACAAATTCAAGGGATTAGGATTTGAAGGGGAAAGACGTTGAACACGATTGATTAAAATTTTCTTACAGTTTATATTAAGCAGAAATCAATACAAAAGAATTATTTTTTAAATTTATTTTTCGGATTTTATCTTCAAGCCAAATCAAAATGTGGGCATGAGGCAAACCTCGCTTTTGCCACTCAATCGTATACAGCCAACAACGTGTGATACCGAAAATTGAATATTTAACAATAAAATCAATTAAGGATTTCAATTTTTGTTTAAACACGCGTGCAGTTATATCATGACGATGAATTGCTTGTTGTCCTGATAATAATAAAGTTTGTATTTCTTCCCAATTCGGATTACATGTAAATGTAATAAACAAATCCGGTCGGCCGTAATGACGTACGTAAGTCACCGCGTCTTGTATGTATTCCTGCATGTTCCGTCGACTACCGACGTAGCTTGAAGGTAAAATGAAAGCATTACCGATGTCATTAGGATTTAAATTTCCGTCGATGTTTCCAGCAACAGCATCTCGTAAGTGAATATATTCTTCCGATCGTAATTTAGCCTGGTTGAATGAATCGCAAGCGTTCGCTTTCAACCTTAGCATACATATCAACAATGTATTGATGGAATAGCTGACGATATCGAAGGATATAGTTGTCCTGATTTAGTCTAATCATTATTCGGTGTGCGTAGTAGTTCATTGAGCTCACGTTTTTATTTCCATAATCACCTAAAAAAATAAAAAATAAAATGCAATACGAAATTAACATTCATACATACAGTAAGAAAATAAATAGGGAATTGTCAAATTTACCGGTATTAGGATGACACTGTTTGATGTTAAGGTGATATTCATCTTGTCCTTGTCAAAATATCAGTGGATATTGTAGTGCATCATATGAACGGTGTAGATTCGAAATCGTACTGATAGTGTTGTCTCGCCGTGTAATTTTTATAGATCTTTTGTCAACTGGATCAGCAACCATGATAACAGCAACCTCATCAACAGTTGGAGCGTTGAATCTACCAGCATGTTCACCTAATGGTACTTTATCGGCTTTTATGACGATTTGATAGTTGTCATTTTGCAATCGTGGCGAAACTCTTTTGATTAATTGAAGTAGTTGATTCTGATCTTCTAAAAAATTTTCCAGTAATATCACAATTGCTCTTTCCTCTGCTTGTTCAATGAAATTATACTGGCACCGAGTCGTTACGCGCTCTTCACAATTGCCCATAAAATAAATTTGAAGACATTTCGGATTATCATCAGGCATTGGCATCAATGATCCAATTTTGTGGTATACCTGGCCTTGTATTTTGAATGTAGTTTCAAAATTACGTCCATCGGATGCAAGATCGCAAATTTTAGTTGCCCCAAATGACGTCATTTGGAAGCAAGAATTAAATTTGCGTATCTTACGCAAAAATAATTTTGAATCATCTGAATTCCCAGCAAGAAGGGATAATAAAGGTTCTGGCGGAGCGGGTAGAGGTGGCAGCACGACTTTTCCTGCTGCGCAGCACATACCCGCAGCTTCATTTCGAAATTTCAACGCCTGACAATATTGACATACTTTATCCATTCCACCGATAGCAATTTTTGAATGCACAGAGTAGTTAATATCTGGTGCATATTCAAAAGCAAGACGAACGAATGATGTACGTATTAATGAGCGGCTGATCCGTTGCCTTTGTCGTTCTTGTGCTCGTACTGTAGCTATGTTTTGTTCTCGTGCCGCTCTTGTTCTCGTAATATTCTGTTGCAGACGTTCGCTACGCTGTTCTTGAGATTCTTGTGCACGACCTTCTGCTGTCCTAATTCTTTGAGCTGTATTTCTTGTATCGACTTGTTCTGGCAACTGATGAGCTCTTTCAACACGTTTGCGTCGTGCCTCTCTAGTGTTTGCGTTGTTGAGGTTAGATTTTTTCGGTGGCATTTGACTGAAAATATTAATTTAATCGTTTAAAAATATATTAATTAATTATTATAATTATGTGATAATACTTACATGTATATATTTTATAATTATAGAATTTTGAATAATGAAGCACAAATAAGTAAAAAGCAGGAATAATTTCACTGTATTATCGTCACTATAATTTGAATTTGATTTACACTTTGGTCTAAGTAACACGTGGTTGGCTATGCTAACACCAAAAATTAAAAAAGTAGAAATAATTGAATTTCACGGTATTTCGTTTACTACAAAATAAATTTAATTTATACTTTAGCCTCAATAACACGTGGTAATCATGCTATTGAATTGTAGCTTATATGACACGTTTGTCGGTTTACCATAGCAGTGCCATCTATTGATTACTTACTCAATCCAGTCGAAAAGTATCGATATCTGTTAGAATATTTTGGAGTTAACAGATAATTGTGACTGTCAATTAATTATAGACAAATAATTTGCAATAAAATAAAATTGCGACTATAATTAAAGATCTAAGCTATCCTATCTCTCAAGTTGGACCAGACTGCTCACGGTGTGCCAATTTAATTTAAAATCGGTTAAGTAGTTTAGGAGTCCATCGCAGACAAACATCGTGACAGGAGATTTATATATATTAAGATATATATATATATATATATATATATATATATATATATATACAGTTTTGAACGGACCTCATTTTTGTCATCTCCCAGGTAGGACCGATGAACATTTGAAGAAAAATCTCGAAAATTTCGTCATGAGTACAACCTCAATAGCAGATTTCCCTAAAAGTGATCAAGATCAGGTGATATGATGAAATATTAATACATTAATCAGAAACGACAAGTTAAAATGTTACTATCTTAAGTGGGGTTAATTTTAGTAACTATTGATACAAATAAATAACAACAGTGAATTGCAGTTTTTTATTTCATGATTCCGCATTTATTACAGCTCTATATTGCATTATGTTGTGTTATGCTATGTTAATTATCATTAATAAAAGTCCGTCACGCAGGGGCTGCGTAAACTAAGCAGATTTCCCTCGTGAAGTTTAGTAATAGATAAATATACATACTGCTAACACAACACCGTGAATAAATACAAACGGAAATAAGAAATGTTTCATCCAATTTCAATAGCCTGCCGACAGGAAGCGTTAGGTTAGAAATGTAAACAAACATTTCCCGCCTCACACCGGAAAGAAAAACAATTACTGAAACATATCAGAATATAACACATTAATTTTATTGAGAACTATTTACTATATCTAGTACTGTAATTAATAATGGGTCAGAATAATTGTTATCTCAATCAATAAAATTTTAGTAGTCCAAAACTTTAAGATGGGGGGGCGGGGGAGTCACCGTACATATTTGCATGTATCTCGTATAATAAAGGTCTCTTGAATACAATTTTTGGTATTTAAACTTCCAATAATGTGATTTATTATGTATCAGAGTATTGTTTACGTAACATGAGTAGAAGTGGCGGTTTGGTGAAAACAGAAAAATGCAAATATCTCGGTTACTATTCAAGATAGAGAATAAATGTATATAACAATATTTATAGTAAATTTAATTTGTAATAAGATTTGTTCTACATACGTTTTCGATCCGACGTATAGTAACGGAGATATTTCGAATTTTCGAAAATCCTCCCCTCTAAACCCCCCCTCCCACTGGTCCGATTTCAGCTGTTAACGAACTTGATCTTTCTTTTTACATAAAACGCTTAAATATGAAGTTTGGTAAGGATTAAACAAAAATTGCGACCGCTAGAGCGGTAACAGACAAATATATAGATAGATAGATATATCTATATATATATATATATATATATATATATATATATATATATATATATATAGATAGATAGATAGATATAGATATAGATATACAGTTTTGACCGGACCTCATTTTCGTCATCTACTAGGTAGGATCGATGGACATTTGCAGAAAAATTTCGAAAATTCCGTCATGAGTACACTCTCAATAGCTGATTTCCCTTAAGGGAAATCTGCTAAAAGTCCGTCACAATCGGACCAGAATGAGCGGGGGTATTGTAAATATTGTTTCAATACATATTTTCTGTATAATGAGCATTAACCGAGATATTTGGATTTTATAGTTTTACGCTTTCAGTGAAACTCCACTCTTATTAGTGTCATATTAATAATAAACTACTATATCATGAACCACTTCATTACAAGGTTAGATACCAAATATTGTTTTCACCAAAGCTTTATTATACGAGATGCAAACAAATACGTTCTGTGGCTCTTCGCCTTATTTTGTTCGAGGATTACTAAAATGTGAGTGATTAAGATTATTCTGAACCATTTCAAATTACTCCACTAGCTATGGTAAATAGTTTTCAATAAAATGAATATGATATATTCAGATATATTTCATTAATTGTTTATCTTTTCGGTCTAGAATAATTATAATTCTATCTATTCGGCGCTGCGAAGTTGGCTGCCCTATTTGTTTACAATTCAGACGCTTTCCGTTGTAGATATTATTAACTTCTAAATTGACTGAATGATTTCAAATTACCGTTAGCATTTATTCCCTTAACACTCACAGTGGTGTTACCAGTATGTATATTTAACTTTTAGTAAACCTTCGCCTGGGAAATCTGCTTAGTTTACGCAGCCCCGGACTTTTTATTCGTGATTCAAGTACTACTGGAGTATTTTGTGCTGCCATGTTTTCAGTAGAGCCCCCTTCTCGTCTATTGCATAGAAATAGAGAATATAAGGCGAGAAGAGATCACTAATATGCCTTACCAGAGAAATCTGCCTAGTTTACGCAAAACCTGTTTGACGGACTTTTACACCGATCTTCTACATTGTAGACATCTTTTTAGCAGATTTCCCTCAAGGGAAATCAGCTATTGAGGTTGTACTCATGACGGAATTTTCGAAATTTTTCTTCAAATGTCCATTGATCCTACCTAGTAGATGACGAAAATGAGGTCCGTTCAAAACTACAGGGTGGTCCACGGAAAACGGACGGTTTTAAACTAGTAATTACTCTGTTAGTTTTGAAGACAGACACATTTTATTTAAACAAAAATAAAGCTGAATTTATGCCATTTTTAAAAAAATACATTACATTATTTTTTAAAAATAACATCACTTAAATGGCAGCCATTTTCACGAACACACATTTTAAGTCTTTCTTGAAAATTGACGTCCACTCTTCTTAATAGTTCGTCATTGATTGGAGATATTTAGTTTCGTATTGCCGTCTTCAGTGCTTCCAGAGTGCGTAGCATTTCTTTGTAGACATGAGCAGGGCCAGGTGGCTTTGTTTTCATAACAGGGCCCGTGGATCTAAATGAATTTGCCCACCTTAGAATGGTATTCCTACTCGGTATTTCACCATGGCGTCCGATATGAAAATAATCATTACCAAACTCGATATTTAGTCGTTTTGTGTAAAAAGAAAGACCAAGTTCGTTAATGGCTGAAATCGGGCCAGGGGGAGGGGAGTTTAGAGGGGAGGATATTTATAATTCGATATATCTCCGCTACTCTACGTCGGATCGAAAAAATGTATAGAAGCATTCCTATAGAAAATTACATTCGCTATAAATATTGTTATATACATTAATTCTCTATCTTGAATATTAACCGAGATATTTGCATTTTTCAGTTTTCAGCCTTCAGCAAACCCCCACTTCTACTCATGTTTCATAAACAATGCTCGGTTATGTTATAAACCACATCATTCATTGCTTAAATACCAAATATTGTTTTCAAAAGACATTCATTATACGAGATACATGCAAACATGTTCTGGTGCCCCCCCCCTTCTTAAGTTTTCGGACTACTTAAATTTTATTGATTGAGATAATAATTATTCTGATTCAATATAAATTTCAGTAATAGATATAGTAAATAGTTTTCAGTCAAATTAATATGTTATATTCATATATATTACAGTAATTGTTTTTCTTTCCGGTAAGAAGTTGGCAGAACTGTTTGTTTATGTTTCAGATGCCGTAGGGAAGTTTCTTATAATCGTTTGTATTTATTCACTGTGGTGTTGTGTTACCGGTAGGTAGATTTACATATTGTTAAAATTCACGTGGGAAATCTGCTTAGTTTACGCAGTCCCTGCGTGACGGACTTTTTCATTTGATAAACTTGCATGATTTTAATTTAGAAAAAGCATTTAGACAATCGATCACTTTCGAATTATATATATGTGTTATGAGAGTGTCGACATTGTTAAAGAAAATAATGGTTAATGAAATGAACTGTCTTTTCAAATAGTCTGAATAATTAATGTAAGAATATCAATTTCATTAATGCATAACCTTCTAAGTTCATAACCTGATCTCTGTGTCACTAGTCGAAATGCCTTTGGACAACTCACAAAACGTGCGCAATGTCCCGAGACATTTTAGGAAAATATTTTTCTCTTCCAAACTCCTCGGTATTTTCCCTTTTGACGACAGTTGGTCTACAAACACGACCAAGCTTGTTCTTCTCGCTGTCATTGTCAACTTGGTTAATCTTTGGGCGTTCCGACTTGGACATGTTTTAATGTTGGAAGAAAATAGTGTTGAAACGTACTTACAGTTTTCTGAGCATATGTCCATTCCCGCCATTAACCTGTTTGCTTTAATAAGATTCGTTTTGAGGAGAGACGATTTTAAAATGATCCAAGAATTCGTTTTTGATATATGCCACGAATTAGACAAAATTCCAATAAAATGGGATTGGAACCAAAATTGGTTTGAATTTCGCGGACCTATTTCCGTCATTATTGTCCTAATTTTGAGCGATATGCTGATGAAAAACATCATTTTATTTCCAATTTTCGGCATTGAGTTCTATTTTTATTTCATTACAGCGTACACAATATTTTTGACAGTTACTCACCAATTTCTGTACTTTTTGTCAATGGCAAGGTCTTTAATGCGTTTACTCGAGAATGTAGACAATTGTGACGTTTTGATAAGGTGCCATTGTACTACTGTACAGATTGGTGAAAAACTGACTAACATTTACGGGCCGGTTTTGTGCCTGACTGTAACTAGTTTTTTGATTAGACTTTTGACAAATTTGTATTTCAGTTTCGCTTTGTCCTACTACAACTTGGCCTGGTTTTTCATTGCTGTCTACCCTTTGGCCCACGTTCCTCTAGCTGCCCACATAACACTGAATATGGTAAATAAGTATTGTTACCAGGTTATAATAAATCACTATTCAATGAATAAATCACTATTCAATATAATAAATCACTATTCAATGAATAAATCACTATTCAATGAATAAATCACTATTCAATATAATAAATCACTATTCAATGAATAAATCACTATTCAATGAATAAATCACTATTCAATATAATAAATCACTATTCAATGAATAAATCACTATTCAATATAATAAATCA
Source organism: Riptortus pedestris (assembly GCA_019009955.1). Lineage (NCBI taxonomy): Eukaryota > Metazoa > Arthropoda > Insecta > Hemiptera > Alydidae > Riptortus > Riptortus pedestris. The sequence continues at coordinate 144,872,210 of CM032231.1, forward strand.
CTATTCAATATAATAAATCACTATTCAATATAATAAATCACTATTCAATATAATAAATCACTATTCAATATAATAAATCACTATTCAATATAATAAATCACTATTCAATATAATAAATCACTATTCAATGAATAAATCACTATTCAATATAATAAATCACTATTCAATGAATAAATCACTATTCAATATAATAAATCACTATTATGCTATCGAAGTCGTACAGCTACAGCTCCTGAAACAGCTTTTAGCAGATTAATCAGCTATTGAGGTTGTACTCATGACGCGATTTTCGAAAATTTTCTTCAAATGTCCATCAATCCTACTCAGGAGATGACGAAAATGAGTTCAGTTCAAAATTTTATATATATACATACTTGTCTGTTAACGCTCTAGCGGTCGCAATTTTTGTTTGATCGTTGCCAAACTCGATATTTAAACGTTTTATGCAAAAAGACAGATCAAGTTCGTTAATGGCTGAAATCGGACCAGTGGGAGGGGGGTTTAGAGGGGTATTTTCGAAATTTCGAAATATCTCCGTTAACATACGTCGGATTAAAAAATTGTATAGACCCTTATTGTAAATTAAATTTACTATAAATATTGTTCTATACTTTTATTCTCTATCTTGAATATTAACCGAGATATTTGCATTTATATGAAGTCTGTGGTCGGGTATAGTTCCGATTAGTTCGTCCATTTCCGTCATTACTCGGTAGAAGCTTCTTCTAACCTTACCTGTCGTTTCTAACCTTACTTTACCTTCATTACTTTGTGATATTTATGCAAATACGTTCTGTGCATCCACCCCCCCCTCCCTTCGTTAGTTCTTGGACTACTAAAATTTGAGTTATTAAAATATAAATTATTCTTAAAATTCAGAAGCCTTTACAGTTGGGAATTTATTTTAATTAACTAAAAGATTTCTCATTACTGTTTGTATTTAATCACGATGGTATTGTGTTACCTGTATGGAGATTTCTCTATTGTAAAACTTCACGTGGGAAATCTGCTTAGTTTACGCAGCCCCTCCGTGACGGACCTTAATTATTTATTTAAAAATACAGAATTGTTATTTGTTTATTTTATTTGTACAAGATGTAAATCTTTAACAAATATATATTCTATTCTATTCTATTTAATATATATGTCAGACATATTATTTTTTTAATTTATATTTTAGGTGAAGGAACTTGGGAAAAAGATCTACGAAAATACTCTAATTCAACCGGAAAATGTAAGTTTCATGTTAGATTTATAATAATTAACCCCTTTTTCAGGGAAAGCGTAAACTAACCATACTTCCCAAGTGCTGGAAATAGACAATAAGAAGTGGAAAGCCGTCATTGCAGCATGCGGGAAATATGCTTACTATACGCAACTCCTGCGTCCCGGACTGGTACATTTCCATTTAAGGGAAATCAGCTATTGAGGTTGTACTCAAGAAGCGATTTTCGAAATATTTCATCAAATGTCCCTCGATCCTACCTAGCAGATGACGAAATAAAAGTCCGTCACGCAGGGGCTGCGTAAATTAAGAAGTTTTCCCACGTGAAGTTTTCCAATAGAGAAATTTCACGAGAGTCCAGCAGTTAAGGAGACGGCGAACTAGCTTTTGGCGGGAATGTCATCCATCCGTTAGCCGCCCAGATTTAATAAAAATTCAAATATCTCGGTTAATATTCAAGATAGAAAATCAATGTATATAATGTTATTTATAGTAAATTTAATTTGCAATAAGATTGACTCTGTACAATTTTTCGATCCGACGCATAATAACGGAGATATTTCGAATTTTCAAAAGTCCCTCCTCTAACCCCCCCCCCCCCCCCACTGGTCCTATTTCAGCCGTTAACGTACTTGATCTTTCTTTTTACATAAAACGACTAAATATCGAGTTTGGTAACGATCAAACAATAATTGCGACCGCTAGAGCGGTAACAGACATATATATATATATATATATACAGTTTTGAACGGACCTCATTTTTGTCATCTACTAGGTAGGATCGATGGACATATCAAGAAAAATTTCGAAAATTCCGTCATGAGTACAACCTCAATAGCTGATTTCCCTTGAGGGAAATCTGCTAAAATTAGATCCTTTCAAAATTATATACTTGCTAAGGTACCCCGGCTTCGCCCGGGTATTCATTTGAGGCTGAATGAAGATGGAATTTTTTTGGTAACTACTTTGCACAATATTTTGACATTCCCCGTCCCAGTGTTTAGGATTGTTACCCGTCGTTGTTGTGGATTTGTTAATAGTAAAATTATTTGTTCTGTAAGGCTTCACTGTCTTCAATATTTTCCGTCTCTTATACATGTCTTTTTTTTTATAACGTAATGGACCACATAACTCATAATTATATAAAGTATTCGGTCCAAACCATGCATGAACAAAAGTTCCTTTCCCTTGATGCGGTACAAAGCCGAACGGTGACAGCTGTTTTAAATACGTCATAACAGCTATTAAAAGTACTCTTTTGTATGTCTCGATTGTAAACTGTATATTAATATTGGTACATTGCGAGTTCAGTAAAGTAAACCATATATTAACGGAGTAGGAATAATAAATACCAGAAATAACTGCATGCACCTCCCCAGCGTTCATTTTTTAGCAGATTTCCCTTAGGGGAAATCAGATATTGAGGTCGTACTCATGACGCGAGTTTCAAAAAATTTCTTCAAATGTCCATCGATCCTACCCAGGAGATGACGAAAATGAGGTCCGTTCAAAATTTTATATATATATATATATATATATATATATATATATATATATATATATATATATATATATATATATATACTAGCTCAGATACCCGGCTTCGCCCGGGAATTCATTTGAGGCTGAATTCTGATGGTATATTTTTGGCAAGGCTTTACTTTGCACAATATTTTGACATTTATCCATTCCAGTGTTTAAGGTTAATACCCGTTGTTGGCATTTGTTAATAATAAAATTATTTTTTATGTAAGTCTTCACTGTCCTCCAAATTGCCATATTTCCCGTCTCCTGTGCATTATGCATAGATTTGAATTATTAAGAAGAAAATATTGACATACATTTGAATTAATTTTTTCAGCTGAGGTATCTGGTAGTTCATATTGAAAAGAAGTGTTGAGCAAATTTCTCTAAATAACAAAATAAACAACTTTTGTTATGTGCATATTTGCCGAAACCCCAATAGGAAATCACTATTATTATTTTCAGGCCTCCCTTATAACCCCCACTCCTGCCCATCCCTAGAAATGTTAGTATGGCTTATTATAAGGAAGGCGTTAGTGCTAATACACATACTGAGTGTTTTATTTAGTTCGGTTGAGTCTTTTGTGCCAAATAAAATTGTTGTCTCCAACTATAATTTTTAGCGTATAACGCCTTTATACTTCGGTATACGATGATAGTGTATATAAAAAAAAGTTTCTCTAAATAACAAAATAAACAACTTTTGTTATGTGCATATTTGCTAAAAAAGCAATAGGAAAGGAAATATCGCTATTTTTAATTTCAGACCTCCTTACAACCCCCACTCCTGCCCGTCCCTAGAAATGTTAGTATGGCTTATTATAAGGAAATCGTTAGTGCTAATAAATATACCGAGTTTTATTTAGTTCGGTTGTTTCTTTTGTGCCAAATAAAATAGTTCACTTCCTCTATAGGTTTTAGCGTATATCTCGTTTATAACTCGGTATACGACGAAAGCGTATATAACAAAAGTTACTCTAAATAACAAAATAAACAACTTTTGTTATGTTCATATTGGCCGAAAAACCAATAGGAAACGAAATATCGCTATTTTTAATTTCTGACTTCCCTTATAACCCCCACTCCTGTTCGTCTGAGAGGATATTAATATAGCCTAAAGTCTAAGTTGGGTTAGTAGTAATATACATACCAGGTTTCATAATATTCGGTTCAGCCGTTTATGCGTGAAAATGTAACAAACAAACAAACAAACAGACACCACAGAAACAAAATGCAGTTATGGTGTCTATGACATGTGAAACGAAAAGTTATGGTGAAATTTCGCGAAAATAATCAATGTACAGACAGAGGTTACAATTTTATATATATATATATATATATATATATATATATATATATATATATATAGATTGAGGACAGTGAAGCCTTACTTAACAAATAACTTTATTAACAAATCCACAGCAACGACAGGTATAAACTCTAAACACTAGGAAGGGGAAATGTCAAAATATTGTGCAAAGTAAAGACTTGCCAAACAATTTACCATCCTCATTCTGACTCAAATGAATTCCCGAGCGAAGCCGGGTAACTTAGCTATATATATATATATATATATATATACACTATATTTCCCACTGTCCAAAAAAAACAAGAAAATTAACATTTCTGTTCATTTTTATTTACTTTTTCTTTTTCCAGGATAGCCTTGATTTCCATCTCATTGCTAAGGGAGAATTTTCATTCAGTGCATCCGGCTTCTTCAACCTGGATAATTCACTTATATGCAAGGTGGGGTCGGAATTAATAATTTACTTCTTTATATCACACAAGACACACATACATATTTGATATGTAGAAACGTTCAAGTATGTTAAACGTTTTATCTTAAGGGAAATCAGCGATTGAGGTTATACTCATGGAGGTATTTACGAATACTTCCTTTCAATGGTTTTCGCTAAGTCGTGTTCTAGAAGCCGACGAGTGCGGATCGGTTTATTGAAGAGGATTATTGGCGAGCATTAGCCTGCTCGGCACAGCTAAGTGTTATATACGCCAGCTCTTCTATACTAAACCATTTATATTTAATTATTTTATGTTATTATTTATTTTAAAATATTCTTTCTTTTTTTTAACGAAAAGATTACTTTATTAAATACAGAGAGACGGCAGTTGCGTCTTTTTTCAAATTTATACTTTCTCTCGGTTATTTTAATTTTTGCATTAATACATATAATTCCATACATACGTGAAGTGTAAGTTGATTTCTCATCTTTTATTTATCTATTTTTCTATTTATTTATATTCAGTTGATAAGGCAGAATTTTATTAAGGATGAAACATAAACATGAACAAACCGCCCGATATCCATTCGCCTCATAGGAAAAGGCGTAAGCGAAATTGGAATAAAGACATAGATATCGAATGGAATCAGAGGGAAAAGGATAACGTAAATAAGAACAAATTTTTAATTATTGAGAGAGCAGACGAGGGAGATCTTAAAACGATCTCACCTTTTTTAATATTTAAAGCCATAAATAACTATTGCGGCGAACCTACTAATGTAAAAAAATTAAGGAACGGCACAATTCTAGTTGAAAGCAAGTCAAAAGAGCAGTCTGTAAAACTTCTTAAACTCACAAATTTTGGAACTAACATAAAAATAACAGTTAAAAACCACGAGAAACTAAATTTAAGCAAAGGGGTCATTTTTTGCCCAGATTTAGAAGAGGTAGGAGAATCAGAGATTTTGAATGAATTAAAAAATGATAGTGTCACGGATGTAAAAAGGATAATTTCAAAGAAAGGTGGAATCGAGCGTAAAACACATTTATATATTCTCACTTTCTCCGTTCCAACTCTTTCGGAATCTATTAAAGTAGGATTTAATAAATTAAGAATAAAAATGTATGTGCCTAATCCAATTAGGTGCAGAAAATGCTTAAAATTAGGACACTTTGCCGATTCATGCACGAATGAACACACATGTGGATTTTGTGCTAGGCCAGAACATAAGGGTAAACAATGTGAAACTATAGTACCTCGTTGTGTAAACTGTAAAGTATCGGGCCATCAGAGTATGGACATAAAATGTCCCCGATTTTTAGCCGAAAAGGAAATTAAAATTATACAATTTCGAGACAAGGTAACTTACTTTGCCGCAAAAAAAATATATAAAGAAAGTCAACCCACTACTGCTGACAGGTCATATTCAGATATTGTAAGGAACAGCCGTAAAGGTGTAGATGCCAAACTGATGCATATATTTGCAAAGAGGTTAATCCCATTGAACTCATTAAGCCTAGTATCACTCAGGTAGCTAGTATCCAGACTGGATTAGTATCCCCACTCCTAGGCCAATCTGAGGCCTAGTATCACTCAGGCAGCTAGTATCCAGACTGGATTAGTATCCCCACTCCCTGGCCTATCTGAGGCCTAGTATCACTCAGGCAGCTAGTATCCAGACTGGATTAGTATCCCCACTCCTAGGCCAATCTGAGGCCTAGTATCACTCAGGCAGCTAGTATCCAGACTGGATTAGTATCCCCACTCCTAGGCCAATCTGAGGCCTAGTATCACTCAGGCAGCTAGTATCCAGACTGGATTAGTATCCCCACTCCTAGGCCAATCTGAGGCCTAGTATCACTCAGGCAGCTAGTATCCAGACTGGATTAGTATCCCCACTCCTAGGCCAATCTGAGGCCTAGTATCACTCAGGCAGCTAGTATCCAGACTGGATTAGTATCCCCACTCCTAGGCCAATCTGAGGCCTAGTATCACTCAGGCAGCTAGTATCCAGACTGGATTAGTATCCCCACTCCTAGGCCAATCTGAGGCCTAGTATCACTCAGGCAGCTAGTATCCAGACTGGATTAGTATCCCCACTCCTAGGCCAATCTGAGGCCTAGTATCACTCAGGCAGCTAGTATCCAGACTGGAGTAGTATCCCCACTCCTAGGCCAATCTGAGGCCTAGTATCACTCAGGCAGCTAGTATCCAGACTGGATTAGTATCCCCACTCCTAGGCCAATCTGAGGCCTCTCTCTCTCTCCCTCCCTTCCCCGCCGCTCCCGGCCCGTCTCCAACTCCCGTCTCCCCCTCTCCCCCCTCCCCTCCCTCCAATACTCCTCCAAACTCTTCCTCAGGAACTATAGCCCCGCCAAAAGCGAATGTTCCTGAGAACTTTAAATCTCCGCCATTGCCGAGGCGGAATTCTTTTCGTCGAGAAAAAAACAAAAAGAAAAATGTAAAAGACGATGGTAATATGGACACAAACTAATATAGTTCTAAATTATAATAATAATGATTCAAAAATTTCATTTAAACACGACATACACGAATACACTAAATAGAAATATCGACGGAAACCCAAACACTATAACACCAACAAAACAACTAAAAAATCATGTTACAACAAACACACCAATAAAATACATCTTACTCAGAAACAATAAACTACAAACTACAATAGATACAATAAACTACAAACTCAATATGTATGCAAATTACTTTATAAGAACAGTTGGAAACCATGTGAATAGAATACTAAATTTAAGATCCAATGCCTATAATTAGCTGGAATTGTAACGAGATAAGAACACAATTTGAAGAACTGAAAACCCTTCTAAAAGATACGGACCCCGTAGCAATATGTTTCCAAGAAACAAAACTTAAACCTAATGTAAGCCTAGACATAAGACACTATGATATTTATAGGAAAGATAAGGAAATAGGAGCCGGAGAAAGAGCACATGGAGGTGTAGCAATAGGTGTTAAAAAACATTTATTTTCCACAGAGATTCCTAGAGACACACCTTTACAAGCCATAGTTATTAGTGTAAAACTTACCTTTACCATTACCATTTGCGTGACGTATGAATGGTACCATTACCATTACCAAGCGTATGACACAATTAAAAGAGAGGCCATCCTTAAAACTTTGCACTCTTGGGGCTTACGAGGAGCAATGCCAAACTTTATAAAGAGTTTCCTGAGTAAAAGATTTATCAAAGTAAGGATAGGAGACTCGATTTCTAGTTTAAAGGAAACAGTAAACGGTATACCTCAGGGAAGCGTCCTCAGCTGTACTCTATTTGCAATCGCAATAAATTCTGTTGTTGCAGTGATACCTAGGCCAATTAAAGCATTTCTCTACGTAGATGATCTCACAATACTTCTCAGGTTTTGTGTACGGGACTGGATGCAGAGGATCCTTCAGAGTGTTATCAACAGCCTACAATCCTGGTCAGAGACAAATAATCTCCAGTTTTCCATTGAGAAAACGAAATGTGTTTTGTGAAATGACGACGATCACCTACCGAAGCACCTTTACTGACATTAAATGGAAACACTTTGAACTTTCATGAAGAAGTAAAATTTTTGGGGCTAGTTCTTGACAAGAAATTGTCATGGATGAGTCACATAAAATACTTACGAGAGGAATGCTTTAATCGACTTAGAATCATGAGAGTTTTAGCCAAAACCTCTTGGGGCGCTCACCGCAAATCCATGCTAATGCTGTACACGAGCCTGATCCGCTCAAAGATCGACTATGGTTGCATAATATATCGGCAAAGAATAGTGCACTTTTACTGCTAGACTCCATTCATCATGCTGGGATACGACTTTCCACTGGAGCCTTCAGAACAAGTCCAATAGTAAGTCTTTGCACTGAAGCAGCCATACCCCCACTCGTTTTTAGAAGGCAGGAACTTATACATTCCTATATAACTAAAATAAAACTTCAACCAAATAATCCGGCATACAATATTATCTTTTACCCCCAATTTGACAGATTATATGAAAGACTGCCAAACTATCGAGCTCCACTAGGTATCAGATTTAAAGAAATCATTCATGAAATTCATATCATTCCGGTAGACCACACTAGTTTAAACCCGGAAAACCCTCCATGGAAACGAATTCCCCCAAAAATAGACTTAAGCCTAGCTGGATTACAGACAAAATCCAAAGCAAATAAGGTCAAAGAATATCTAAGCAACTACTCCGGATATGATATTATTTACACTGATGGATCCAAACAAGCAGATAACGTAGGGTATGCAGCCATTAAAACAAATACAGTTATTAAATTTAAGTTACCTGCGTACACATGTATCTACACTGCTGAACTACAAGCTATTTCAACAGCATTATACATGGCCATCGATAGCACAAAGGATAAAATACTAATATGTTCCGACTCCATGTCAGCCATCAAAAGTATTCAAAAATCCAGTAGACCTAAGCTCACATTAAACATGATCTACAATTATCTCGACATATTGCATCAACTTAAAAAATCTGTAATCTTTTTATGGGTCCCCTCACATGTAGGAGTTGAAGGGAACGAGGCTGCAGATAGAATTGCTAAAGAAATAGCTCATTCAAATGGGCCCATGTTGCAAATATATGAACAGACTGACGTAAAAAAATGGTTAAATCAAAGAATCATAAACAACTGGGAATATATGTGGGCAGAAGTCCCAACTACAAACAAACTACGAATAATTAAAACCACGACCAAACCATGGAACAGTTCAATAAGAGGTAACCGTAGAGAAGAAGTTGTTATAGCAAGGTTGAGAATTGGTCACACAAATCTCACTCATGTACACCTTATAACTAAAGAACCACCCAAAGTCTGTGAAAGCTGTCAAGTCTCTCTCACGGTCCAACATATTTTAGAAGAATGCCCAGCAAATGATCACACATTTCAAAAACTAAAGATCCCTCGGGTGTCATTAATAGCCTTACAAGACTCACCTGAAATGATAGACAACCTAATACTGCTCCTAAAAGAGATAAATATTTTCAATCAAATATAAAAATTGTACATATTGTTATTGCTATATGTTGCTATTGGAGTGAATGTTGTAATGTTGTTACGTAGGTTAATCTCATTATTAAAGTATCCGAGTGAATAGTTTATATATGCAAATAATTTAATTATAATTTAGGTTCTATCTAAAAAAAATAAATAAATAAATATTGTATATATATTGGTATTGCTATATATTATTATTGTTATCGGGGTATGTTGTATTGTTGTTATTTAGGTTAATCTCATTATCAAAGTATCGGAGTGAATAGTTTATATATGTAAATAATTTAATTATAATTTAGTTTCTATATTGTATATATTGTTATTGCTGTATATTATTACTGTTATTGGGGTGTATGTTGTAACTTAGGTTAATCTCATTATTAAATTATCGGAGTGATTTCTTTATATATGTAAATAATTAAAAAAAAAAAAAAAAAAAATATATATATATATATATATATAATAATAATAAAAAAAAAAAAATAAAAAAAAATAAATAAATAAAAAAAAATAATAATAAAAAATAAATAAATAAATAAATAAAAAAAAAATAATAAAAATAAATAAATAAATAAATAAAAAAAAAAAAAATTGGAAAAATAAAATATTGAATATCATATTAATATAAAATAAATAGTGTGGAAAGGAGAATTACTAAAATGTGAGAAACTATGTAAAAGCAATATATGAACATACTACATATACTTCACTACACATATACTACACACAGTAACAAGGAACCGAACTAAACTGTAAATTATAAACTATGGAAGGGCGTAATAAACATGCAGTTGATCGCCCCAAAAACAACCTCATCTACATCAATGGTTTTCGACACAGGAGATTTCAAAAAGTCTGCTGGGGCTGCGTTAACTAAGGAGATTTTTTTTTTAAGTTTCGTCACGTTTCCAACCTCAATATCTGATTTGCCTCAAGAGAAATATTCCTAATACGTCACTCATACAACATGTTAGACATAAAGCCTCATATACAACTTGTAAAATACACAGTCGTATATACAACATGTAAAATGTATACTCACATATACAATTCCTTGCAAATGATTGGAGCTGTAACTACCTACATGGTTATCCTACTCCAGTATTCACCATCTGATAAACAAACAATTCTCGAAGCTCAATCTGAAAAATAATCTATGCCAAGACTCATTTCCTGAATTTGATATTTCAACTAATTTGGAACATTTATTTGATAAAAATGAACTTATATATTATTCCTGATTCCATGTTACCATGGCTATCTTATCACTTCTCAGGATGTGGCACAATCATTTGAGACACTGTTGAAAACTTATGTTTGTGATTTTGTATTATTAATAATAGATTAAATTATTATTTATGAATCTTTGTTTCCTTTTATCTTTATATATATATATATATATATATATATATATATATATATATATATATATATATATAAAATTGTAACCTCTGTCTGTACATTGATTTTTTTCGCGAAATTTCACGATAACTTTTCGTTTCACATGTCATAGACACCATAACTGCATTTTGTTTCTTTGGTGTCTGTTTGTTTGTTTGTTTGTTTGTTTGTTTATTTGTTTGTTTGTTTGTTACCTTTTCACGCATAAACGGCTGAACCGAATTTTATAAAACTTGGTATGTGTATTACTACTAACCCCACTTAGACTTTAGGCTATATTAAAATTCTCTGAGATGAACAGGAGTGGGGGTTATAAGGGAGGCCTGAAATTAAAAATAGCGATATTTCGTTTCCTATTGGGTTTTCGTCAAATATGGACATAACAGAAGTTGTTTATTTTGTTATTTAGAGTAACTTTTGTTATATACACGTTTGTCGTAAACCGATTTATAAACGAGATATACGCTAAAACCTACAGCGGAAGTGAACAATTTTATTTGGGACAAAAGACCCAACCGAAATAAATAAAACTCGGTATGTGTATTAGCACTAACGCTTTCATTATAACAAGCTACACCAACATTTCTAGGAACGGGCAGGAGTGGGGGTTGTAAGGAAGGCCTGAATTTAAAAATAGCAGTATTTCGATTACTATTCGTTTTTCGGCAAATATGAACATAACAAGAGTTGTTTATTTTGTTATTTAAAGTAACTTTTGTTATTTAAACTTTTTTCGTATACCGAATTATAAACGAGATATACGCTAAAACATATAGCGGAAGTGAACAATTTTATTTGGGACAAAAGACCCAACCAAAATAAATAAAACTCGGTATGTGTATTAGCACTAACGCTTTAATTATAACAAGCCTTACCATCATTTCTAGGGACGGGCAGGAGTGGGGGTTGTAAGGAATGCCTGAATTTAAAAATAGCGGTATTTCGTTTTCTATTAGATTTTCGGCAAATATGAACATAACAAAAGTTGTTTATTTTGTTATTTAAAGTAACTTTTGTGATATTCACTTTTGTCTTTTAACAAAGTATAAACGAGATATACACTATAAACTAAAGCGGGAATATCTGAAATCCATGCATAATGCACAAGAGACGGGAAATATGACAATTTTCAGGACAGTGAAGACTTACATAAAAAATTAATTTTATTATTAACAAATGTCAACAACGGGTATTAACCCTAAACACTGGGACGGGTAAATGTCAAAATATTTGCAAATTAAAGCCTTGCCAAAAAAATACCATCACCATTCAGCCTCAAATCAATTCCCGGGCGAAGCCGGGTATCTGAGCTAGTATATATATATATAAAATTGTAACCTCTGTCTGTACATTGATTTTTTTCGCGAAATTTCACGATAACTTTTCGTTTCACATGTCATAGACACCATATCAGCATTTTGTTTCTTTCGTGTATGTTTGTTTGTTTGTTTGTTTGTTTGTTTGTTTGTTTGTTTGTTTGTTACCTTTTCACGCATAAACGGCTGAACCGAATTTTATGAAACTTGGTGTGTATATTACTACTAACCCAACTTAGACTTTAGGCTATATTAATTTTCTCTGAGGCGAACAGGAGTGGGGGTTATAAGGGAAGCCTGAAATTAAAAATAGCGATATTTCGTTTTCTATTGGTTTTTCGGCAAATATGCACATAACAAAAGTTGTTTATTTTGTTATTTAGAGTAACTTTTGTTATATACACTTTTGTCGTATAGCGAAGTTTAAATGCGTTATACGCTAAAAATTATAGCGGGAGTCAACAATATTATTTGCCAAAAAAGACTCAACCGAACTAAATAAAACTCGGTATGTGCATTAGCACTAACGCCTTCATTGTAATAAGCCATACCAACATTTCTAGGGACGGGCAGGAGTGGGGGTTATAAGGGAGGCCTGAAATTAAAAATAGTGATATTTCGTTTCCTATTGGTTTTTCCGCAAATATAAACATAACAGTTGTTTATTTTGTTATTTGAAGTAACTTTTGTTATATACACTTTTGTCGTATACCTAAGTATAAATGAGTTTTACGTTAAAACTTTAGCGGGAGCCAACAATTTTATTGGGCACTAACGAACTTAACAAAGCTCGGTATGTCAATTAGCATTAATTCTTCCATGATTATAAGTTATATTAAGATTTTTAGGTTCGAACGAGAGGGGGGTTATAAGGAAGGCCTGAAATAAAAATTCACCTTATTTACATGTATAAGAGACGGGAAATATAAAAATATCGAAGACAGTGAAGTCTTATCGAACAAATATTCTATTATTAGCAAATCCAAGGCAACGACGGGTATCAGTCCTAAACACTGGGACGGGTAAATGTCAAAATATTGTGCAATGTAAAGCCTGCTAAAAAGTACCATCACCATTCAGCCTCAAATGAATTCCCGGGCGAAGCCGGGTATCTGAGCTAGTATATATATATAATTCTACTGTACGTGTGTATGTCACTGACTCCTCCTAGACGCTGGACCGATTTGAATGAATTTTTAAATACGCTTTTGGGTGACGCCCCGGATGGTTTGGCGCCGCAGATCAGCCCGGCAGATGGAGCAGGAGTGGGGGTCGTGAGGGAGGCCTGAAATTAAAAATAGCCGTATTTCGTTTTTTATTTGTTTTTCTGTAAATATGCACAGGTTAAGAGTTGTTTATGTTGTTATTTGGAGTAACTTTTGTCGTATTCACTTTTGTCGTATAACAAAGTATAAACGAGATATACACTAAAAAAGTAAAGCGGGAGTCAACTAGTTTATTGGACACCAACGATCGAACCGAACTTAACAAAACTCGGTATGTGAATTAGCATTAGTCCTTCCATGATTATAAGCTATATTAATTTTTTTTAGATTCGAACGCGAGTGACTCTTAGCAGATTTCCCTTAAGGGAAATCAGCTATTGAGGTTGTACTCATGACGGAATTTTTTCTTCAAATGTCCATCAATCCTACCTAGGAGATGACGAAAATGAGGTCCGTTCAAAACTGTATGTCTGTCTGTTGCAGCTCTAGCGGTCGCAATTTTTGTTTAATCATTACCAAACTCAATATTTATTCGTTTCATGTAATAAGAAAGATCTAGTTCGTTAACGGCTGAAATCGGACCAGGGGGAGGGGTTAAGGGGGGGAGAATTTTGAAAATTCTATATATCTCCGTTACTATAAGTCGGACCGAAAAAGGGTATAGAATCAATCTTATTGAGAATTTAATGCACTATAAATAATGTTCTATACATTTATTCTCTATCTTGAATATTAACCGAGATATTTGCATTTTTCAGTTTTCAGCCTTCAGTAAACCCCTACTTCTACTAATGTTACATAAATAATGCTCTGTTGTATAATAAAAGATATCAATTGAAGTCTAAATACCAAATATTGTTTTCATTGAACCTTTACTTTGTGAGATGTATGCAAATACGTTCTGTTGACCCCCTCCCCTTCATTTGTTTTTGGATTACTAAAATTTGAGTGATTGAGATAAAACTGATTCTGATTCATTACAAATTACACCACTAGCTTTAGTAAATTGTTTTCAAAAAAAATTAATATGTTATATTCAGTTATCTTTCATTAATTGTTTGTATGTCTATCTATGCAGCGAGCGCTACGAGGTTGGCTCGCCTGTTTGTTTACAATTCAGCCTTGTATTGTACATTTACTGAGCATTCACGGTTGTGTTGCATGTATGTATATTTATCTATTGTAAACCTTCGCATGGGAAATCTGCTTAGTTTACGCAGCCCCTGCGTGACGGACTTTTGTCATATTCACTTCGCCCCACCTAGGTCGAAGGCGAAGGTCGAGGTTATTGGAAATGTATCTAATGTATGTCCTTACAGTTTAAGTATGTCATCTAAATAAAGCTGTTTGCAGCAGCGAGAGGTTTTCACTTTCAGACACTGTTATTTATTATCCAAATTTATTTTAATCTGATTTGAATGTCGTAATTATTTTATTTTCTTTATTTATATTTATGTATTTGCATTATTATTGTTGAGGGTTTTGATTTATTTCAATTATTGGTCTACAACTATTTCTTTTGTAAAGACGTTTAGTGCGCAGTCTACTATATAATCATAGAACTAAAACGTCTTCTTTTCCTTCTCTCATTTTTCCTATTCTTTTTGCGTACCGAGTTTTCGGAATATTTTATTTTCCAATTGTTTTTAGGCAAACGTGTACATAACAAATGTTGTTTTTTGTTATGAAAAGTAGCTTCTTTTTTAAACATAATATTATTAAATTTAATATTCTAATCGCTTTATATATCATGAAGGACAACGTCTACCGGGTCCACTAGTTTACTTATATTTACTTTGGTTTAATGGACATTTTCTTGTCTCATTCGACTCTCAAAATGTGTCTTATTATTACATGTAAACGAATTATTAAGATGGATGTTGCAAGGTATCCTCATGAGTATATTTTAGCAGATTTCCCTTCAAGAGAAACCAGCCTTTGAGGTCCTACTCACGACGAGAATTTCGAAAAATATTTCCAAATACGATTATGTAAGCACAATTGTTTGTCACCGCTCTAGCTGTCGCAATTTTGGATTCATCGTTGCCAAAGTCGATATGCATGAGTTTCGTGTAAAGCTAAAGACCTAGTTGGTTAATGGCTAAAATCGGGCAAATAGGAGGATGGGTTTACAAGTGGGAATTTAGAAATATCTATTGTTATACTTCGGATCATAAAATGGTATACAATCTTCATATTGGAGATGTAATGTTCTATAAATTTTGTTACAAGCGTACTTTCCCTATTTCATATATTAGCCTAGATATTTTCAATTGAGGGAAATCAGCTATTGGGGTCCTACTCATAACGGGATTTTCAACATTTTTCTTCAAATGTCCATCGATCCAACCTAGAAGATGACGAAAATGAATTCCGTTCAAAATTGTGTGTGTGTGTGTATATATTTGTCTGTTAACGCTCTAATGGTCGCAACTTTTGTCTTTTTGCTGCCAACCTCGATATATAAGCATTTTAAGTAAAAAGAAAGATCAAGTTCGTTAATGGCTGAAATCCGACCAGTGGAAGGGAGGGTTTAGAGGGGAAGAATTTCGAAAATTCTTAATATCTCCGTTTTAGCAGATTTTCCTTAAGGGAAATCAGCTATTGAGGTCTTACTCCTGACACGATTTTCGAAAAATTTCTTCAAATATCCATCGATCCTACCCAGGAGACGACGAATATGATGTCCGTTCAAAATTTTTTATATGTATATATCTGTTGACGCTCTAGCGGTCGCAATTTTTGTTTGATCGATACCAAACTTGATATTTAAACGTTTTATGCAAAAAGACAGAGCAAGTTCGTTAGTGGCTGAAATCAGACCAGAGGGAGGGGGGATTTTCGAAAATTCGAGATATCTCCATTACCATACGTCGGATCAAACAATTGCATAGAACCAATCTTATTGTAAATTAAATTTACTATAAATATTGTTCTATACATTTATTCTCTATCTTGAATATTAACCGAGATATTTGCATTTTTATTAATTGTGGGCCGATAACGGATGACTGAGTTTCCCGCCAAAAGCTAGTTCGGCCCTTTGCCGTAACTGTTCGGCTCTCGTATTTCTCTATTGTATAACTTCACGTGGGAAATCTGCTTAGTTTACGCATCCCCTGCGTGACGGACTTTTTTATGCTTCGGATCGAAATATTGCATAGAGCCAATCTCCACATCCAATGGTGCCCAAATGAATTGACGCTGTTAATTTATTTATCTGTTTTAATGGTTGTAATATAATTTGTTAATGTAGTATTTGAAGTATTGTACTAAATTATGGCAAATAAAATCTTTATATAGGATCGATGGACATTTGAAGATTTTTTTTTAAAATCGCGTCATGAGTACAACCTCAATAGCTGTTTTCGCTGAAGTTAAAACAAAGAAGAACAATGAAGTGAAATCTGCTAAAACTCATATCACTTAAGATAACGAGTAACAACATCTGTCTTTTATTCTGTCAGTTAGCTTCCAGTACAACCGCTGGTTATTCTGTAATATCTCAACATATTCGGTTCGAATTCCTTTCAATTCCAGGTGTGTTATAGTTAATATAGCACTATAAGTGTTATAGAAGTTTGATCATAATGTGCTTCATAATATAACAGCTTATTGTTAATATGAAATGAGGAGGGGAAGTGTACTGAAGGCTGAAAACTATTCATTCTTTCAATGGTTTTGTTCTATTTATACAAGGAACGGATTCAATCTGTTTTCTCTCTCTAATGAGATGAAATGGGGGCTTAACGTTTAAGTATATGTTCATCTCTGTGTAGTTGCATTTCCTACATTGCTAATTCTTTTAAATTAAAAAGATGAATTAATAAATAAACACCATTAAAACAAAAATAAATTTTAGTTCTCATTGTCATATTTTAATATATTAATAATGAGTAAAATTCTTTATTTTTGTTTTGTTCATAATTTTAATAGACTAAGAAAATTTATCTACATTCTTCAAATTAACATTGAATTGAATTCTAAATGTTTTCTATAAATTTAATTTCGATCCGTTCTTGAAATTCATTATCCTTTTTTATGTATGTGATTATTTCATTTAATATATTATTTGATTTAATCCTTTATATATTAATATTTGGTATTTGCACAAAAGGGAAATCGGTTCATCTATATATATATATATATATAAAATTGTAACCTCTGTCTGTACATTGATTTGTTTCGCGAAATTTCACGATAACTTTTCGTTTCACATGTCATAGACACCATAACTGCATTTTGTTTCTTTCGTGTATGTTTGTTTGTTTGTTTGTTTGTTACCTTTTCACGCATAAACGGCTGAACCGAATTTTATGAAACTTAATATGTATATTACTACTAACCCAACTTAGACTTTAGGCTATATTAATTTTCTCTGAGACGAACAGGAGTGGGGAATATAAGGGAAGCCTGAAATTAAAAATAGTGATATTTCGTTTTCTATTGGTTTTTCGGTAAATATGCACATAACAAAAGTTGTTTATTTTGTTATTTAGAGTAACTTTTGTTATATACTCTTTTTTCGTATACTGGATTATAAACGAGATATACGCAAAAACCTATAACGAATGTGAACAATTTTATTTGAGACGAAAGACCCAACCGAAATGAATAAAACTCGGTATGTGTATTAGCACTAACGCTTTCATTATAATAAGCCATACTAACATTTCTAGGGACGGGCAGGAGTGGGGGGTTGTAAGGGAGGCCTGAATTTAAAATAGCGGTATATAGTTTTCTATTCGTTTTTCGGCAAATATGAACCTAACAAAAGTTGTTTATTTTGTTATTTAGAGTAACTTTTGTGATATTCATTTTTGACTTTAAACGAAGTATAAACGAGATATATACTATAAACTAAAGCGGGAGTCAACTATTTTATTTGGCGCTAACGATTGAACCGAACTTAACAAAACTCGGTATGTCAATTAGCATTAATTCTCCCATGATTATAAGCTATATTAAAATTTTTTGGTTCGAACGGGAGTGGGAGTTATAAGGGAGGCCTGAAGTAAAAATTCACGATATTTCATTTTCTATTTGTTTTTCGGCAAAGGTGCACATAACAAAAGTTGTTTACTTTGTTATTTAGAGCAACTTTTGTTTCATTCACTTATGTCATAAAATGAAGTAAATACGGGATATAAGCTAAATCTATAGCGGGAGTCGACGATGTTATTAGTACTTATTTAAGTGTTTTTAATATAGGCATATTATGACAAATGATGTTATGTTTTAGCCTTATCTATTTCGATTATTTAGTACTAAGTATGATTCGGATTAGTGAGATTATAAATCCCCCTCCCCCTTCGCCTCATTTATTTATTTTCCCTAGAAAATAACTTTGCTATTTATTTCCAATAGAAATTTAAACTATAAGAGCATTTCCATTATTTAATTTGTATAATGTATTATTTAAAAAAAAAAATCGTGCTGAATTTTCTCAAGGAGTGATAGAGGAAGTAGTAGGGAATCAAAATCTTTGATTTTGGTTAAATACTATCTTATTTCCGATATCTTCATGTTATTGAAACAAATATGTACTATCATAACAATTAAACGTTAATGTCATTATGACAAAAGACAAAATGCTCTTAAACTCGATATGATTGTTTAAAGTATTACTTAGGTTGCAGGGACGGCTACGATCTCTTCCCCCGACTAGCTTTTTGAATATAATTTAAATTATTTTTAGGGTAACACTATTATTTAATTCCATCAGGTAGATAAATTATTACAATAATATTTTGAATTAATAATTTAAGGAGAAGAGTGTTGATAGCTCTAATGCGAGAGCGGAAATAGACGAAGGCTAATAGAGTTAATTGAGTTTACTAATTTCCTGTGGAATGCTGGGCATTACGGGAAGTGATTACCACTGAGATCTCCTATTATGAAAATAAACTTACGTGCTAAACTATGCTTAAACTATATGTGCTCGGATTGGTTTTTGACAGGAAATAATTTTCATTATAGACGATATTTAATTGTAATAAATACTATCCATGATTATGGTTTGAAGTATTCAAAAAGGTGAGTTAAAAAGTAGCAAGGGATAGATTAGGAACACATTTTTTATTTATTCTTCAAATATAAAATTTCTCATTCATAAGCCGCCTGCCTGACCCTCCAGCAAAACAATGCGCGCCGACGGGAAGTGTAGTTGTAAACATTGAAGCCTTGCCCAAACAAAATACTATCATCATTCAGCCTTAAATGATTTCCCGAGCGAAGCCGGGTACCTTAGCTAGTGTGTTCATATATGTTGATCTCTGTGAAGATCTAATCTCAACTCTAAAGAAACTTGCATGCAACCTATGTATTACACGATTATGGTTATTTTTTTTTGTTTTTTTATGGGGAAATATGGAACAAATTAATTTACATACTTCAAGTAAAGATGACGTAATAATGAAAGGGATTATAAGTAGTCTATTTGTTGAGTGAAGGAGTTTGTATCTCGCTGGAGTGACGTCACTGTAGTCAGATATAGGAGTGAGCTGATCTAGCCGCCATTCTAGCTGCTGTAAGGGACGCTACTAGTTCTTGTTCTATCTGCTCTACTTCTTCCCATATTCGGTGAGTAGTACTCCTAGCTTCTTCCTATTCTCATATATATTCCTCTCTCTACATCAAATAGTCTTTATATATCCTTAATTCCAACCTCTCCCTTTATAGCCCAATCCAGGGACGCTAGTCTTCATTGTTCCTGTTTTAAGCTCTCACTCCAAACTATTTGCATCTCGACGGGTTTATTTTGAGTCTATTTGCCGATTTACTACGAATTTCAAAAGCCTAATTGTTATTTGCTCAAATAAGAAATATGTTTGCATTTGGATTGTGACTGAAGCTTTGTCCCACAGCCCCAGATGCCATATTGCAATCTCATCAAAGCTTTCTGCTCAAAATTCCAAATCACTCCTTGCCCCAGTTTTGCATGTGTTTTTCATTTAATAACTCATTATAAAGATCTATTTGTATTTGGTAGAAAACTAGGCTCTTAATTGTTAGTACAAGATATGTTTTCACTTCTTAATATTTGTTAATTTAAAGTAGGACGATCAAAGTAAAGATTCCAGTTGAGAATTTAATTACATATAGCTTCCTTTGAGAATAAGTGTTTGGGATTACATTCCATGCAGTTTTTATTTAATTTTCTTAGTTTGAATTTACCATGTGAATATTAATTAAGAGCTTGGGCAACTATATTTCTTTCTCTCCAAGAGCAATGCATTGTAATAATTGGTAAAATCATCAATTGCTAATGTACGAATGAGAGATATAACAGGATTTCTCAAGCATTATTTGTATTTATGGATTCCCGCCCTACCATTTCTTAATTGAATTGAGTATGTGATATAAGTTAATACTCTGAGGGGGGATTGTACATGTGCACTTGTACAATAGGCTTTGACTGTTTTGAAACAATTTTGGCGCACTCAGTCATAATATTAACCTTTGAAATATGACCTGTTCGGGAGAGGAAAGTAGTCCGATGGAGCATTTTATTGTTAACTAAATCTCTTTATCTTCTAGTACAATATTTATTGAAGGGCATTTATTATTTCTATATGATTAGCTGAATCATTAATTAAAATTTCCTAAATAAAAGAATATATACAGTAATTAGGGCCTGATATAGTGATCCTAGGCAGTATAAATATGTTTGAAATATTAATTTCTCTTGTTTTAACATTTTCATAATATGGATATGTTTTCCAGTTCTAGTTATTTGATAATTACTTGTTGTCTTTTTATTTAATTTAAAGATTTGTATGCCATTAAAGTACCTGCATTAATTTTTAAAAATATTGCTAAAATCCATATATTCATTGGCATAAATTTATTACGAGTGGGTGGATATTTGTTGCGGATTGAGGAATTTAGTATTGTTTATTCCTTAGTCACTTCAGTGAAACTTTCCCACGTCACTAGTTTAATGATAACTGTTTTAGCAGATTTCCCTTAAGGGAAATCAGCTATTGAGGTTGTACTCATGACGCGATTTTCGAAATTTTTCTTCAAATGTCCATCGATCCTACCCAGGAGATGACGAAAATGAGGTCCGTTCAAAATTGTATATATATATCTATATGTATATATATATATATATATATATATATATATATATTTGTCTGTTACCGCTCTAGCGGTCGCAATTTTTGTTTAATCGTTACCAAACTCGATATTTAGTCGTTTTATGTAAAAAGAAAGATCAAGTTCGTTAACCGCTGAAATCGGGCCAGGGGGAAGGGGGGTTTAGAGGGGAGGATTTTTGAAATTTCGAAATATCTCCGTTACCATAGGTCGGATCGAAAAATTGTATATAACCAATCTTATTGCAAATTAAATTTACTATAAATATTGTTATATACGTTTATTCTCTATTTTGAATATTAACCGAGATATTTGCATTTTTCAGTTTTCAGCAAACCGCCACTTCTACTCATGTTACGTAAACAATACTCTGCTACATAATAAATCACATTATTGGAAGTTTAAATACCAAAAATTGTATTCAAGAGACCTTTATTATACGAGATACATGCAAATATGCCCTGCTGACTCCCCCCCCCCATCTTAAAGTTTTGGACTACTAAAATTTTATTGATTGAGATAACAATTATTCAGACTCATTATTAATTACAGTACTAGATATAGTAAATAGTTCTCAATAAAATAATGTGTTATATTTTGATATATTTCAGTAATTGTTTTTCTTTCCGATGTGAGGCAGAGGTTAGGTTAGAAATGTAAACAAACGGGTCGGCCCCCGTTTGTTTACATTTCTAACCTAACGCTTCCTGTCGGCAGGTTATTGAAATTGGATGAAACATTTCTTATTTCCGTTTGTATTTATTCACGATATTGTTGTGTTAGCAGTATGTATATTTATCTATTACTAAACATCACGTGGGAAATCTGCTTAGTTTACGCAGCCCCTGCGTGACGGACTTTATTAATCTATGTTTAATTAGAGTTAACATTCTGGGGATTTTAACACCGCCCCTCCCTGTGATAATGATGTTTATTATCACTATCACCCATTGAGAAATATTTTAATGATAGAATAGCTATTGCTGGTGTCACACAGAATGACCTTATCCTAGGAGCAATATAACTATATATTTGGATGTCCCTATTTGGTAAAGCTGTATCTGTTCAAATATATGCATGTTTGCTGACATAAAAAGGACAAATAATTATATTTGCCATTTAAAGCCCTAAATTATTATTCTACTTTTCTTTAATTTCCATATCAAGCAGTAGTATGGACTTCTTATTTTAGAGTTTAGTTAATCCTCACTCCTGCTCATGGAATTTTCACTTTCCAGCAATTGTATCACTATTCATCTCATGTTCAACTTGAATTGGTTGTTATGTAGGCTTATTGTTATGGTAGAAATAGTGAAATAATTTTGAGGTAAGAAAGTGAGCATACCATTCGAGCACAATGAAATCTTCAATTATTACACTTGTACAACAATCTTTTCAAATTGAGTATTATTTTGTTTGCAGTGTAAAATGGACAGCGCTCTAATTATGCAGAGTCAGGCATTCGAGAGGCTGATGAAGAAAATCATTAGAATGCTGGAGGATAGGATGATTATTGGGATCTCTTCACTCCTCAGTTTCTGCCGGTTCGATGGAGAAACTGAACTGGGCGAAATGGGCTTGGGGAACCTGTTGATGCTCCTGTCGCTGAGAGCTTTGTCCGAAGGGGACGAGTTGCTGATGGCTGTGATATCGCAGTTCTGCCCATACTTGGCCCCTCTCGACTCCTGTCACCTGGCGGCTTGGATCAAAGAGGACTTCAATATCCCTCAAGAGCTACTTGCTAGGGCTGCCCGACAGGCTCTCTCTCTCTCCAACAATCCAGCCATCCATCTCCCTCCCTCCCTACTCGCCCATATACTCCAGCCATCTGCCTCCCAAACCATTCACTCAGATGTAAGTATTATTCTCCTTATATTCACTTAATTATTATAGTTATATTACTCTCTACTCGTCAGAGCTCCTTCATTCATAGATAACACATGTTTAGTAAATTTCCCATTAGGGAGTAATCCAACACCGCAGGTTGCATGTATGGCCTGAACCTGAGGCAGAGATACATGTAGGACCAAAACAATGCAGTGCCATTTTCTGCAAAGAGCTCTTTACAGTGATCTCTTACTTGTCCGAATGAATGGGAATAATTTTACCCCCCCCCCATTCTATCATTGGGGCTGGACATGGATTTAATTTCACACAATTTAAGATATTACATTCATTGATGTATTTTAGATATCCATATTTGCCAGTTCAAAACTTACTCCCATTCTAATCCGATTATAAATTTACTTATTTGCTCAAATTGCCTCTACTTGCCTTCATATTATATCTGTTTAAATTTGTTTTTTGCCTGTCAGGATGGAGAGAACATTGGCAAAAAGGCTGAAATAAATTCTCCAGCTGCAGTGATTGAGGTAAAGCTCTGTATATTTTACATATTTGGGATTCATAAATGATTTCTTCATTATTGACTATTCTAAAATGCCTATTTTCTGCCCGACAGGATGAAGAAGGGTGTACAGGGCCCAGTGGAGCAGATAGCCCTTCTCCTGTTGACATAGAGGTAAGCATTTACTATTATATATGAGGCGGTCAGAATAATTGTGCCCTAACCCCAAAAAGTAAGATTTGTATAAAACCAAGTTGGTTGGGCCACTATATTTTTCAAAGACCTCCAAAACTGTTAGTTAAAAAACAAACTGCTGCTGCTATCGAGTGAAAAAACTTAAAAGGTGGTTTAGGCCACTAATATTTCATAGAACACATTATTCAGCAACAGATGCTATGGTAAGTCAAATAAGCAAATTTGAGGGTTGGGCCACTATAATACTGAGCGCCTCATATATTATAGGAATAATATTCCCATCAGTTCAAACTTAATTTTGTTGCTTCTGACTTCATTCATTAACGAATGTTCATCGATCACAAAGTTCATCGATTCAAACATTTTCACTCTTAGCCTCCCTCCACTAACGAAACTCAAAATGTTTTGGTTTTAAGAATTATTTGAGTCTCCTGGGACTCGAACCCAGGTCTCTAGGCAAATACTCTTCCCATTGAGCGACTGTATAAATAAAATAAATAATTAGAATAGTTATGTTACGTCTACTTGTTGGACCTCCTTCTTTCATTGACCTATAGATAGAAAGTGTTTACCATATTTCCCAATAAGGAGCATACCATCTTAGTAGGGCGCATGTATGGCCTAGACCTGAGCCAGAAGTACACATAGATTCATAATGATACAGTCCCGTTTTCTGCAAAGTGTTCTATTATACCATAATCTCGTACAAGTGGAAATAACTGTGAAATATTTTATCACCCCCTCACCTCTATTATTAAGTGCTGGGCATACATTTAATTTCACTCATTCATTTATTTAAAACATTACATTTATTGATGTTTTTAAGAAATACATTTTTGCCAGTTCAAAACTTGCTCTCATACCAACCAGATTATAATTTTATTTATTAGTTTAAAGTATCCATGTTCTTTACCTTGGTATTGTATCTGTTTAATTCCTTTTTTTTTTTCCTGTCAGGATGGAGAGAATATTGGCAAAGAGGCTGAAATGAATTCTTCTGCTGCAGTGATTCAGGTAAAGCTCTATATATTTTACATATTTGACATTCAAAAATAATTTATTCACTATTCTAAACTGCCTATTTTTTCCCTGACAGATTGAAGGCGTGGGTGCAGGGCCCAGTGGAGTGGATAGCCCTTCTCTTGTTGAGGCAGAGGTAACATTTCTATCTGGTTAAACATTTTTGTGTATTGTATTCATTGCAAATTCTTCATTACTACGATATAAATTCTAGTACTGTGAATGTGAGAAAAACTGAACTTGTAAAGAAATATTTTTCTCTTAATATCCTTTGCTATTTCATAATTAATATTAACTCTCATTGAAACTAGATTGTCACTCAGCATAATTTGTAACTTTGGTGTCCGTTTTTTTGTTTGTTACCTTTTCATGCATGAATGGCTGAACCAAATTTTATGATACTTGGTATGTATATTACTACTAACCCAACTTAGACTTTAGGCTATATTAATATTCTTGGAGACCAACGAGAGTGGGGGTCATAAGGGAGGCCTGAAATTAAAAAATAGCGATATTTCATTTCCTATTGCTTTTTGGCAAATATGCACATAACTAAAGTTGTTTAGAGTAACTTTTGTTATATACACTTTTGTCGTATACAGAAGTATAAATGAGTTATACGCTAAAATCTATAGGTGGAGTCAACAATTTTATTTGGCACAAAATACTAAACAAAACTCAGTATGTCTATTAGCACTAACGCCTCCTTGATAATAAGTTTACCAACATTTCTAGGGATGAGCAGGAGTGGGGGTTGTAAGAGAGGAGAGAGTATGGTTTCCTATTGTTTTTGACAAATATGCACATGACAAAAGTTTTTTTGTTTTTTTTTTAATTTAGAGTAACTTTTGTTTCATTCATTTTTGTTGTATAACAAAGTATAAACGAGGTATACACTAAAAACTAAAGCAGGAGCCGACAATTTTATTGGTCACTAATGATTAAACCGAACTTAACAAAGCTCGGTCTGTGAATTAGCATTAATTCTTCCATGATTATGAGCTATGTGAAAATTTTTAGGTTCAAACGGGAGTGGGGATTATAAGGGAGGCCTGAAACTAAAATTGGTGTTTTTTCATTTTCTATTTGGTTTTTGGCAAACATGCACATAACAAAAGTTGTTTACTTTGTTATTTAGAGTAACTTTTGTTGCATTCACTTTTGTCGTAAAATAAAGTAATCACGGGATATATGCTGTAGTGGGAGTCATTAATTTCATTAGTACTTATTTAAGTGTTTTTAATAAATCTATATTATGACAAATGATGTTATGTTTTAGTCTTATGTGATAGTTCTAAGTATGATTCGGATTAGTGATGTTATAAATCTTCGTCGCCCCTTCTTATTTATACATTTTCCCTCGAAAATTTCTTTGTTATTTATTCCAATAGAAACGTAAACTATTAGAGTTTGTTTTGTAACTTTAGCGGCAAGCCAATAATATATGTACATACACAAAATAATGATTCGAGCGGTCCTGTATTATGAGTACTCATTTAATTGTTTACAGAGATAATGCTAGCATTATAATAAGAAATTGGTACCTTCGGGAAACATATACTTTCCATGGAGTGGATTTTTCCTTCCTTTGTTGTTTTGTGTTCCCAATGAGATTCTGTCTTCTAGCTGGTGAAAACAGGTTGTGGTGACTTTTATCTGCAATGCGGTGATCATTATTTGGCACTAGCGTTGCGGGAGATGACAATTATTCCCCTTTTTGTGGAGCCAACTACCACAGCACGTGCACTTAACATGAAGTCCGAATCAACAATGGTGCTCAGTACAAAAACGAGCTCTCCTTTCTAACAGCTAGCGCTGCAGTTTTCGCTCCTGGCCACCACCTACATGATCTCCATCGTGCGGCGGGTTAGTGATCCAAGTAAGCGCAGGATTTTCAATTCAAAGACGACTGAACAGTATTACTTATTTAGCAGGGAGGGCTACAATCTCTTTCCCTCACCTTAGCTTTTTGATTATAAACTAGCTTACCTCCTTAACAAAGGGACCATCGCCAACCCTTTGGGATTGCCGTAAATCAACTCTGTCTTTGCCCTCGCGATATCTAAGTTTTAATTATAAACAAATTTTCCAGATTCGTAATTCTTATCATTACATCTGTAAAGTTTATCCGAAAACAATGAAAATGATATCCATTTGGTTAGGAAAGAATTTATTTCGTATATTCTATTATTCAAGAAGAGATGTAAAAAGTTGCACTATTTCCTGACGAAAAATGAATGACCTATACTCACCAAAACATTTATAATAAGAGAAGAAATTGATATAAATTGCATTAGAAAATTAACAAACTATGAAATTGTTACCATGTACATTACCTCGAAAAATAGCCACTGTAATACAACGTTTTATTTACTTTAGTGAATTTTGTAAATGGGTGAAGTAGAAAAAAACAATATAAATGGCAACAATTGCAATAAATAAAAAAATAACATAAGTCGAAATAAGGAATTAAAAGTTTTTGCATATAAAAAACATTAAAAAAAGAGAAAAGGAAAAGAAGTTGTATTAGTCTGATGACGTATCTGGTAGAATGCGCATTACATGTGTTAGGG
Organism: Riptortus pedestris; assembly: GCA_019009955.1. Taxonomy (NCBI): domain Eukaryota; kingdom Metazoa; phylum Arthropoda; class Insecta; order Hemiptera; family Alydidae; genus Riptortus; species Riptortus pedestris. The sequence continues at coordinate 144,899,921 of CM032231.1, forward strand.
ACTGTATATTATAATGGAAGATTTATATATCTCCTTGGATTTGTAGGATATAGGTTAGGTGCAGAATCATATGTTTTTGTAGTTGTAGATACAGAAGGCAGTTGTTTGTTTTGATTGCTGGGAAAGGGAGAGAAATTTGCATGGGCTTAGGCCCAACAGGAAAGGAGGGAGAGCACCAGAAAGAAAGGAGTTTGAGGAGAGTCGATTTTGGAGGGTCCGTACTAGGTGGTAGGGGAAATCGCCTTGGTGGGTACCTAGACCGTTCGCTGGACCTGAAAAATGATGCTTCGAAAAGAAAAAATAAAGCAATAGAACAGGAGTTTCAGGGCACACAAGAAAAAGTATACTTTCAAGTTTGATCGTCATTTGTCGGGACGGGAGTCTGCAGTTAGTAGTCGCGTTTTTCCCCCGATCGGTAAAGGAATACTCCGAACGGCCAAAGAATTTTACGAGTCGCAGGGGTGGTTCAGATTAAAAAAATTCGGAAGTGCTTATCTCGCCGGGAGAGGGAGCTACCTCGAATCCGACAATTTTTTAATGCAAAAAGTGACCATGACGAACAAAACGGTACCCTCAATCTCGAAAATCCACCAAGCGGTTCGGGGTAAAAATTCAGGAAGAAATCGGTTTGTGGCTTTAAATTATAGAATGAAATTATTTTTAGAGTAACTCTATTATTTAATTCCATCAGATAAATAAATTATTAAAATTATTTTGAATCAATAATTTAAGGAGAAGAATGTTGATAACTCTCATGCAGGAACAAAGATGAGGGGAGGATAAAACAGTTAATTGAGTTTACTTTTACTTATTTCCTGTAAAATGCTGGCATTACTGGAAGGGATTTTTACTGAGATTTACTATTACGAATATAATTTACATACAAAACTATGTGCTCAGATTGTTTTTTGACTGGAAATATGTTCATTATAGAGTATTTTTAATTGTAATAAAATCTACTCTTGATTATGGTTTGAATTATTCAAAAACAGTGAGTCAAAAAGTGTAGAGGGATAAGTTAGGAACATATTTTCATTTATTCTTTAAAACTAAAATTTCTATTCTATTGGTCCCGAAATTTGGGAATTTTTGAAATTGGATTGACTATTTTGAAAAAACATTACGTCGTGGAGGTGTAATTGTATACATTGAAGTCTAGCTATAAAAATAACATTATTAGTCAGTCAACAATGATTTTTACCGGGCATCGCATGGAAAACATAATTTTGTTGACTACTGTGCTTCTGATTTAACCATAACATTCAATGATTCAACGATTTTTACTCTTAACCTTGAAACTCAGTTGTTATTTTGGAGAAAACAAACAAATTACAGATTCTCCATAGATATTTAACATATTACAACTTCATCATAATTGATTGTTTTTATCTTTGCTTTTAGGGGCAGAAAGTGAAAGAGCCTGAGGGATTGGATAAGCAGCTGGTGAAGGCTGTGATAGACAATGAAGGAGAAATATTATGCAGACTAGTGGCTGGAGGAGGGGATGTGAACACTCTCTCTCCCGAAGGAGAATCCCTACTCCACTTGGCAGTAAAGGGAAGAGCGAAGGAGGCTGTCGAGACTCTGCTGAGACTAGGAGCGAGGCTGAATCGGAGGGATAGAGAGAGAAAGACTCCGCTGCACTGGGCCATTGAGGAGGACAGCTCAGAGTTGGTGGAAATGCTGCTCGACTCTGGAGCAAATGCAACAGTTCTACTCAATGGTGGCCAGACTCTGCTCATGTTTGCTCTTTCCACTGGTTCATTGTCTGCAGCCAAGGCTCTCCTCTCTCGAGGGGTTCCTGTCAATCAGCTCAACAGCAAAGGAGAAACAGCACTCTTTGTTGCTGTGAACCAACAGCAATGGCATCTAGGACAGGACACATCTCCTCCTGGGACATCCTCATCTGAAAAGGCCACTGTTGTTATCAGACTTCTCGCTGAGTACAAAGCCAACATGAATGTGAAGAACAGAGAAGGAGATACTCCACTCCATATTGCTGCTAGAACAGCTGACTGCTCAGTCATCCAGATCCTGGTTCAGTCTGGTGCTGAGATCAATGCTAAGAATAACGAAGGAGATACTCCACTCCATATTGCTGCTAGAACAGCTGACTGCTCAGTCATCCAGATCCTGGTTCAGTCTGGTGCCGAGATCAATGCGAAGAATAACGAAGGAGATACTCCACTCCATATTGCTGCTAGAACAGCTGACTGCTCAGTCATCCAGATCCTGGTTCAGTCTGGTGCCGAGATCAATGCTACGAACAGCAAAGGTGAAACAGCTCTACATATTGCAGTGGAAGGTAACTCCCTTGCTGTAGTGGAGAAGCTAGCTACATTGCAAGCAGATATAAACTGCAAGAACAGTGCTGGGGAAGCCCCGTTGCATATTGCAGTTTCCAGAGGCTTTGTAGACATTGTTGATCTTCTTTTGGAACGGGAAGCCACTATCGATGTGGTCAATGAGAATGGATGCACTCCACTCTATATTGCAGCAGAGAAAGGTAGAACTGAAATAGTTGAAATATTGGCTAGAGAAGGTGCGAATGTAAATCATTGTGCAAATAATGGTACTTCAGTTCTTTTTTGTCTAGCTTCCAATTCGATGGACAACTGTTTCATTGCATTGAGAAAACTAGGAGCCATGTGCAGTGATAAGGAATTTAAAGAAGCTGTAATAAAGGTTGATGTGAAGCTGCTTGAATTGCTCAGAGAGAATGGTGGAGTCGATGTAAATGCTAGAGATAGTGATGGGAATACAGCATTGCACTGGGCAGCAGAGGCTGGGAAGGAGGCTGCAGTATCTTGGCTGCTAGACCTTGGTTTGGACATCAATGCCAAGGGTTGGTTTGGTAGGACTCCCCTCCACTATGCAGCAGAGGGAGGCCACCTGCCTGTAGTCCAGCTGCTGCTAGATAGAGGAGCTGATGTCAACTCTAGGGATAGTGATGATTGGACTCCCCTCCACTATGCAGCAAGGGTAGGCCACCTGCCTGTAGCCCAGCTGCTGCTAGATAGAGGAGCTGCCATCAACTCTAGGGATAGAGATGGGCGTACACCCCTCCACTGGGCAGCAGAAAGAAGCCATCTGCCTGTAGTCCAGCTGCTGCTAGATAGAGGAGCTGGCATTAACTCTAGGACTAGGGGTGGGCGTACTCCTCTATCCTACAGCTATCATCTAGCAGTGGTAGAGTTGCTGCAGTCAAAGGGTGGAGTATAGAGCTGCCTCCTCTCCTCCCTTCTACCTCCCTCTCCAAGATATTTCTACTGTATTGATCAATTTATTGTCAATAACCTAAATATATATATTGTTACTAAACACTGTTGCTTTTATCCCTTTCTACCAATATTTAAGTTCAACTCAATTCAAACATCTGTAGTACAAATATTCCTCACAAGAAATGAATGTTTGTAATGTCATATACTCATCTTAATTAAGTAATATTTAACATACTTTGCTTAGTCCAAACATATGAATACTTGAAGCATGAAAGGTTCTTCAAAACGATTGCAGAAACATCATGTTTCTCCAAACAAAAGAAGCTTAATAATCAACAAATGTTGCTTAAAACTAATGAATAATTAACATATTGCTAAAAACATCAAAAGTTGCTCAAAACAAAAGAATGTTACATATGTTTCTCAAAATAAATGAATATTGTATTTCTAAAAACATCAATATCCAAACAAATGCATACTTAAAACATCAATTGTTGCTCAAAGCAAATTAATACTTGAAACAAAAGAATACTCAATAAATTATATTTGGCAATAAACAAATGAATTCTCATTAAATAATATTTTACAAAAAACAAATGAATCCTCAATAATCAAAAGAATGTTAAAGCATCTCGTTTTTCTAAACAAATGCATACTTAAAACATAATATGTTTCAGGAAACAAAAGAATATCCGATGGATAATATGTTGCAAAAAACAAAAGAATGCTAGAAACATCACGTTTGTCCAAACAAATGAATAATTTAAAAAAGTCCGTCACGCAGGGGCTGCATAAACTTAGCAGATTTCCCACGTGAAGTTATACAATAGAGAAATCTACATACCGGTAACACAACACCATCTTGAATACGGGGGGGGGCATTAACAGAACGTATTTGCATATTTCTCACAAAGTAAAAGGTTAGAAGGGTTAGGTTACACGAGTGCCCAACAGTTACGGAAACTGCCGAACTAATCCGGAAAATTCCGACAATAGCCGCACACACACAATTAATAAAAATGCAAATATCTCGGTTAATATTCAAGATAGAGAATAAATGTATATAACATTATTTATAGTTAATTTAATTTGCAATAAGATTGGTTCTATACAATTTTTCAAACCGACGTATAGTAACTGAGATATTTCAAATTTTCAAAAATCCCCCCACTTGTCCGATTTCAGCCGTAAACGAACTTGATCTTTCTTTTTACATAAAACGATTAAATACCGAGTTTGCTGACGATTAAACAAAAATTGCGACCGTTAGAGTGTTAACAGACAAATATATATATATATATATATATATATATATATATATATATATATATATATATATATATAATTTTGAACGGACCTCATTTTCATCATCTCCTGTGTAGAATTGATGGATATTTGAAGAACGCGTCATGAGTACGACCTTAACGGAAATCTACTAATATAACATGTTTCAGAAAACAAAAGAACCCGAGACTAATGGATTGCTGAAAACAAATGCATACATAGAACCTGGTTTTGATACGGCCTGGAAAAGGGTTATTATCTCAAAACTGATAGAATGGAATATTCAAGGAAAGATTCTCATCTTCATCAAAAACTTTCTTTCGGCTAGAACATTCAAAGTAAAACAGGGTACTGCTTATTCCAAACCATTTTGCCAAGAAAACGGCGTTCCACAAGGATGTATCTTGAGCACGACCCTTTTTAATATAGCAATTGACACCATTTGTGATTACATTCCTATTGATGTTCAATACTGCCTATTCGTTGACGACCTTCTTATTTATGGTATCTCAATGTCAATAGATATACTAATAACACGCATCCAAGACACTATCCACAGTTTAGAACATTGGAGTATGGACCATGGGCTGAAATTTTCTACTCAAAAAACAAAAGCCATACTTTTTACTATAAAAACGTGTAAACACCCCTACCCTATACCTCTACTTAAATGAAATTCCAAAAGCTGTATCTATAAAATTTCTGGGAATAGTTTTTGTCGAAAAGCTTACTTGGGTACCCCACATTAAATCAGTAGCTAATAAAGCAAAACACAAATTGAATCTCCTAAGAGTTCTGGCTAACACAAATTGGGGTGCAGACAGAAAATCAATGCTTATGATTTATCGAAGTATCATACGGTCACAAATAGACTATGGAAGCATCGCATTCTCCTCTGCTAACCCTAACATTCTGAAAATACTAGAAACCATTGAACACCAATGCCTCCGTGTTTCAACTGGTGCATTTAAGTCCACACCAATTGCAGCCCTATATGCCGAAACGGGAGAAATACCACCATCACATAGACACTCTATCAACATTATAAAACAAGGACTCAAAATACAATTTCTCAAGACTATTTTTCACCTTACTATCATTTAATGTCAATCAACAGACTCCTTGAGTTTGCAAAAACTTTTGTCAGATTACACCTATAATCCCATGATAACGAATATAAAGGACACACTATATTATATATAACTTACAGTTAAAAAATAAGAGTCACTTTATTTTGGTTACCTGGGCATACGGGTATAACTGAAAGCACAATGATTGATACACAAGCCAAAATTGCAACAACCAAAAGTGACAATGACATAGCTCTAACTGGCGCACATTACTACAAAAACAAGATTGTACAAAACTGGAAACAAGAATGGTTATCAATAGATTGCAAATTAAGGGAAATCAAAAATACAACGGTGGAATGGCCATGAAATAATCCAAGTTCAAGAAGAGAAGAGGTGGTTCTTGCTCGATTGCGTCTTGGCCATTCACATCTAACACATCAGTACCTTATGGCGAAATCTGAACCACCAACTTGTTCCCTGTGTAATACACTATGTGCGTGCGTGTATGTGAGTATGTATGTGTGAAATTCTGAATGCTTGCGTAAAATTTTACAAACTTTTAAATAACTCCTTGTTTATTTATTATAAATTACTAATTATACTTTTATTAACTTTTATAAAATATGTTTGTTTTCGAATTTTAATACGTTTTTGTTTCGTTTTTTTGTTTCGTCTTTTATCAATTATTCATGTACTGTTACTGTTTCCTCTTCATAACTTTCCCCGTTCAATAGATTTTTCTGTTTTAATAGTTTTTTTTTATTCTATTAGTTCCTACTTTATTTTATTTTCCACCAGCGTTATCGCCCAGCAGCAACTATGAATTTTTATTAACTAGATTGAATAATTTGGAGGAATTTTACCATTTGGTTTGTGCGATAAATGGTGTAAATCGCTAAACTTGAGTGACATGAAACAAACAAACAAATAAATAAAAACTGCATAGAGATGGAGAATACATGTATACAACAATATTTATTTCATTTGCAATTAGATTAATACTATGCACTTTTTTGATCTGATTTGTAATAACGGAGATATTTGGCATTTTCGAAATTCCACTTCTATAGATGTATGTATAATTTTGAAGGGACCTCATTTTCGTCATCTATTGGGTAGGATTGATGGACATTTGAGGAATTTGGGAGAAAAAAATATAAAGGAAAACACATTACACAGTAAGATAATTATATTTATCATAAAATATTCCAACTGTTATATTCATTGTTTTATTTTCTTGTGAAGTAGACTTTAAAAAATAATAATAAATTTGTTTGTTGAATTTTTGATGTGATTCTTTGCATTGTGACTTTTTATTTTTCTTCATCGCTGTATTAAGGCTAGTACTTGAAGTCGCTCACCGGCTCGACACGAATATCGGAAATCTGAAACAAAATGAAACTGTTATTAGTAGAATATTGTTTTGAATGAAATGATTAAAAAATGTTTAAATTGTTACACATAAACAACAGGAACCAGTAATTAGCAGATTTCCCGTTGAGGGTAAACCAGTATTGTGATTGGTGATGCCATTTTCCAACTCCATGAATTCTGAATATCGAATGGGCTCCATTCAAATTTAAGTGTGTGTTTTTCGTTTGATGATAACCTCTGTTAACCAAGGAGGAGCTGTCTCCAGTAGAGTGACGGGCCTCAGCGAACCGGGGCAGACCAGTGCTCAGTTCGCCTTGTGCCAGCCTCCTATGAACGGCATCTAAGAGAGTCATGTTCTTGTCATCCTCAAGTACTGCCAGATCTATATATGCAGTAGACTTCTGCTAATCCACTAGCGCTGCGGCTCGGAGATCTTAAAGATTTCTACATCGCAGAGAGGTGTCCGCTGTGCTTAAAAAGAGCTAACATTTCAAAAATCTCTCCTACTCAAAACATTTCTTGCTTTAATAGTTCGGTATAAAATGAATTTAAGTTATTTATTGTGTCATTTGATCAGTTGGTCATATTCAATTATTGTTATTATTATTATTTATTAACGTCCACTTTTTGCAACTCAGGCTGATTGGGACGGGTTATCTACAGGTTACCACCCTTTTCTAGCCAGGGTGGGATTTTAGGATGTTATTCAATGAATTTCGTCACTAAATAATTTCCTTTGCCAAGGCGAGAATCGAACTCACCACTCTCGGTTTGCTATGTGAGATAAAGGTCAACGCTTCAACTCGCATGGCTAACCTGAGCCCCCAATTATTGTATTCATCAAATATGGTAGTTACTACACACAGAATTGAAATTCAAATTTAAGATGGAATTGCAACAGGAAATATGTCTCTTTCAGAGGTAAAAACTAAGTGAATCCAGCTTTTAGATGTTAAATAATTTAAACTATTTACAATCCAAGATTATTAAGCATTTCTTATCCTTGGTTGTAAAGTTTGACTCCATCAAATTTAAGAATATTGTTTTCAAAATGCAATAAACTTGTATTTGAACTAAATTTTTTTGTAAAAGTTTGTTATTTAATAACATAAATACTCTATATTTTAAAAATCCTAAAAGGATAGTATTTTAAAATGATAGTTAAAACACTTTTTGCCCAGGTCTGATTCATTCATTTCCATCAACAGTGGTGTGAATACCAAGGAATGAGAAGAAATATTGTTGCTCCAGAGAGTTCAGTTCATTATTTTAAATAAATTCTAGTGTAGTATATTATTATGTAATATCTATGTATTGGTTGATAGATACATTAACATGAGATGGAGAAGCAATGGCGAAGGCTACACTGTCTGCAATGTCTTCAGCCAGCACGTACTGTCCTAATTTCAAATGGTCAACAAAACCAGCAGACATCTCGCTCTTCACTAGTCCAGGGCTCACTGTCTGCAAATATATATTATACAATTACAATTAAATATATATATACTCAACATGTTCAAAGATTAAAGAATGGAAAACTGTGATTGGCAGTGAGGAAATCTATTCCTATCTGCCTAGAGTCTTGGGTTCGATTTCCACCTGGGAAATAGGAGCTTATTAGTTCTTCAACTACATGCCTTGTGATAATATCCGTAAGACAACAACCTTAGTTCTATTGTAGAGCAGTGCTATGTGTTTATCACAGATGTTCGTCTCACTCAGTGACTATTTATCTTTTACACTGCATAAAATGTATTATGTAATATTGCAATTATTATATGTATTCTACACTGCTATATTATATAATCCGAGAATTTATACCACATTCCAACATTTATTCATTAATAGGACAGGCCAATTTAGAAATATTGCAACTGATTTGTAAACTAGCACTCCAGCTATTTTGTAAACAGACTTTACTTTCATCTGGTTATCAACTCTTATCATGAACTCTATATCAATCTTCCAACTGAACGAAATCATGATTCTAAATTGTACAGAAATGAATAATAATTATGTATTGAATATGTAAGCTATTTATAGAGTAACCTTTATTTGGTAATACTTACAGTGAGCCTGATTGGTATATTTTCTGCTTTGAGCTGGGAGCGAGTGGTGACAGAGAGGATGTTCAAGGCATGCTTGGTAGCTGAGTAGAGTCCGATTATGGACATTGGTTGGTTAAGATGTCCGTAAATACTGCAAAATATTATCATAAGTATTAACCATTAAAACAAAAGGAAAAATATGATAAGGACACCAACATTTTTATTAATTAAAATAAAAATACAAAATGATATTTTCATGTTCATTTAAATGAATTTAATTTGAAAATGATGTAAGTAAGTTATGTATGCCATTCCCATTCACAACATCAGAAAATGTTATAGTTTATATATATTATTATGATAAATAAAAATGTGAAATACGAATTAAGAATGAGTTATTTTTAAAAATCTCGTCTTAGGATAACTATTTCATATGCTTTAATATACTTAGAATTTCTTGTGAGTGGTCTTTCAACTCCCTCAACCACCTTCTCCTCTCCCCAGTCCTCAGCCTCCGCCTCAAATTGCTGATCCTTAAAGGCGTCATTCATTCTCCTTTATGGCTCCCCCATCCTTCGAAACCTCACCAAAAACTCCCTCGACATCCTCCAGAAATTCTAAAACGGAATAGTCCGTAAAATAGTCCGCCACACGTCCCTACAAAGAGCCAAGAACCACATAATACACGATACCCTCTCCCTCGAACCCATTTCCCACACCATATCCCGCAGGCATATAAATTTTTTTGATTCACTACAGTATATGGACAACCCCCTATACCGCTCCCTAACCCCTCCTCAACAGCCGGTGAGATGGCAACAGGTTGGTCTCGATGAGCCCCTAGTGGATCTCACCCGCTGCTGACACCCATCCCCCCATAGTGCCCGAGGTCAGGACTATCAATTACAAACAGGGCTAATCCCCCCATGTACCACCCTATCATATATATTGCCCTGTAGTTTTAGTTAGGTTTAGGTTTTAGGGTATTTTAGTTTTGTAAGTTTAGTTTAGTTTAGGTTAGGAAATTTTTTGGGCGCCCCTTACCCCCTTTAACAGTTCACAACGGCTTCTTAGGTTAATTTACTGGCTGTAGCGGCCACCTTTCTTCTTTCTCTTCTTATCTCCTCTCCTTGTATCCCTTTCCTTCTTATTTCGTTTTCCTCCTATCCTTACAACCCACCCGGTATCTCCAGCTACCGGGTCACCCACCTTTATTAGTTCCATTACACCCACTACCAATTACCACCCCCCCTTCAAATGGAACTGCAGTTCAGTATAAGGGGAACTATCCTTTCTTACCCCCGGTGGGTCACACCACCTTATTTCCATCTATAATGACGAGCTGGATCTCAGATAAAAAAAAAAAAAAAAAAAAAAAAAAAAAAAAAAAAAAAAAATGTGAGTGGTCTATTCTTCATCAAATTTTGTTAGATTCGGATTACGAAATAAAAAGTGAGAGTTCCCATTTGAAATTGGGTGAACCTGAAAATTGTCTCAAGCAATTGGTCGGTATTTCCAGTCAACTGAGATAAAAATTTCGGTACTTGTGTATTATATCCACCACATTCTAGTTCCAATAGTTCCTCGGTAGAGTGCGCTACTGTTTTACGCCTGAAGTGTGACTCTAGCTCTCCCAGGCAAATGAGGTTATCTATTGTTATAGTTGCGTTTGCTGTTTATTGTGCTGTTTAGTGTTCCTTATTCGTTTACAAATGCCTCTTTGGGATTTGCCACCGAGTAAAGAAGACGCAGTGAAATATTTACAGGTGAGAAATATTTTACCTAGGAGAAGAAAGTATTCTAAATCGCATAGTATACAACTTTATAGTGGAAAATGTATGTTTTGGAAATACAATGTAAGAAAGTGTGGTGAGGAAGTCGGCCTTCGGATTGGGACTTGGTTTGAAGGAAGCAAAATTCAATTTTGTAATACTTTAAAGTTCATTAACTGCTGGTGCGAAGAATTAACATTATCAATTTTTGCTAAAAAAACAACTAAAAAGTCAAATAAAACTGTTATAGTTTGGAAAAATTACATGAGGGAATTGTGTCTGTTAGAGATGCCACATATTTTCCGCCGAAATGTGAGTGAAAGTAAAATAAAATGTTTTATTTTTAAAAATCGTGTTTTATTTTATTTAGAATTATAATTCCTTAGAAGGTTATAAGGTAAGTATAACTTCCTTTGCTGGCGAGGTATCGTATTACTTAAAACAGTAGCGCACTCTACCGTGGAATTATTGGAACTAGAATGTGGTGGATATAATACACAAGTACCAAATTTACTTTGATAGAATTTAGTTAAAATGTATTCAATATTCCAAAGAATAAATGTCTGCCAGGCTGCGTAAACTAAGCAGATTTCTCAATATCTGGTACGACACACCAGCGATATCTCACCACATATTCTGACTGAATTCCAGACAGCTCGAATTACTCACTTAATATTTGGGTTACGAAAAATATATATAGAACAGCAATTGTAGAGAATCAAAATATTATAAAGATGGATTCTATAACATTTTTCGATTAGACTTATAATAACGGAGATATTTTGTATTTTAAGATATGATCTTTAGTGTTGACTGAAACAGTTAATTGTCGAGTTTGGTAAAGATCAAATAATCATTTTCAAAGACAAGAAGGTAAAATCTTAATTGATGACATGTCATACAACGAATTCGTACGTACCTATCTCCCATAATAGAGGTTTCATGGCAACAATATTTGGTATTTTATCTTAAAATAAATAGTCTCATGTTATAACAGCTGTACTGTTAATATGAAATGAGTAGGTGTTGGGGTTTACTGAGAGCTGAAAACTAAAAATTCCAGTTATTTCAGTTTGTGCTCATATTAGAGAAATTATGTACATAGCAATATTTATAGTCAATTGAATTTACAATAATATTGCTTCTATACAACTTTTCGATCCGACGTATAATAACGGAGATATTTTGAATTTTCAAAATTCTCCCACTTAAAACTCTCTTTCCCACTGGTCCGATTTCAGCCGTTAACGAACTTGATCTTTAGTTTTGCATAAAACGCTTATATATCGAGTATGGTGGCGATAAAACAATAATAACTGCTGCAAGAAAGGCAACAGATGAAAATATATATATATATATATATATATATATATATACATTGGTTTCAACTTGAATCCAACCTGCTAATATTGACGATGTGTCCTTCAGCGGCGTTAGGCTTCATAGATGCAGTTGCAGCTTTGGTGCAGCTCAGAACTGCAGTTATATTCGTGTCTATCATCACCTTCGCATTCGCCAAATCCATATCTGTCGGCAGAAGGCAAAGAGAATCTCAGAAACTGTTTTGATTGTTTATATTAAACTGTGTATTCTTAATGGTACTAAGTATGTGCAGTAAAGTATATCATATATTAACGGAGCAGAGTTAATACATTCCCGAAATAACTGGGTATACTCTCCAGCGTTCATTCTTTTAAATTATATATTTATAAGACTTAAAAAAAAATCACATTTCTGAGAAACAATCTACATTATTAAAAGTATAAGCATCACAACCTATGCCAATGTGAGGTCGGGAGGGGTGTGAAAAAATTTTATGAAACTTGGTAGGTATGTACATTTCTACTAACCCAACTTAGTCTTTGGGCTATGTTAATATTCTCTGAGACGAACAGGAGTGGGGGTCATAAGGAGGCCTGAAATTAAAAGTAGCGATATTTCGTTTTGCATTGATTTTTCGGTAAATATGCACATAACAAAAGTTGTTTATTCTGTTATTTAGAGTCACTTTTGATATATTTACTTTTGTTTTATAACAAAGTATAAACGAGGTATACACTAAAAACTAAAGCGGGAGCCAACTATTTTATTGGGCACAAACGGTTAAAACGAACTTATCAAAAATCGGTGTGTGAATTAGCATTAATTCTTCCATGATTATAAGCTATATTAAATTGTTTATGTTCAAGCGGGAGTGGGGGTTCTAAGGGATGCCTGAAATAAAAATTCGCGATATTTCATTTTATATTTGTTTGTCGGCAATCGTGTACATAACGAAAGCTGTTAACTTTTTTATTTAACTTTTGTTTTGTAAAATAAGGTATATAGCATATAATTTGCGTAGAAATATTGAAATGCTCAATAATTAATTTTAATATGAACTACCCAGGTACCTCACCTGGATAAATTAATTCAAATCCATGTTAAAAGTTTATCCTGAATAATTCAAATCTAAGTTATTTTTCAACACAAGCAACAGATTGCACCAAGTAAAGTATACTGAATCTCCCCCTTCTCTTATCCCAAACATTAATTCATGAGAATTGATATCCTAAGCAAATACCAGGTTGGCAGCACTGAGCCAAGGGAGGTGTCGAGATACTTCCTTTGTCCTATCAGTTCTGCCGCTTCCCAGCCGACCTCAATAGCTGATTTTCCCTAAGAGAAATCTGCTGAAGTGGATGGTAGTATGATTGATAACGAAACTAAATTAATATATGTATATTTTAAGATAAAATTTATGAAATGTATTCAGGTAATTTGAACTAATTTTTTAACGAATGTATTATATGTGTATAAATGCTGTTTTTAAAGAATTATTATTGTTAAATGTTTTATTGAAAACAAAAATATTTGATGTAGCCTATTACATTCTGTTTAAATTTAATGGAAGGCTCAGGTTAGCCATGGGAGTTAAAGCGTTGGCCTTAATCTCATATGGTAAAACCTTGAGTGGCGAGTTCGATTCTCGGCTGGGCAATAGGAATTTATTTTGTGACAAATTCATTAAATAAAATCCTTAGTCCCACTCTGGCTAGAAAAGGGTGGTAACCTGTTGATAACCCGTCCCAATTGCCCATAGTTGCAAAAAGTGGACGTTAATAAATAAATTTATTGGAAATAAATACATATCAAATACAAATTGCTTTATCTAGTAATCATAGCTGGAATATGATTAGTGTTGTTTCTACTCACTTGTAGCCTGTCAGCTCTCCTGGCCAAAGCTGCTACCTTCAAGCCATCCTTGGCCAATCTTCGGGCTATCGCATCTCCTATCCCCGAGCTAGCTCCGGTAACCACGGCAACCTTATCAACCCAACGATCCATCATATCAACACCTGAAAATACTCTCAATGACAATGGCAACTCATGACAGATCCTTTATATATACTCATTATCAGCCATTATTTTTCTGTTTATGTTTGATAAAATGTTATCATTCTTATCAACAGTCTAATAGTAGTGGCCTCGGTGCACTTTGAAAAATAGACGATTCATCCCAATTCAAAATAAACCACTTTAAATTTCTCTAACGACTCTTCTATTGTACCACAATTGTCGTAATATTAACAAACATCATTTTAGCGAATCACATATTGTAGTTGGCACAATGAATACATTTATTGTAGTATTTTCATTGAAATGTATCAATAACAAGCAGTGATACTAACCTTTGATGGGCCGGTAACATATCGAGTCCGGTCATTTTAAAATTGAATAATTAATTAACAAGGAAAGCAGAACTTTAGGTCGTGTGTGACTGTTAAATCTCTAGCAGTCGTTATTTTAGCAGATTCCATGTACGTACAGGACCGTAAGGATTCTCCTCGCGAAGTCGTACTAGACCGGAAGTAAATGTGTCCCTCGTTCGCTCAAGACCGGAAAAAACGCTTCCCTCATTCGTACTTTACCGGAAGCATTCGCCACCGTCATTCATATTTTACCGGAAGCATTCGCCACCCTCATTCTTAATTTACCGGAAGCAAACGCCACCCTCATTCGTACTATACCGGAAGCATTTGTCACCCTCATGCATACTATACCGGAAGCATTCGCCACCCTCATTCAAACTATACCGGAAGCATTCGCCACCCTCATTCGTACTATACCGGAAGCATTCGCCACCCTCATTCGTACTATACCGGAAGCATTCGCCACCCTCATTCGTACTATACCGGAAGCATTCGCCACCCTCATTCAAACTATACCGGAAGCATTCGCCACCCTCATTCGTACTATACCGGAAGCATTCGCCACCCTCATTCATACTATACCGGAAGCATTCGCCACCCTCATTCGTACTATACCGGAAGCATTCGCCACCCTCATTCAAACTATACCGGAAGCATTCGCCACCCTCATTCATACTATACCGGAAGCATTCGCCACCCTCATTCATACTATACCGGAAGCATTCGCCACCCTCATTCATACTATACCGGAAGCATTCGCCACCCTCATTCGTACTATACCGGAAGCATTCGCCACCCTCATTCGTACTATACCGGAAGCATTCGCCACCCTCATTCGTACTATACCGGAAGCATTCGCCACCCTCATTCGTACTATACCGGAAGCATTCGCCACCCTCATTCGTACTATACCGGAAGCATTCGCCACCCTCATTCATACTTTACCGGAAGCATTCGCCACCCTCATTCATACTATACCAGAAGCATTCGCCACCCTCATTCATTCTTTACCGGAAGCATTCGACACCCTCATTCATACTATACCGGAAGCATTTGCCACCCTCGTTCGTACTATACCGGAAGCATTCGCCACCCTCATTCGTACTATACCGGAAGCATTCTCCACCCTCATTCGTACTATACCGGAATCATTCGCCACCCTCATTCGTGCAATACCCGAAGCATTCACCGCCCTCATTCGTACTATACCGGAAGCATTTGCCACCCTCATTCGTACTATACCGGAAGCATTCGCCACCCTCATTCGTACTATACCGGAAGCATTCACCACCCTCATTCGTACTATACCGGAAGCATTCGCCACCCTCATTCGTACTATACCGGAAGCATTCGCCACCCTCATTCGTACTATACCGGAAGCATTCGCCACCCTCATTCGTACTATACCGGAAGCATTCGCCACCCTCATTCGTACTATACCGGGAGCATTCGCCTCCCATATTCACACTATATCGGAAGCATTCGCCACCCTCATTCATACTATACCGGGAGCATTCGCCTCCCATATTCACACTATACCGGAAGCATTCGCCACCCTCATTCATACTATACCGGAAGCATTCGCCACCGTCATTCGTGCAAAGAAGAACGTAAAATATTAAATAATGACATCATTCCACTGCGAATTGGCAAGTACGTCACTCAGTGAAAGTTCAATGAAAACAATATTTAGTATTTAAGCTTCTAATAAAATGTTTCTTGATATAACAACTTATTATTTATATGACATGAGTAGGACGGGGAGGGGGAGGGGGGGGGGTTACTGAAGATTAAAAATTAAAAATGCAAAAATGTTGATTAATATTCAAGGTAGATTGATTGATTATTTATAAACGTCCACATTTTGAATCTAAGGCTAATTGGGACGGGTTATCTACAGGTTACTACCCTTTTCTAGCGAGGGTAGGATTAAGGATTTTATTTAATGAATTCCATCACTAAATAAATGTCAATTGTCCAGGCGAGAATCGAACTCGCTTCAAGATACAAACAAGTGTATAGAGCATTACATCTGTAATTATTCATTACAATATTTCGAACGGATTTACAACGAAGATGTTTTGAATTTTCGTAGCCCCCCCCCTTTCCTACAAGAATCCGTCAATAAATCGTTTGGCGTTCTATTGGAAACTCCAAAGTTATTGTCGCTGGAGAAGTACTGGAGAAGGTTACGAGGTTGAATGGAACTAACTACCAGATTCGGTGAAAGCGGACTTCATGAAGGATGTTGAGTTTTTCCCACGAACTGGCGGACGTTCAACAGCTATCGATGTCCAACTCATTAATACTTTCTCTAGCTTGAATATTTATCTTGATTTGGCATTTTTTTAAGTTTCGGTCTTCTGTAGACCCTATCTTACAGTCATCGCGCTTTAACAATAATGAAATATATCCGAAAACGTCTCATTCAAAGCTTAAGTAAATACCAGATATTGTTTTCTATGGACCTTTATTATGCGAGATACACGCAGATGCCGGAAATAAGAGATGAGCGAGTTGGATAGTGGAATATTTATTTATTAATGAACCGGCTAAAATGGCGATTCATGTTGTATATAAACAATGAAGTTGTCAATTATCTCTGACTGTAAAGCGGTGCATATTGTTATAATTATGTCATCTAGAGAAATGCGCTCATTCAGCAAATATTGCAGCGAGTTAGACTCGCCTCACAGCTGTCCTGCTCTGTCATCGCCAAACAACAGTGTCACATCCACTTGGAGCAAATCTAGACATCCATTTTGTTTAGTCATGAACTCAAGGGCAATCGTTTAACGTTCAGTTCAGCCGGATTTATAACGAAGATATTTTGAATTTTCGTAACTAACTCGTCAACCCCCCCCCCCTCTTTGCATCAATACCACCTAGGAAATGACCGAAATGATAAATTGTAACCTCTGTCTGTACATTGATTTTTTCAAGAAATTTCACGATAACTTTTCTTTTCGCATGTCATAGACACCATAACTTTACTATATCTAGTCAATCTAATCATTCAGTATAATTTATATTTTAATAACTCTAATTTTAATAATCGTATTAACTCACAAAGTAAAAGCTCACACGACAAGAACTGTTAGATGAAGCTTACAAGAGAGCCGAACAGTTACGGAAATGGCCGAACTAATCCGGAAATTTACGACAATCCCGATCTCATCTCGCCCGTTATCCACACACACTTAATAAAAATGCATATATCTCGGTTAATATTCAAGATAAAGAATAAATGTATAAAACAATATTTATAGCAAATTTAATGTGCAATAAGACTGGTTCTATATACTTTTTCGCTCCGACGTAACGGAGATATGTCGAATTTTCGAAAATCCCCTCAAAACCCCCCTCCCACTGGTCCGATTTAATCCATTAACGAACTTGACCTTTCTTTTTATATAAAACCTTTGAATATCCAGTTTGATAACGATCAAACAAAAATTGCGACCACTAGAGTGCTAGCGGACAACGAAAGTCGGAAATCTGTTTCGTTAACGCAGCCCCTGCGTGACGGCCATTACTAGCTCATTTCACAATTCACGTAACAGTAGGAGGCTGCCTAGTACAGTCCCTGTCCTTGGGCGATGCCTTCAGTATCCTATTCGCAGTCAACCCGCTCCAACACTCAGCAACTATTTACAGCCAAGCTCTGAACAACTTGTTTCAAAGTAAGTTTAATATATTATTAAGTCCGCCACGCAAGGGCTGCGCAAACTTAGCAGATTTAGCACCACCGTGAGTAAATTCAAGCGGTAATGAGAAATCTTTCAGTTAATTTTAATACGCTCCCAATGGAAACGGCTTCTGAACTGTAAACAAATAGGTCTGCCGCTACTCACAGCTGAAGATATATATATAGACATATTCTTCACCGGAACGAAAAACAATTACTTAAATATATTTGAATAAAACATATTAACTTCATCGCAAACTATTTAGTATATCTAGTACTGTAATTTATAGCAAATAATTGCATATATCTCACATAGTAGAATTTTACACCAGTCTCGAATTCACGTTAGTCCAACAGTTGCGGAAATGGCCGAACTAACTTTCTGCAGAATCTCACGATGAAAACCGACAAGAACAGAACAGAACCGACAATAGCCGATCACACACACAGTAAAAATGCAAATATCTCGGTTATTATTCAAGATAAAGAATAAATGCATATAACAATAATTATAGTGCATTTAATGTATATATTATCAATAAGATTGGCTCCATACACTTTTCCTATTCAACATATAATAACGGATATATTTTGAAATTTCTGAATTCCCCCTCTAAACCCACCCCCTTCCACAGATCCGATTTCAGCCATTAATGAATTTGAACATTAGTTTTACGTAAAACGATTAAATATAAATTTTGGCAAAGAACAAAACAACAATTGTGATCGCTAAGCGGAAAAATACACACACACATATATATATATATATATATATATATATATATATATATATATTATATAATTTATATATATATATATATATATATATATATATATATATATATATATTGTATGATTTTGAATGGACCTCATTTTCCTTATTTCCTGGGTAGGATTGATGGACATTTGTGGAAATGTTTCGAAAATCGAGCAAAATTTTTTTTGTAATATGATTGGTTCTATGCAATTATTTGATCCTACTTATTGTAACGGACATATTTCTAAAATCCCCCCCCCACCCACTGGTCCGATTTCAGCCTTTAACGAACTTGATCATTCTTTTGAAGAAACATTTCGCTAATTGCGTCATGAGTACGACCTCAATAGCTGATTTCCCTTAAGGCAATCTTGAAATCTTGTTTAAAGCTATTTTTGAGCGATTGAGTTACAAACGAGCAGACATACATACAAAATTTTCAAGGATGGTCAGAATCGAGAAAAAAAATGGATCCACACCGAATTCAATTTAAAAAGTCAGTCAGATCTTTGAGTTTTATTTATATAGATATATACAATGAATGAAAATTCACATTTCATCTTGAATGAGTGAATATTCTCAAAGTAATCACTCATAATCCCCCCCCCCCCCAAAATATATACAAATATATTTATTACTGGATTTCAGGGGAATTACAATATATTGTGTTAATCTATGTCCTTGAGTACATGACTATACAAAATGGATGTCTAGATAAAGTCTGGAGTTGCTCCAAGTGCATGTGACAGTGTTGTTTGGCGATGACAGAGCAAGGCCAGCTGTGAGGCGAGTCTAACTCGCTGCAATATTTGCTGAATGAGCGCATTTCTCTAGATGACATAATTATAACAATATACAACGCTTTACAGCCAGAGATAATTGACACCATCATTGTTTATATACAACATGAATCGCCATTTTAGCCGGTTCATTAATAAATAAATATTCCACTATCCAACTCACTCATCTCTTATTTCCGGCATCTGCATGTATCTCGCATAATAAAGGTCCATAGAAAACAATATCTGGTATTTACTTAAGCTTTGAATGAGACGTTTCACGATATACGAAGAAAGCCGACAATAGCCGATCTCATCTCGCCCGTTATCCACACACACTTGATAAAAATGCAAATATCTCGGTTAATATCCAAGATAGAGAATAAATGCATTTAATAATATTTATAGTAAATAATTTTACAATAAGATTGGTTCTTTACAATTATTTGATTCGACGTATAGTAACGGAAATATGTCGAATTTTCGAAAATCTTCCCTCTTAAACCCCCCCCCCTCTCATTTTCAGCCATTAACTTGTAATTCTGTTTATTTCGGTTCAGTCGTTTTTGGCAAATGTAATCGTTTCAACTATAGTTTTACCTCGTTTATACATCGTTACTTGAAAATAAAGCACTAATAATAAAATTACTTAAATTTTAGAAATCTAAGAACAAAAAAGGGGGTGACCCCCCCCCTTTAGTTCTTAGATTTCAGAACGTATTTGCATACATCTCATAAAATAAAAGTTCAATGAAAACAATATTTTGTATTTAGCCTTGTAATGAACTGGTTCATGATATAACAGCTTATTATAAATATGACACAAGTAGGTGTAAAAAATCCAAATGTCTCGGTTAATACACATTATACAGAAAATATGCGTAGAACAATATTTATAGTAAATTTAATCTTGAATAAGATTGTTTCTATACAATTTTTCGATCCGACCTATAGTAACAGATATATTTTGAATTAATATCTATCTATTTATCTATTTATCTATCTATCTTTCTATCTATCAATCTATCTATATATCTATTTATCTATCTAACTATCTATCTATCTATCTATCAATCTATCTATCTGTCTATCAATCGATATATCTATCTATGTATGTATGTATCTATCTGTCTATCGATCGATCTATCTATCTATGTATGTATCTATCAATCTATCTATCTGTCTATCAATCGATCTATCTTTCTATCAATATATCTATCTATCTATCTATCTATCTGTCTTATCAATCTATCTATTTATCTATCTATCTATCTATGTATCTATTTATCCAATCTATCTATCTATCTATCTATCTATCTATCTATTCTGATTCTGATTCATTCTGATATAACCTGATTTGCAGGAAACTAAAATTGCAATTCGGGAAACCTGTTGGAGTGTAAGCCATGCAATAATTCACCTTCTTACTGTCCTCTGACGTGCCTTGCTGAACGGCGCAAGTAACACTGTTGCCAACCTATGAGCTGTTGTGTGTGTGTGTGGGGGGTGCGGACTATTTCAAACGAAAAGTGGGGGGGGTTGTTAGTCCAGGCCCAAGGTCCATTTGTCCAAATCCAAATGTCTTCGTTAATATTCACGATACAAAATGTATGTATAGAATAATATTTATAGATCATTTAATGGCAATAAGATTAGTTCTATACAATTTTTCGACACGACTTATAGTAACGGAGATATTTCGAATTTCCAATATTCTCCCCCTCTAAACCCTCCTCCCCATTGTCCGATTTAACCCATTATCAACTTGATCTTCCTTTTTTCATAAAACGACTAAACATCGAGTTAACGATCAAACAATAATTGCAGCCGCTAGAGTGGTAACAGACAAATATATATATATATATATATATATATATATATATATATATATATATATATATATATATACTAGCTCAGATACCCGGCTTCGCCCGGGAATTGATTTGAGGCTGAATGGTGGTGGTATTTTTTTAGCAAGGCTTTACTTTGCACAATATTTTGACATTTACCCGTCCCAGTGTTTAGGGTTAATACCCTTTGTTGGCATTTGACAATGAAATATCGCGAATTTTTGTTTCAGGTCCCCCTTATAACCCCCAATCCCGTTCTAACCTAAAAATTTTAATATAGCTTATAATCATGGAAGAATTAATGCTAATTGACATACCGAGTTTTTTAAGCTCGGTTTAATCGTTAGCGCCCAATGAAATAGTTGACTCAGGCCTCCCTTATAACCCCCACTCCTGCCCGTCCCTAGAAATGTTGGTATAGCTCGTTATAATGAAAGCGTTAGTACTAATACACATACCGAGTTTTATTTATTTCGGTTGGGTCTTTTGTCCCAAATAAAATTGTTCACTTCTGCTATAGGTTTTAGCGTATATCTCGTTTATAATTCGTTATAAGAAAAAAGTATATATAACAAACGTTACTCCAAATAACAAAATAAACAACTTTAGTTATGTGCATAATTGCCGAAAATGCAATAGGAAACGAAATATCACTATTTTTAATTTCAGTCCTCCCTTATAACCCCCACTCCTGTCCGTCCCTAGAAATGTTTGTATGGCTAATTATAAGGAAGGCGTTAGTGCTAATTCACACACCGAGTTTGGTTTAGTTCGGTTAAGTTTTTTGTGCCAAATAAAATTGTTGACTTCCGTATATCTCGTTTATTTTTTGGTATACGAAAAAAGTGTATATAACAAAACTTACTCTAAACAACAAAATAAACAATTTTTGTTATGTTCATATTTTCCGAAAAACCAATAGGAAACGAAATATCGCTATTTTTAATTTCTGGGTTCCCTTATAACCCCCACTCCTGCCCGTCCCTAGAAATGTTGGTATGGCTTGTTATAATGAAAGCGTTAGTGCTAATAGATATACCGAGTTTTACTTAGTTCGGTTGAGTGTTTTGTGCCAAATAAAATTGTTGACTCCCACTATAATTTTTAGCGTATAACTCATTTATACTTCGGTATACGACGAAAGTGTATATAACAAAAGTTACTCTAAATAACGATATAAATAACTTTTGTTATGTGCACATTTGCCAAAAAACCAATAGGAAACGAAATATCGCTATTTTTAATTTCAGGCCCCCCTTATAACCCCCACTCCTGTTTGTCTTAGAGAATAATAATATAGCCTAAAGTCTAAGTTGGGCTAGTAGTAATATACATACCAAGTTTCATAAAATTCTGTTCAGCCGTTTATGCGTGAAAAGGTAACAAACAAACAAACTTACACGAAAGAAACAAAATGCAGTTTTGGTGTCTATGACATGTGAAACGAAAAGTTATCGTGAAATTTCGCGAAAAAAATCAATGTACAGACAGAGGTTACAATTTTATATATATATATATATATATATATATATATATATATATAGATAGATAGATAGATAGATAGATAGATAGATAGATAGATAAATAGATAGATTGATAGATACCTAACCGATCTAATCTAAAAAAGGTCTGTCACGCAGGGGCTGCGTAAACTAAGCAGATTTCCCACGTGCAAGTATAGTAGGTAAACCTACATACTGCTAACAACGCCACCGTGAATATTAAGTGAATAAATACAAACTGTAATAAGAAATCTTTCACCTCCCGGACGGAAGCGTCTCAGAGGTAAACAAAAAGGTCTGCCAACGGCTCACCACAAAGAGAAACAATAACTAACACTTATCAGAATATAAAATATTCATTTAATTGAAAACTATGAACTATATCTAGTAATGTAATTTATAATGAATCTCAATTAGCCAAATTTTAGTTGTCCAAGAATTTAAGATGCGGGAGGGGGCGGTCACTTGAGCATATTTGCATCTATCTCTTGTAATAAAGGTCTCTGGAAAATAATAATTGGTATATGGTTTATTATATAACAAAGTATTGTTTATGAACCACTGAAGGCTTAAAAATGCAAATATCTTGGTTAATATTCAAGATAGAGAATAAATATATATATAACAATACTGATAGTAAATTAAATTTACTATACTTCAGGCCGTTTTCATCATCTCCTGGGTAGGATCGATGGGCAATTGAAAAACATTTTTGTAAAATCGCGTCATGAGTACGATCTCAAAAAAAAAATTGATATAACCTGATTTGCAGGAACCTAAAACTGCATTAAGGGAAACCTGTTGATTTGTAAGACATGCAATAATTCAGCTCTTGTCTCACCTCTGACGTGCCTCGCTGATCGGCGCAAGTAACACTGTTGCCAACCGATGCAGAGCTGTTGTTTGTGTGTGGGGGGGGGGGCAATTTCAGAAGGAAGGTGGGGGGGGGTCGTTAGTCCAGGCCCAAGGTCCATTAGCTAAAGTGATGCTGATCGAGGCCAACCATGACGTCACTAGCAGCGAGCCAAACGGCTAGACTCTACAATTCTACACAGCTCTGTCTTATCGTACTGTCAAATCAGGCACAACTTCCGCCTTACGCATGTTCTAAAGACTGCAGAGTGTGCTCACGCAGGGGCTGCCTAAACTAAGCAGATTTCCCACTGGAAGGTTTACAACAGAAAAAGTCCGTCACGCAGGGGCTGCGTAAACTAAGCAGATATCCCACTGGAAGGTTTACAACAGAAAAAGTCCGTCACGCAGGGGCTGCGTAAACTAAGCAGATATCCCACGCGAAGTATTACAATAGAGAAATCTGCCTAATAACAACGGCAGTAGTGAGGAATCTCTAAACCTATACACGAGGGACGAATAGTTACGGCAACGGTCGCCAGAGCTCTCGCATAGCAGACTCCTGCCGACCGCACACACAATACAAATGCAAATATCTCGGTTAATATTCAAGATACAGAATACATGTATAGAACAATATTTATTTGGAGAGAGAGAAAAAACGTCAAATTCTTCACAATTTGTTTATTTCAGCGCTAAGCGCTTTCAAAAGCTTGAAATAAACAAATTGTGAAGAATTGGACGTTTTTTCTCTCTCTCCAAGTAAACATTCTTCACTTCCAACAAACACTGCCGTGGAACAATATTTATAGTAAATTTAATATGCAATAAGATTGATTCTATACAATTTTTCGATCCGACGTGTATTAACGGAGATATTTCGAATTTTCAAAAATCCCCCCTCTAAACCCCCCCCCTCCCACTGGTCCGATTTCAGCCGTTAACGAACTCGATCTTTCTTTTTACAAAAAACGACTAAATATAGAGTTTGGTAACGATTAAACAATAATTGCGAACGTTAGA
This sequence comes from Riptortus pedestris, assembly GCA_019009955.1. NCBI lineage: Eukaryota > Metazoa > Arthropoda > Insecta > Hemiptera > Alydidae > Riptortus > Riptortus pedestris. The sequence goes on from CM032231.1 coordinate 144,924,836, forward strand.
GCGGTCACAGACAAATATATATATATATATGCAGTTTTGAACGGACCCCATTTTCGTCATCTCCAAGGAAGGATCGATCGATGGACATTTGAAGAAAAATTTCAAAAATTAGGTCATGTGTACGATCTAAATAGCTGATTTCCCTTAAGCGACGCTCTCGTGGTCGCAACTTTTGTTTGATCGTTACCAAAACCGATATTTAAACGTTTTATGTAAAAAGAAAGAACAAGTTCGTTAACGGCTGAATTCGGACAAGGAGGGGGGTTTAGAGGGGAAAATTTTGGAAAATTCGCGAGATCTCTATTACTGTACGTCGGATTGAAACCGTGTATAGAACCAATCTTATTGCAAATTAAATGTACTATAATTATTTTTATATACCTACATTTATTCTCTTCTTGAATATTAACCGAGATATTTGCATGTTTCAGTTTTCAGCCTTCAGCAAATCTCCACTTCTACTCATGTCATAAAGCTGCTGTATTATGAACCACTCCATTACTAGGTTAAATACCAAATATTGTTTTCATTGAACTTTTACTTTGTGAGATAAATGCAAATACGTTCTGTTGCCCCTTCCCCCTTGGATAAAACTGATTCTGATACATTACAAATTACAGCACTAGATTTAGTAAATTGTTTTCAATAAAATTAATGAGTTATATTAAAGATAAATTACACTAATTGTTTGTCTTTTCGGTCTATCTATCTATTCAGTGCTACAAGGTTTGCTGGCCTGTTTGTTTACAATTCAGCCGATTTCCGTTGTAGAGATTATTAACATGTAAATTCCCCGTCTGGGAAATCTGCTTTGTTTACGCAGCCCCTGCGTGGCGGACTTTTTATTATACTAAGCTCATCACTGTTGGGGATTAGAAATATCTTACGGAATGTAAGCAGGATAACAATATATTACGTTAAACGATTGCCCTTGAGTTCATGACTAAACAAAATGGATGTCTGGAGTTGCTCCAAGTGCATGTGACAGTGTTGTTTGGCGATGACAGAGCAAGGCCAGCTGTGAGGCGAGTCTAACTCGCTGCAATATTTGCTGAATGAGCGCATTTCTCTAGATGACATAATTATAACAATATGCAACGCTTTACGGTCAGAGATAATTGACACCATCATTGTTTATATACAACATGAATCGCCATTTTAGCTGGTTCATTAATAAATAAATATTCCACTATCCTACGCACTCATCTCTTATTTCCGGCATCTGCAAGTATCTCACATAATAAAGGTCCATAGAAAACAATATCTGGTATTTACTTAAGCTTTGAATGAGACGTTTCAGGATATATTTCATTATTGTTAAAGCGCGATCCCCCCCCCACCCCCCCCCCCCCCCACCCCCCCCCCCCCCCACCCCCCCCCCCCCCCACCCCCCCCCCCCCCCACCCCCCCCCCCCCCCACCCCCCCCCCCCCCCACCCCCCCCCCCCCCCACCCCCCCCCCCCCCCACCCCCCCCCCCCCCCACCCCCCCCCCCCCCCACCCCCCCCCCCCCCCACCCCCCCCCCCCCCCACCCCCCCCCCCCCCCACCCCCCCCCCCCCCCACCCCCCCCCCCCCCCACCCCCCCCCCCCCCCACCCCCCCCCCCCCCCACCCCCCCCCCCCCCCACCCCCCCCCCCCCCCACCCCCCCCCCCCCCCACCCCCCCCCCCCCCCACCCCCCCCCCCCCCCACCCCCCCCCCCCCCCACCCCCCCCCCCCCCCACCCCCCCCCCCCCCCACCCCCCCCCCCCCCCACCCCCCCCCCCCCCCACCCCCCCCCCCCCCCACCCCCCCCCCCCCCCACCCCCCCCCCCCCCCACCCCCCCCCAACTTTTGTTGTTTAACAAAGTAAAAACGAGATATACAATAAAATCTAAAGAGGCAGCCAATAATTTTATTGGGCACTAACGACTGAACCGAACTTAGCATAGCTCTATATGTGAATTAGCTTTAATTCTTCGATTATTATAAGCTATATTACAATTTTTTGGTAGGGAGTGGGGGTTATAGCGGTATTGGCGCACCTAAAACAGCTGTCACCATTGGGTGATGTACCGCATTCAGGGAAAGGAACTTTTATTCATACATGGTTTAGAAGAAAGAATACTTTCTACGATAATGAATTATATGGTCCATTTAGTTATAAAAAAAAAAAAAAAACTACATGCACAGGAGTCGGGAAATATAAAAATATTGAGGACTGTGAACTCTTAAATAACAAATAATTTTATTATTAACAAATCCACAGCAACGACGGGTATAAATTCTAAACACTGGGATGTGGAAATGTCAAAATATAGTGGCAAGTAAAGCCTCGCCAAAAAATACCAACACCATTCAGCCTGAAATGAATTCCCAGGCGAAGCCGTGTACCTTAGCTAGTATATATATATATATATATATATATATATATATATATATATATATATATATACGAGGTGTGACAATTAAGTAACGGGACTGTGCGTACGGCAGATGTCAGGCTTGTGTGTGGGAAATGGGGATGGATCATGATTGATCCTGTTTATTACTGCACAGAGTCCACTTGATCCCGTCTCTCTATCTAGTCTAGTTTGGTTTTAAATCTCGTTTGAGTAAGGCGTGTTGTTATTGGCGTGCCGGAAAAATGATCAGTTTAAAAATCGAGCAGTGTATTAATTTGAAATTTCTGGTGAAATTGAGAAAACCTCCAAGTGAATGTTTTCAGTTATTGAAAGAGGTGTTTGGTGACAACTGCATGTCACGTACTAGAGTTTTTGAATGGCACAAACGATTTTCTGAAGGCCAGGAAGAAGTTGAAGATGACGAACAGACTGGACGACCTGTGATGTCAAGAATTGAAGAAAACGTTAAGAAGGTTAATGAAATTGTGTGGAAAGACAGGCATTTGAGTCTTCGAATGATTTCAAATTTATCAAACATTGACAGAGAGACGGTGAGAAAAATTTTACATGAAGATCTGAAAATGACTAAAGTTTGTGCCAAAAAACCTGACGCCTGAACAAAAGGAGAACCGAGAAAACATCTGCATTGACATCATGCAGCAATTGGCAGCAGATCCAGGGCTGCTGGAAAAAGTAGTCACATGTGACGAAACGTGGATTTTCCAATACGATCCCAAAACAAAGAGACAGTCCATGCACTGGAAGACTCAATCATCACCAAGAATGAAAAAAGCTCGAATGAGCAAATCAAAACTGAAGGCCATGTTGATAGTTTTTTTCGATGTGAGGAGTGTCATTATGGTTGAATGGGTGCCAGAGGGTCAAACTGTAAACCAAAAATATTACATTGAGGTCCTGGAGAAACTGAGAGAAAGAGTGAGGAAGAAAAGACCAGACATGTGGAAAAACAATTCATGGATTTTGCACCAGGACAACGCACTCCCACACAATGTGCTCTCGGTGAAGCGGTTTTTAGCGAAAAAGTCAATTCCAGTGCTTGAATCCGCCGTATTCACCAAATCTGGCTCCCTGTGACTTCTACCTTTTTCCCAAAATAAAAAGTTCATTGAAAGGAACACGTTTTGAGTCAGTTGAAGATGTCAAACAAAAAACGGCAGACTTGCTGAAGAGGCTGACACTTAATGACATGCAGCACTGCTTTGAGCAGTGGAAAACTCGTATGCAGCGATGTATAGATAGCGTTGGGAAGTATGTTGAAGGGGATTAATAGTTATTTGTAATAAGTGTTCAATAAAATATGTTTTTCAGATCAGTCCCGTTATTTAATTGTCACACCTCGTGTATATATATATATATATATATATACATATACACATATAAATTTGTCTGTAAACGCTCTGGCGTTTGCAATTTTTGTTTGATCATTAACAAGCTCGATATTTAAACCTATTATGCAAAAATACAGTTTGTTAATGGCTGAAATTAGGCCAGTGGGAGGGTGGGTGGTTTAGAGGGGAGGGTTTTTGAAAATTCGAAATATCCCCGTTACTATACGTCTGATCGAAAAATTGGATAGAAACAGTCTTATTCCAAATTAAATGTACTGTAAATATTATTATATACATTTATTCTCTATCTTGAAAATTAAGGGGATATTTGAAATTTTCAGCCTTCAGTAAACCCCCACTTTTACCAGTGGTACATAAACAATGCTCTGTTATATAATAAAACATATTAATTGAAGCCTAACTACCAAATATTGTTTTCATTGAACTTTTACTTTGTGAGATTTATGCAAATATGTTCCGATGACCCCCCCCCCCCGTTCTTTTGTTTTTGGATTACTAAAATTTGAGTGATTGAGATAAAACTGATTCTGATTCATTACAAATTACAGCATTAGCTTTAGTAAATTGTTTTCAATAAAATTAATATGTTATATTCAGATATATTTCATTAATTGTTGGTCTTTACATATCTATGCAGCGATTCGAGGCTGGCTTGCCTGTTTGTTTACAAATCAGCCGTTTTCCATTGTAGAAATTATTAACTTGTATTGTACATTTACTGAGCATTACCGGTAGTGTTACCAGTATGTATATTTATCTATTGTAAACCTTCGCGTGGGAAATCTGCTTAGTTTACGCAGCCCCTGCCTGACGAACTTTTTATAAAAATAGACCGCAAATAGCTATTTCTTCAAAATAATAGACTGCTTCAGTATTGTAGTTGTGATTCTCAGCAAGCAAATTGAATTTCATCTTTCATTAACTTATTATTTTCCATACTTAAGATTCACAAATTATTTCTTCATAATTGAGCCGCTCAGTGCACACATCGATTAACTCCATAAAACAAAAAATTGAGAAATGCGATGATGTAATGTATATTGTTTTTAAAAATTCCTCTGATAATATGAATTCAAATTTATAATTGCAGATTAGCTTTCATCTAATCTATATATATATATATATATAAAATTGTAACCTCTGTCTGTACATTGATTTTTTTTCACGAAATTTCACGATAACTTTTCGTTTCACATGTTATAGACACCATAACTGCATTTTGTTTCTTTCGTGTATGTTTGTTACCTTTCCACGCATAAACGGCTGAACCGAATTTTATGAAACTTGGTATGTATATTACTACTGACCCAACTAAGACTTTAGGCTATATTAATATTCTCTCAGACGAACAGGAGTGGGGGTTATAAGGGAGGCCTGAAATTAAAAATAGCTATATTTCGTTTCCTATTGGGTTTCGGCAAATTTTGATATTTAGAGTAACTTTTGTCGTATACCTAAGTATAAATGAGTTATAAGCTAAAAACTGTAGCGGGATTCATTAATTTTATTGGGCTCAAAAGACTCAACCGAACTCAATAAAACTCAGTATGTTTATTAGTGTTGACACCTTAATTATCATAAGCCATACCAACATTTCTAGGGACGAGCAGGAGTGGGGCTTAAGGGAAGCCTGAAATTAACAGTAGTGATATTTCGTTTCCGATTGGTTTTTCGACGAACATGCACATGATAAAAGTTGTTTATTTTGTTATTTTCAGTAACTTTTGTTATATTCACTTTTGTCGTATAGAAAAGTATAAACGTGCTATACACTCAAATCTAAATCGGGAGCCAACAATTTTGTTGGGCACTAACGATTGAACCGAACTTAGCAAAACTCGGTGTGTGAATTAGCATTAATTATTCCATGATTATAAGCTATATTAAAAATTTTAGGTTCAAAGGGGAGTGGGGATTATAAGAGAGGCTGAAATGGAAAACTCGCTTTTTTTATTTTCTCTTTGTTTTTTGCCAAACGTGCACATAACAAAAGTTGTTTACTTTGTTATTTAGAGTAACTTTTGTGTGCATTCACTTTTGTCGTGAAATGAAGTAAACACGGGATATACGCTAAATGGGAGTCAATAATTATATTAGTATGTACTTATTTAAGGGGTTTTAATGATTGAATATTATGACAAATGATGTTATGTTTTCGTCTACGATAGTTCAAAGTATGATTCGGATTAGTGAGGTTATAAATCTTCGTCACCCCCTCCTCATTTATTTATTTTTCCTAGAAAATAATTTTGTTATTTATTTCCAATATAAATATAAACTATAAGAGCATTTCCATTATTTAATTTGTATAATGTACCTTGATGTTATTGAGACAAATATGTAATATAATAACAATTAAACCTTAATGGTAATGTCATTATGACAAAAAACAATATGCGTTTAAACTCGATATGATATTTTCAGGGTACCACTTTTATTTAATTCCATCCGGTAGATAATTATATCTTTGGGATCCTAATACCACTTCAGATTATTGACAAGAAAGTGTCAAGGTACATATAGCGTCATGATAAAACCAGTAGCACGACTGATCTCTGATAAATGTAGTATTATTTTTAAAAATGTAGGTGCACCGTTTTCTTTGTCCGCAAGTTTACATTTTTATCACAGATTTTCATAAAAATGAATGTTGGCAGTTCGGTTATAATATAATTTTTGTAATTAAGTCATAGCAGCTTTATGTTAGCGGCATTATTCTTTGGGATGATTCAGCAATATTATAAATAATGTCTTCTTTATCAGCTGTATGCGAGGATTCGTCATTTTGATTTGTTGGCAAGTTCTTATAGTAATCGTGTTTAACAGGAGGAATGAATTTTAGCAGGTCCATCATGTCTCTCCATTTTTCCTTTGTCACAGTTCTACCTTTAGGATATAATAAAGGCTGATCTATATTTTTCAAACTTTACGGTCTACCCACTAAAGATTTTCTTATATTAATGGCTTGAAATTCTGTATCTTCATTATAGTCACATTTGAATTGTATGAGATAGGGTTTGGACCTTTCTAACTTTATCCAGCGTATTTTAAGCCAATTTACTGGAAGCCCTGTGACGGTTACTTTTCTGTTAATGATGACTGTTCTAAAGGTTTTGTTGACAAAAAATCTTATTGAGTCATTTGGATTAGATGAAAGGCGCTTTCTTTTTACATGTTTTGATTATATGGTACCAATCATCTGGTGAAAAAAGTTTTAATTTTTTTTCGCACATGACTCAATAATGGCAAAATCTGAGTCATTGGTCAAATAGCTGTGTCCACTTACCAAAAATTTCATGTCAATTGATTCAGCTTTGATTTCCGTGCTTTGAACAAGTTTCAATAAACTTAAGACGGTTTTAATATTTCTGTTTTGCCCGTTACACGAATCCGAATATGTTATTATTTTTTCGAAGTTTGCAGCGTAAGTCTTTATTGGACAAGATGAAATTTCTTGAGACCCACGAGTTCCTTCAGTTTCTGGTCAAACAAACATGTGGCTTATATTTTTATTGAATTCATGACATCCAAAATTATAAACATATAAATTTCGCTTATAATAAGCTACGGATGTGATCAACTTGGGAAAGGCTAAAGCTTTTTCCAAGTCAAAAGAAAATACGAGCAATTTTTCCGATATTGCCATTCGATAGGCAGCCATTTCAGCCTCTTCTAAGTAAGTTCCCTTTTCAATTTTTGCCATCTTAATTCCCTCATCGTCTGAAGATTGAATTTTTATTTGAAAAGCATCACAAGGTTGACACGTATCCTTTGATGGTTGTTTAAAATGTAAATTAAATTTTGTAGAGAACAGATTATAGTAATATTTTTCTTTCACCGGTGCTACGTTTTCCTTTTCACATTCTATGACGTTTAGTTCATACATCTTCTTAATATTTAAGTCAGGATTTAAATATTGTCGTCTTGGATTATGAGCTCTGGTGTAGTGACTACTGTAGGCTGGAAATGACTTTATATGCTTTATAACATTTGTATCATCTATTTTATAGCTTGCAACACGGCCTTTGCGCTTATCAACCAAAGATGTAACTTGTTCTTTAGAACAACAATCGTATATCCGCCCGTCACTCACCTGATAAGTGTCTCTAAAATATTTTTTACAAACGGGAATATCAAGTCTCTCTTTTTGAAAGTAATATGTAAACGAATGTGATCTTCGTTCTTTAGTTTCATTCGTAGGGCGCCTTCTTTTTATTTCGTTAACTTTGATACAACGTCTTAAGAAAATATTTTGGTCAAGTTGACTATGTAAACTATAAAATTCTTTCATGGCAGCCTCTCTCTCATCCGAAATAATTTTTTGATTGCAATTTTGACGGCATCTGCATTGTATATCGACAAATGTTTTTGCAGGTATTAATTTTCCTCCCCTATTCCTGTATGCCAAACCTTTTATCCTGTTATGCTTTTGTAAATTTCGTATCCATTTAACAGGATTACAACTTCTTTTACTCCCAATCAATGTGTTTATTGGGCTTGTAATGTTGCAATCCGATGAATCCGAGGAAAACAATAAACGTCTTCTTGGACCAAACTTCCTGTTGATAAATCGTATTGAACAATCAACACTGCTTTCCTCACTCACATTATTAGTCTCACTCATCTTGATTATAACGGTATAATATTTATTTCTTTAAAAACAATCTGGGAGTAATGTTGAAAAGACTAAGAAGTACACAGTAACATTCAGCGTGCGAGATCACTGCTATACTAACTACCGTTTGCATTGTTCTTCTTTTTATCTGTTTACCAATGCAATTTTGTTACGAATATTATTGAGAGGGAGAGAGCATCTTTGGCTGTTTAAAAACAAATTAGCGTCGATACACTGCCAGAACAGATACAGCGTTACTGAAACTATTTACATTAGAGTATGGAGTTAATCGAAATGGCTTCTGAAATAAATTACTTATTATTCAATGGCTAAAACAAAATTGCCATTTAACGGTTCTAATCTTTATTATTCAGGAAAGTTATTATAAATATAAAATGTTATGACTATACCAAGGGCTTTGATACTTAAATTTAAGATTTTTCAAAAAGTGGAGTTAATCGATGTGTGCACTGAGTAGCTCAATTGACTATTCTAAAGTACCTATTTTCCGGATGACAGGATGAAGAAGGGGGTGCAGGGTCTAGAGGATTCGATGGTCTTCCTTCTGCTGAGAGTGAGGTAACATTTCCATTTATTAGCGGATTTCCCTTAAGGGAAATCAGCTGTTGAGATCGTACTCATGACAGGATTTTCAAATTTTTCTTCAAATGTCCATCGATCTTACCTTGGAGATGACAAAAATGAGATCCGTTAAAAGTGTGTGTGTGTTTATGTATGTATGTATGTGTGTGTATATATATATATATATATATATATATATATATATATATATATATATATAAAATTGTAACCTCTGTCTGTACATTGATTTTTTTCGCGAAATTTCACGATAACTTTTCGTTTCACATGTCATAGATACCATAACCACATTTTGTTTCTTTGGTGTCTGTTTGTTTGTTTGTTACCTTTTCACGCATAAACGGCTGAACCGAATTTTATGAAACTTGGTATGTATATTACTACTAGCCCAACTTAGACTTTAGGCTATATTAATATTCTCTGAGACGAACAGGAGTGGGGGTTATAAGGGAGGCCTGAAATTAAAAATAGCGATATTTCATTTCCTATTGCTTTTTCAGCAAATATGCACATAACAAAAGTTGTTTATTTTGTAATTTAGAGTAATGTTTGTTATATACACTTTTGCCTTATACGGAAGTATAAATGAGTTATACGCTAAAAACTATAGCGGGAGTCCACAATTTTATTTGGCACAAAAGACTCAACCAAACTAAACCAAACTCGCTATGTGAATTAATACTAACTATTTCCTTATAATAGGCCATAATTACATTTCTAGGGACGGGCAGGAGTGGGGGTTGTAAGGAAGGCCTGAATTTAAAAATAGTGATATTTCGTTTCCTATTGCTTTTTCAGCAAATATGCACATAACAAAAGTTGTTTATGTTTTGTTATTTAGAGTAACTTTTGTTATATGCACTTTTTTCGTATACCGAATTATAAACAAGATATACGTTAAAACCTATAGCGGAAGTGAACAATTTTATTTGGGACAAAAGACCCAACCGAAATAAATAAAACTCTGTATGTGTATTAGCACTAACGCTTTCATTATAACAAGCCATACCTAGATTTCTAGGGACGGGGAGGAGTGGGGGTTGTAAGGGAGGCCTGAATTTAAAAATAGTGGTATTTCGTTTTCTATTCGTTTTCGGCAAATATGAAAATAATAAAAGTTGTTTATTTTGTTATTTAGAGTAACTTTCGTCATATTCATTTTTGTCTTATAACAAAGTATAAACGAGATATACACTATAAACTAAAGCGGGAGTCGCTTTTCATTGGGCGCTAACGATTAAACCGAACTTAAAAAAACTCGGTATGTCAATTAGCATTAATTCTTCCATGATTATAAGCTATAATAAATTTTTTTAGGTTAGAACAGGAGTGGTGGTTATAAGAGAGGCCTGATTTAAAAATTCGCGATATTTCATTGTCTATTTGTTTTTCGGTAAACAAGCACATAACAAAAGTTTGTTATTTAGATTAACTTTTGTTTTATACATTTCTCCAGGAACAATGTGTGTAGCAAGTAATTTTCGTAGAAATATTGATATGTTCACAATTCATTCCAATTTGAACTATGAGGTACCTCACCTGGAAAAGTTAATTCAAATCAATGTTAATATTTTGTCCTTAATAACTGAAATCTATGCATAATGCACAGGAGACGGGAAATATGACAATTTGGTGGAAAGTGAATACTTACATAAAAAATTAATTTTATTATTAACAAATGCAAACAACAGGTATTAACCCTAAACAGTGGGACGGGTAAATGTAAAAATATTGTGCAAAATAAAGCCTTGCCAAAAAAATACTATCACGATCCAGCCTCAAATCTATTCCAGGGCGAAGCCGGGTATCTGAGCTAGTATATATATATATATATATATATATATATATATATATATATATACATACACATGTGTCTGTTATCGCTCTAGCAGTTGGAATTTTTATTTATTGTAACCAAACTCGCTATATAAACGTTTTATGTGAAAATACTTCAAGTTCGTTAATGGTTGAAATCAATCCAGTGGGAGGGGGGGTGGTTAGAGGGGAGAATTTTGAAAATTCGAAGTATTTCCGTTACTATACATCGGATCAAAAAAATGTATAGAATCAATCTTATAGCAAATTAAATGTACTATAAATATTGTTATATACATTTATTCTCTATCTTGAATATTAACGAAGATATTTGCAGTTTTCAGCCTTCAGCAAACCCCCACTTCTACTCATGTTACATAAACAATTCTCGGTTATATAATAAACCACTCCATTCGAAGCTTAAATACCAAATATTGTTTTCAGGAGGCATTTATTATATGAGACACACGCATATATGTTCTGGTGAACCCCCCTTTCTTAGTTTTTGGACTACTTAAATTTGATTGATTGAGATAAAAATTAGTCTGATTCATTATAAATTACAGCACTTGATATAGTAAATAGTTTTCAATCAAATTAATACATTATATTCAGATATATTACAGGAATTGTTTTTGTTTCTGGTAAGAAGTTGGCAGAACTGTTTGTTTACATTTCAGATGCTTTCCGTTGGGAGGTTTCTTATTATCATTAGTATTTATTCACTTAATATTCATAGTGGTGTTGTGTTACTGGTATATAGGTTTATCTATTGTTAAAGATCACACTGGAAATCTGGTTGGTTTACTCAGCCCCTATGTGACGACTTTTTTTTTTTTTTATAGATATATGTACTTTTTTGAGAAATACTATTCCATTCAGTTAAAACATAATTTTGTTGGCTATTGTGCTTCTGATCTCAACCATAACATTTAACGATTCAAACATTTTCACTCTTAGCATTTCTCTACCATTGAAACTCAGTAGTTAGTTTGGAAAAAATAAACAAATTCCAGATTCTCCATTATTACTAGAAGTGGGGGAATGCATTGATGTATCTCTGTACTCATCATGGGATGGACCATGCACAGGAATTTAATTTGTACTGAGCAGACATAATTTTAACTTTCAATATCAGCCACTGATAAATAATTGCTGATATGGATTGATTATTGTATAGATCATAGGTCTGTTGGCAGGCCAAGTATATTTCATATTATTAGGGAAGGACTACAAAAAAAAAAAAAAAATAGTTTTAAAATGTAGATATTTAACTTATTACAACTTTATCATAATAGATTGTTTTTATCTTTGCTTTTAGGGGCAGAAAGTAGAAGAGCCTGAGGGATTGGATAAAAAGCTGGTGAAGGCTGTGATAGACAATGAAGGAGAAATATTATGCAGACTAGTGGCTGGAGGAGGGGATGTGAACACTCTCTCTCCCGAAGGAGAATCCCTACTCCACTTGGCAGTAAAGGGAAGAGCGAAGGAGGCTGTCGAGGCTCTGCTGAGACTAGGAGCGAGGCTGAATCGGAGGGATAGAGAGAGGAAGACTCCGCTGCACCGGGCCATTGAGCAGGACAGCTCAGAGCTGGTGGAAATGCTGCTCGACTCTGGAGCAAATGCAACAGTTCTACTCAATGGTGGCCAGACTCTGCTCATGTTCGCTCTTTCCACTGGCTCATTGTCTGCTGCCAAGGCTCTGCTCTCTCGAGGGGTTCCTGTCGATCAGCTCAACAGCAATGGAGAAACAGCACTCTTTGTTGCTGTGAACCAACAACAATGGCATCTAGGAGAAGAAGCAGCTCCTCCTGGGAAATCCTCATCGGAAAAGGCCACTGCTGCAATCAGACTCCTCGCAGAGTACAAAGCCAACATGAATGTGAAGAATAAAGGAGATACTCCACTCCATATTGCTGCTAGAACAGCTGACTGCTCAGTCATCCAGATCCTCGTTCAGTCTGGTGCTGAGATCAATGCGAAGAATAACGAAGGAGATACTCCACTTCATATTGCTGCTAGAACAGCTAACTGCTCAGTCATCCAGATCCTGGTTCAGTCTGGTGCTGAGATCAATGCTAAGAATAACAAAGGAGATACTCCACTCCATAGTCCTGCTAGAACAGCTGATTGCTCAGTCATCCAGATCCTGGTTCAGTCTGGTGCCGAGATCAATACGAAGAATAAAGAAGGAAATACTCCACTCCATATTGCTGCTAGAACAGCTGACTGCTCAGTCATCCAGATCCTGGTTCAGTCAGGTGCTGAGATCAATGCTATGAACAGCAAAGGTGAAACAGCTCTACATATTGCAGTGAAAGGTAACTCCCTTGCTGTAGTGGAGAAGCTAGCTACATTGCAAGCAGATATAAACTGCAAAAACAGTGCTGGGGAAGCCCTGTTGCATATTGCAGTTTCCAGAGGCTTTGAAGACATTGTAGATCTTCTTTTGGAATGGGAAGCCACTATCGATGTGGTCAATGAAAATGGATGCACTCCACTCTATATTGCAGCAGAGAACGGTAGAACTGAAATAGTTAAAACATTGGCTAGAGAAGGTGCCAATGTAAATCATTGTGCGAATAATGGTACTTCAGTTCTTTTTCGTCTAGCTTCCAATTCGATGGACAACTGTTTCATTGCATTGAGAAAGCTAGGAGCCATGTGCAGTGATAAGGAATTTAAAGAAGCTGTAATAAAGGCTGATGTGAAACTGTTTGAATTGCTCAGAGAGAATGGTGGAGTCAATCTAAATGCTAGAGATAGTTATGAGAATACAGCATTACACTGGGCAGCAGAGGCTGGGAACAAGGCTGCAGTATCTTGGCTGCTAGACCTTGGTTTGGACATCAATGCCAAGGGTTGGAATGATAGGACTCCCCTCCACTCTGCAGCAAGGGAAGGCCACCTGCCTGTAGTCCAGCTGCTGCTAGATAGAGGAGCTGATATCAACTCTAGGACTAGTGATGGTTGGACTCCCCTCCACTATGCAGCAGATAGAGGTTACCTGCCTGTAGTCCAGCTGCTGCTAGATAGAGGAGCTGCCATCAACTCTAGGGATAGATATGGGCATACTCCTCTATCCTTCACTCTATCCTTCAGCAGGAGCAGCTATCATCCAGCAGTGGCAGAGTTACTGCAGTCAAAGGGTGGAGTAGTATAGAGCTGCCTCCTCTCCTCCCTTCTACCTCCCTCTCCAAGATATTAATACTATATTGCTCAATTTATTGCCAATAACCTAAATATATATTGTTACTAAACACTGTTGCTTTTATCCCTTATTACCAATATTTAAGTTTAAACACTCCTTCCCCTATACCTCTACTTAAATGAAATTCCAAAAGCTGTATCTATAAAGTTTCTGGGAATAATAGTTTTGACAAAAAGCATACTTGGGTACCCCACATTAAATCAGTGGCTAATAAAGCAAAACACAAATTGAATCTCCTAAGAGTTCTGGCTAACACAAATTGGGGTGCAGAGAGAAAATCAATGCTTATAATTTATCAAAGTATCATACGGTCACAAATAGACTATGGGAGCATCGCATTCTCCTCTGCTAACCCTGACATTCTGAAAATACTAGAAACCATTGAACACCAATGCCTCCATGTTTCAACGGTGCATTCAAGTCCACACCAATTGCAGCCCTATATGCCGAAACGGGAGAAATACCACCATCACATAGACACTCTATCAACATTATAAAACATGGACTCAAAATACAATTTCTCAATACTATTTTTCACCTTACTATCATTTAATGTCAAAGAACAGACTCCTTGAGTTTGCAAAAATTTTCGTCAGATTACACCTATAATCCCATGATAACGAATATAAAGGACACGCTTTATAACTTACAGTTAAAAAATAAGAAAGTCACTTTATTTTGGTTACCTGGGCATACGGGTATAACTGAAAGCACAATGGTTGATACACAAGCCAAAATTGCAACAACCAAAAGTGATATCGACACAACTCAAATAACACTAACTGGCGCACATTACTACAAAAACAATATTGTACAAAACTGGAAACAAGAATGGTTATCAATAGATTGCAAATTAAGGGAAATCAAAAATACAACGGTGGAATGGCCATGAAATAATCGTTCAAGAAGAGAAGAGGTGGTTCTTGCTCGATTGTGTCTTGGCCATTCACATCTAACACATCAGTACCTTATGGCGAAATCTGAACCACCAACTTGTTCCCTGTGTAATACACTATGTGCGTGCGTGTATGTGAGTATGTATTGTGAAATTCTGAATGCTTGTGTAAGATTTTACAAACTTTTAAGTAAGTCCTTGTTTATTTATTATAAATTACTAATTATACTTTTATTAACATTTATAAAATATTTTTGTTTTCGAATTTTAATACGTTTTTGTTTCGTTTTTTTGTTTTGTCTTTTATCAATTATTCATGTACTGTTACTGTTTCCTCTTCATAACTTTCCCCGTTCAATAGATTTTTTTATCTATAATAATTTTTTTCTATAATGATCATTTTTTTTTCTATTAGTTCCTACTTTACTTTATTTTCCCTAGCGTTATCGCCCAGCAGCAACTATGAATTTATATTAACTAGATTGAATAATTTGGAGGAATTTTGCCATTTGGTTTGTGCGATAAATGGTGTAAATCGCTAAACTTGCGTGACATCAAACAAATAAATAAAAAATGCATAGAGATGGAGAATACATGTATACAATAATATTTATTTCATTTGCAATTAGATTAATACTATGCACTTTTTTGATCTGATTTGTAATAACGGAGATATTGGGCATTTTCAAAATTCCACTTCTATAGATGTATGTATAATTTTGAAGGGACCTCATTTTCGTCATCTATTGGGTAGGATTGATGGACATTTGAGGAATTCGGAAGAAAAAAATATAAAGGAAAACACATTACACAGTAAGATAATTATATTTATCATAAAATATTCCAACTGTTATATTCATTGTTTTATTTTCTTGTGAAGTAGACTTTAAAAAATAATAATAAATTTTTGATGTGATTCTTTGCATTGTGACTTTTTATTTTTCTTCATCGCTGTTTTAAGGCTAGTATTTGAAGTCGTTCACTGGCTCGACACGAATATCAGAAATCTGAAACAAAATGAAACTGTTATTAGTAGAATATTGTTTTGAATGAAAAGATTCAAAAATGTTTAAATTGTTACACATAAACAACAGGAACCAATAATTAGCAGATTTCCCGTTGAGGGTAAACCAGTATTGTGATTGGTGATGCCATATTCCAACTCCATGAATTCTGAATATCGAATGGGCTCCATTCAAATTTAAGTGTGTGTTTTTAGTTTGATGATAACCTCTGTTAACCAAGGAGGAGCTGTCTCCAGTAGAGTGACGGGCCTCAGCGAACCGGGGGAGACTAGTGCTCAGTTCGCCTTGTGCCAGCCTCCTATGAACGGCATCTAAGAGAGTCATGTTCTTGTCATCCTCAAGTACTGCCAGATCTATATATGCAGTAGACTTCTGCTAATCCACTAGCGCTGCGGCTTGGAGATCTTAAAGATTTCTACATTGCAGAGAGGTGTCCGCTGTGATTTAAAAAGAGCTAACATTTCAATAATCTCGCCTACTCAAAACATTTCTTGCTTTAATAGTTCTGTAAAAAATGACTTTAAATTATTTATTGAGTTATTTGATCAGTTGGTCATATTCAATTGTTGTTATTATTATTTATTTATTAACGTCCACTTGTTGCAACTTAGGACGGGTTATCTACAGGTCACCACCCTTTTCTAGCCTGGGTGGGATTTTAGGATGTTATTCAATGAATTTCGTCACTAAATAATTTCCTTTGCCCAGGCGAGAATCGAACTCGCCACTCTAGGTTTGCCATGTGAGATAAATGTCAACGCTTTAACTCGCATGGCTAACCTGAGCCCCCAATTATTGTATTCATCAAATATGGTAGTTACTACACACAGAATTGAAATTCAAATTTAAGATGGAATTGCAGCAGGAAATATGTCTCTTTCAGAGGTAAAAACTAAGTGAATCCAGCTTTTAGATGATAAATAATTTAAACTATTTACAATCCAAGATTATTGTGCATTTCTTATCCTTGGTTGTAAAGTTCGACTCCATCAAAAGTAAGAATATTGTTTTCAAAATGCAATACACTTGTATTTCAACAAAATTTTTTTGTAAAAGTTTGTTATTTTGTTATGCTTAGTCCGTCGCGCAGGGGCTGCGTAAACTAAGCAGATTTCCCACGTGAAGTTTTACAATAGAGAAATCTGCCTAATAACAACTGTAGTAGTAAGAAACCTCAAAACCTATTCACGAGGGACGAATAGTTACGAAAACGGCCGCCAGAGCTCACGGTGGAAACTCCGAACATAGACGACTGCTGGCGAGCACACGCAGAATACAAATGTAAATATCTCAGTTAATATTCAAGATACAGAATAAATGTATAGAACAATATTTATAGTAAATTTAATTTGCAATAAGATTGATCCTGTAATATTTTTCGATCCGATGTATAGAAACAGAGATATTTCGAATTTTCGAAAATCCTCCCCTCTAAACCCCCCCTCCCACTGGTCCGATTTCAGCCGTTAACGAACTTGATCTTTCTTTTTACATAAAACAACTAAATATCGAGTTTGGTAATGATCAAACAAAAATTGCGACCGCTAGAGCGGTGACATACATATATATATATATATATATATATATATATATATATATATATATATATATACAGTTTTGAACGGACCTCATTTTCATCATCTACTAGGTAGGATCGATGGACATTTGAAGAAAAATTTCGAAAATTCCGTCATGAGTACAACCTCAATAGCTGATTTCCTTTAAGGGAAATCTGCTAAAATCAATGCACTGAATTTTAAAAATCCTAAAAAGATGGTATTTTAAAATGATAGTTAAAACACTTTTTGCCCAGGTCTGATTCATTCATTTCCATCAACAGTGGTGTGAAGAAATGAGAAGAAATATTGTTGCTCCAGAGAGTACAATTCATTATTTTAAATAAATTCTAGTGTAGTATATTATTATGTAATATCTATGTATTGGTTGATAGATACATTAACATGAGATGGAGAAGCAATGGCGAAGGCTACACTGTCTGCAATGTCTTCAGCCAGCACGTACTGTCCTAATTTCAAATGGTCAACAAAACCAGCAGACATCTCGCTCTTCACTAGTCCAGGGCTCACTGTCTGCAAATATATATTATACAATTACAATTAATTATATATATACTCAACATGTTCAAAGATTATACCAATGAAAATATTATAGAATGGAAAACTGTAATTGGCAGTGAGGAAATCTATTTCTATCTGCCTAGAGTCTTGGGTTCGATTCCCACCTGGGAAATAAGAGCTTATTAGTTCTTCAACTACATGCATTGTGATAATATCCGTAAGACAACAACCTTACTTCTATTGCAGAGCAGTGCTATGTGTTTATCACAGATGTTCGTCTCACTCAGTGACAATTTATCTTTTACACTGCATAAAATGTATTATGTAATATTGCAATTATTATATGTATTCTACACTGCTATTATGTAACCCGAGAATTTATACCACATTTCAACATTTATTCATTAATAGGACAGGTCAATTTAGAAATATTGCAACTGATTTGTAAACTAGCACTCCAGCTATTTTGTAAACAGACTTTACTTTCATCTGGTTATCAACTCTTATCATGAACTCTATATCAATCTTCCAACTGAACGAAATCATGATTCTAAATTGTACAGAAATGAATAATAATTTTGTATTGAATATGTAAGCTATTTATAGAGTAACCTTTATTTGGTAATACTTACAGTGAGCCTGATTGGTATATTTTCTGCTTTGAGCTGGGAGCGAGTGGTGACAGAGAGGATGTTCAAGGCATGCTTGGTAGCTGAGTAGAGTCCGATTATGGACATTGGTTGGTTAAGATGTCCGTAAATACTGCAAAATATTATCATAAGTATTAACCATTAAAATGAAAGGAAGAATATGATAAGGACACCAACATTTTCATTAATTAAAACAAAAATACAAAATGATCTTTTCATGTTCATTTAAATGAATTTAATTTGAAAATGATGTAAGTTATGTATGCCATTCCCATGCACAACATCAGAAAATGTTATAGCTTATATATATTATTATGATAAATAAAAACGTGAAATACGCATTTACGTTAAAGCACAGTTCGTTAAATGAGTTATTTTTAAAAATCTCGTCTTAGGATAATTATTTCATGTGCTTTAATACACTTAGAATTTCTTGTGAGTGGTCTATTTTTCATCAAATTTTGTTAGATTCGGATTACGAAATACAAAGTGGGAGTTCCCATTTGAAATTGGGTGAACCTGAACATTATCTCAAGCAATTGGTCGGTATTTTCAGTCAACTGAGATATAAATTTACTTTGACAGAAAGTTTTTAAAATGAATTCAATATTCCAAAGAATAAATGTCTGCCAGGCTGCGTTAACTAAGCAGATTTCCAATATCTGGTACGACACACCAGCGATATCTCACCACATATTCTGACTGAATTCCAGACAGCACGAATTACTCGCTTAATATTTGGGTTACGAAAAATATATATAGAACAGAAATTGAGAATCAAAATATTATAAAGATGGATTCTATAACATTTCTCGATTAGACTTATAATAACGGAGATAATTTGTATTTTCGAATCCGCCCTCTAAGCCCCCCTTATTCCTGGTGCGATTTCTGCCAATAACAGATATGATCTTTAGTGTTGACTGAAACAGTTAATTGTCGAGTTTGGTAAAGATCAAATAATCATTTTCAAAGACAAGAAAGTAAAATCTAAATTGATGATGCCAGCGTACAACGAATTCGTATGTATCTCCCATAATAAAGGTCTGATGAAAACAATATTTGGGATTTAAGCTTAGAATAAAGAGTTTCATGTTATAACAGCTTATTGTTAATATGAGATGAGCTGGTGAAGGGATTTACTGAGAGCTGAAAACTAAAAATTCCAGTTATTTTAGTTTGTACTCATATTAGAGAAATTATGTACATAGCAATATTTATAGTCAATTGAATTTAAAATAATATTGCTTCTTTAAAATATTTCAATCCGACGTATAATAACGGAGATATTTTGAATTTTCAAAATTCTCCCACTTTAAACTCTCTTTCCCACTGGTCCGATTTCAGCCGTTAAAGGACTTGATCTTTAGTTTTGCATAAAACGCTTATATATTTTGAATGAATTTTGTTAGTTTCAACTTGAATCCAACCTGCTAATATTGACGATGTGTCCTTCAGCGGCGTTAGGCTTCATAGATGCAATTGCAGCTTTGGTGCAGCTCAGAACTGCAGTTATATTCGTGTCTATCATCACCTTCGCATTCGCCAAATCCATATCTGTCGGCAGAAGGCAAAGAGAAACTCAGAAACTGTTTTGATTGTTTATATTAAACTGTGTATTCTTAATGGTACTAAGTATGTGCAGTAAAGTATATCATATATTAACGGAGCAGAGTTAATACATTCCCAAAATAACTATACCT
Organism: Riptortus pedestris; assembly: GCA_019009955.1. Taxonomy (NCBI): domain Eukaryota; kingdom Metazoa; phylum Arthropoda; class Insecta; order Hemiptera; family Alydidae; genus Riptortus; species Riptortus pedestris. The sequence goes on from CM032231.1 coordinate 144,945,182, forward strand.
CTCCACCGTTCATTCTTTTAAATTATATATTTATGAGACTTAAAAAAATTCACATTTCTGAGAAACAATCTACATTATTAAAAGTATTAGCATCACAACCTATGTGATCATAAGCGAATGTGAGGTCGGGAGGGGTGTGAACGATTTTTTTGAAACTTGGTATGTACATTTCTACTAACCCAACTTAGTCTTTGGGCTATGTTAATATTCTCTGAGACGAACAGGAGTGGGGGTTATAGGGGAAGCCAGAAATTAAAAATAGCGATATTTCGATTCCTATTGGTTTTTCGGCAAATATAAACATAACTAAAGTTGTTTATTTTGTTATTTAGAGTAACTTTTGTTATATACACTTTTTTCGTATACTGAATTATAAACGAGATATACGCAAGAACCTATAAAGAATGTGAACAATTTTATTTGACACGAAAGACCCAACCGAAATCAATAAAACTCGGTATGTGTATTAGCACTAACGCTTTCATTATAATAAGTCATACTAACATTTCTAGGGACGGGCAGGAGTGGGGGTTGTAAGGGAGGCCTGAATTTAAAATAGCGGTATTTCGTTTTCTATTCGTTTTTCGGCAAATATGAACCTAACAAAAGGTTTTTATTTTGTTATTTAGAGTAACTTTTGTAATATTCATTTTTGACTTTTAACGAAGTATAAACGAGATATATACTATAAACTAAAGCGGGAGTCAACTATTTTATTGGGCGCTAACGATTGAACTGAACTTAACAAAACTCGGTATGTCAATAAGCATTAATTCTCCCATGATTATAAGCTATATTAAAATTTTTAGGTTCGAACGGGAGTGGGAGTTATAAGGGAGGCCTGAAGTAAAAATTTACGATATTTCATTTTCTATTTGTTTTTCGGAAAAGGTGCACATAACAAAAGTTGTTTACTTTGTTATTTAGAGCAACTTTTGTTTCATTCACTTTTGTCGTAAAATGAAGTATATTCGGGATATAAGCTAAATCTATAGCGGGAGTCGACGATTTTATAAGTACTTATTTAAGTGTTGTTAATTTAGGCATATTATGACTAATGATGTTATGTTTTAGCCTTATCTATTTCGATTATTTAGTACTAAGTATGATTCGGATTAGTGAGATTATAAATCATCCTCCCCCTTCGCCACATTTATTTATTTTCCCTAGAAAATAACTTTTTGTTATTTATTTCCAATAGAAATTTAAACTATAAGAGCATTTCCATTATTTAATTTGTATAATGTATTATTTAAAAAAAAAAAAATCGTGCTGAATTTCCTCAAGGAGTGATAGCGGAAGTAGTAGTGAATCAAACTCTGTGATTTTGGTTATCATAAGGAGGCCTGAAATTAAAAGTAGCGATATTTCATTTTGCATTGATTTTTCGGTAAATATGCACATAACAAAAGTGGTTTATTCTGTTATTTAGAGTCACTTTTGATATATTTACTTTTGTTTTTTGTTTAGCGGGAGCCAACTATTTTATTGGGCACTAACGGTTAAAACGAACTTATCAAAAATCGGTGTGTGAATTAGCATTAATTCTTCCATGATTATAAGCTATATTAAATTGTTTATGTTCAAGCGGGAGTGGGGGTTCTAAGGGATGCCTGAAATAAAAATTCGCGATATTTCATTTTATATTTGTTTGTCGGCAATCGTGTACATAACGAAAGCTGTTAACTTTTTTATTTAACTTTTGTTTTGTAAAATAAGGTATATAGCATGTAATTTGCGTAGAAATATTGAAATGCTCAATAATTAATTTTAATATGAACTACCCAGGTACCTCACCTGGATAAATTAATTCAAATCCATGTTAAAAGTTTATCCTGAATAATTCAAATCTAAGTTATTTTTCAACACAAGCAACAGATTGCACCAAGTAAAGTATACTGACCCTCCCCCTTCTCTTATCCCAAACATTAATTCATGAGAATTGATATCCTAAGCAAAAAGCAGGTTGGCAGCACTGAGCCAAGGGAGGTGTCGAGATACTTCTTTTGTCCTATCAGTTCTGCCGCTTCCCAGCCGACCTCATATTGGTCTATATGTTTACATGTTAATTGATGCTTTTATCAATGCAGTGTTATTCTCAGTAACGTGAATTTCTTTAATTATCATAAATAAATAATTTAAAAGGTGAAAGCTGGGGAGAAGGGAAATTTAAAAAATATTGAAGACGGTGAAGTCTTAAACAACAAATAATTTTATTATTAACAAATCCACAGCAACGACTGGTATAAACCCTAAACACTGTGACGGGAAAATGTCAAAATATTGTTGAAAGTAAAGCCTTGCCAAAAAAAAATACCATCTTCATTCTAGCTAATATATATATATATATATATATATATATATATATATATATATATATATATATATGCGTGTGTGGGTGTATACAAGCAATTTAATAGTGAAGGAGAGAGCATTATAACCAAATGTTCTCTGTAAATGTACCTGTAAGGTTGGCTTGTGTGGAGACGCCAGCATTATTGACAAGTATATGAACAGGGCCTAAATCTTTCTCGATTTTCTTAAAAACAGCATCAACATCACTCTCTGACGTCACGTCACATGTATAGCCCTTAACCAGACCTCTAGCTCCACTCTCCTTCACTTCCCGTTCAAGAGTCTGCAAGCAATTTATTGATTATACTTAAAATTGAACTTTCTAACAACACCAAGAAAACAACTAAGTCTGTTCACTCAAAATTAGCAATACTCATTTTCCACAGAAAATCGATAGACAGCTATTTAACAACACTCTTTAAAGAGTCTAAAATAATAGCATTTCCTTCATTGTACATGTACCAAACAATACTGTTTGTGAAACGAAACACTGTCTCGCTTTGCAGAAATAGTTCATCACTTAATCACAAAAGTCTTGCGTCACGGACTTACTTACGGCTGCGTAAACTAAGCAGATTTCCCACCTGAAGTTTTACAATAGATAAATCTACAAACTGGTAACATTTAACACCGCCATGAATATTAAGTGTATAAATACAAATGGTAATGAGAAATCTTTCAGTCAATTTTAATAACCTCCCAACAAGAAGCATCTGAACTATAAACAAACAGGTCAGCCAACATTTAGAGCTGAATAGATAGATAGAAATATTCTTAACTGAAAACAAAAACAATTACTGTAATATATCTGAATATAACATAATAATTTTGTTAAAAACTATTTACTTTATCTAGTACTGTAATTCATAACGAAGGACTCTTGAAAACAATATTTGGTCTTTAAGCTTCGAATAATGTGATTTGTGATATTACAGAGTATTGTTTACATGACGTGAGTTGGAGTGGGTGTTATATTAATAAATGCAAATATCTCGGTTAATGTTAAAAATAGAGAATAAATGTATATAACAATATTTATAGTACATTTAATTTGCAATAACATTGGTTTTATACAATCTTTCAATCCGATGTGTAATAACGAAGATATTTTGAAATTTCGAAATTCCACCCGACAAAACACACCCCCTCCCACTGGTAAGATTTTAGATGTCAACGAACTTGATCTTTAGTTTTACAGAGTGTAATGAGAGTTTCATAAAACGTTTGGCAGCGATAAAAAAAAATTGCGTAAAAAATTATATATATATATATATATATATATATATATATATATATATATATATTTGAACGGGCCTCATTTTCGTCATCTCTTAGGTAGGATAGATGGACATTTGTGGGCATTTTTTAAAAATCCCGCCATGAGTACGACCTCAATAGCTGATTTTCCCTAAGAGAAATCTGCTGAAGTGGATGGTAGTAGGATTGATAACGAAACTAAATTAATATATAAAATTTTTAAGTAGATAAAATTTATGAAATGTATTCAGGTAATTTGAACTAATTATTTAACGAATGTATTATATGTGTATAAATGCTGTTTTTAAGGAATTATTATTGTTAAATGTTTTATTGAAAACAAAAATATTTGATGTAGCCTATTACATTCTGTTTAAATTTAATGGAAGGCTGAGGTTAGCCATGCGAGTTAAAGCGTTGGCCTTAATCTCACATGGTAAAACCTTGAGTGGCGAGTTCGATTCTCGCCTGGGCAATAGGAATTTATTTTGTGACGAAATTCATTAAATAAAATCCTTAGTCCCACCCTGGCTAGAAAAGGGTGGTAACCTGTTGATAACCCGTCCCAATTACCCATAGTTGCAAAAAGTGGACGTTAATGAAGAAATTAAATAAATTTAATGGAAATAAATACATATCAAATACAAATTGCTTTATCTAGTAATCATAGCTGGAATATGATTAGTGTTGTTGATACTCACTTGTAGCCTGTCAGCTCTCCTGGCCAAAGCTGCTACCTTCAAGCCATCCTTGGCCAATCTTCGGGCTATCGCATCTCCTATCCCCGAGCTAGCTCCGGTAACCACGGCAACCTTATCAACCCAACGATCCATCATATCAACACCTGAAAATACTCTCAATGATAATGGCAACTCATGACAGATCCTTTATATATACTCATTATCAGCCATTTTTTTTTCTGTTTATGTTTGATAAAATGTTATCATTCTTATCAGTAATCAACAGTCTAATAGTAGTGGCCTCGGTGCACTTTGAAAAATAGGCGATTCATCCCAATTCAAAATAAACCACTTTAAATTTCTCTAACGACTCTTCTATTGTACCACAATTGTCGTAATATTAACAAACATCCTTTTTAGCGAATCACATATTGTAGTTGGCACAATGAATACATTTATTGCAGTATTTTCATTGAAATGTATCAATAACAAGCAGTGATACTCACCTTTGACGGGCCGGTAACATATCGAGTCCGGTCATTTTAAAATTGAATAATTAATTAACAAGGAAAGCAGAACTTCAGGTTGTGTGTATGTGTGTGACAGTTAAATCTCTAGCAGTCGACATTTTAGCAGATTTCTTGTACGTACAGTGCCTTGCGAAGTCGAACTAGACCGGAAGTAATCGTGTCCTCCTTCCCTCAAGACCGGAAAAAACGCCACCCTCATTTGTACAAGACTGGAAGCAAACGCAATCTTCATTCGCACTTTACCGGAAGCATTCCCCACTCTCTTTCATACTATACCGGAAGCATTCGACACACTTATTCGTACTATACCGGAAGCATTCGCCACCCTCATTCATACTATACCGGAAGCATTCGCCACCCTCATTCATACTATACCAGAAGCATTCGCCACTCTCTTTCATACTATACCGGAAGCATTCGCCACACTTATTCGTACTATACCGGAAGCATACGCCACCCTCATTCATACTATACCGGAAGCATTCGCCACCCTTATTCGTACAAGACCGGAAGCAAACGCCACCCTTATTTGCACAAGACCGGAAGCAAACGCCACCCTTATTTGCACAAGACCGGAAGCATTCGCCACCGTCATTCGTATTTTACCGGAAGCATTCGCCACCCTCATTCATACTATACCGGAAGCATTCGCCACCCTCATTCGCACAAGACCGGAAGCATTCGCCACCCTCATTCGCACAAGACCGGAAGCATTCGCCACTCTTATTCGCGCCAGACCGGAAGCATTCGCCACCCACATTCGCACAAGACCGGAAGCATTCGCCACCCACATTCGTGCAATACCAAAAGCAAACGCCACCCTCATTCGAACAAGATCAAAATCAAACGCATCCGGACTTCATGATGTCCAACTCATTAATACTTCCTCTAGCTTGAATATTTACCGGGATATTTGCATTTTTTTAAGTTTCTTTCTTCTGTAGGCCCTATCTTACAGTCATCGCGCTTTAACATTAATGAAATATATCCTGAAACGTCTCATTCAAAGTTTAAGTAAATACCAGATATTGTTTTCTATTGACCTTTATTATGCGAGATACATGCAGATGCCGGAAATAAGAGATGAGTGAGTTGGATAGTGGAATATTTATTTATTAATGAACCGGCTAAAATGGCGATTCATGTTGTATATAAACAATGAAGGTGTCAATTATCTCTGACTGTAAAGCGTTGCATATTGTTATAATTATGTCATCTAGAGAAATGCGCTCATTCAGCAAATATTGCAGCGAGTTAGACTCGCCTCACAGCTGGCCTTGCTCTGTCATCGCCAAACAACACTGTCACATCCACTTGGAGCAAATCTAGACATCCATTTTGTTTAGTCATGTACTCAAGGGCAATCGTTTAACGTTCAGTTCAGCCGGATTTATAACGAAGATATTTTGAATTTTCGTAACTAACTCTTCAACCCCCCCCCCCCTCCCTCTTTGCATCAATTCCACCTAGGAAATGACCAAAATGATAAATTGTAACCTCTGTCTGTACATTGATTGAAGAAAGTTTACGATAACTTTTCTTTTCGCAAGTCATAGACACCATAACTTTACTATATCTAGTCAATCTAATCATTCAGTATAATTTATATTTTAATAACTCTAATTTTAATAATCCGGGGTGGATGAGCAGAAGGTTTTAGCATCGTATTATTAGTCCAACAGTTGCGGAAATGGCCGAACTAACTTTCTGCAGAATCTCACGATGAACACCGACAAGAACAGAACAGAACCGACAATAGCCGATCACATCTGTCCGTTATCCACACCCACAATAAAAAAACAAATATCTCGGTTAATATTCAAGATAAAGAATAAATGCATATAACAATAATTATAGTGCATTTAATGTATATATTATCAATATGATTGGCTCCATACACTTTTCCTATTCAACATATAATAACGGAGATATTTTGAAATTTCTGAATTCCCCCCTCTAAACCCACCCCCTTCCACAGATCCGATTTCAGCCATTAATGAATTTGAACATTAGTTTTACGTAAAACGATTAAATATAAATTTTGGCAAAGAACAAAACAAAAATTGTGACCGCTAAGCGGAAAAAGACATATATATATATATATATATATATATATATATATATATATATTATGATTTTGAATGGACCTCATTTTCCTTATTTCCTGGGTAGGATTGATGGACATTTGTGGAAATGTTTCGAAAATCGAGCAAAATTTATTTTGTAATATGATTGGTTCTATGCAATTATTTGATCCGACTTATAGTAACGGAAATATTTCTAAAATCCCCTCCCCACCCACTGGTCCGATTTCAGCCTTTAACGAACTTGATATTTCTTTTAAGAATAATTTCGCTAATTGCGTCATGAGTACGACCTCAATAGCTGATTTCCCTTAAGGCAATCTTGAAATCTTGTTTAAAGCTATTTTTGAGCGATTGAGTTACAAACGAGCAGACAGACATACAAAATTTTCAAGGATGGTCAGAAACGAGAAAAAAATAGATCCACACCGAATTCAATTAAAAAATCAGTCAGATCTTTGAGTTTTATTTATATAGATATATACAATGAATGAAAATTCACATTTCATCTTAAATGAGTGAATATTCTCAAATTAATCACTTATAATTTCACCCCAAAAATATATACAAATATATTTATTACTGGATTTCAGGGGAATCACAATATATTGTGTTAATCTATGTCCTTGAGTACATGACTAAACAAAATGGATGTCTAGATAATGTGTCTAGAATTACTCCAAGTGCATGTGACAGTGTTGTTTGGCGATGACAGAGCAAGGCCAGCTGTGAGGCGAGTCTAACTCGCTGCAATATTTGCTGAATGAGCGCATTTCTCTAGATGACATAATTATAACAATATGCAACGCTTTACAGTCAGAGATAATTGACACCTTCATTGTTTATATACAACATGAATCGCCATTTTAGCCGGTTCATTAATAAATAAATATTCCACTATCCAACTCACTCATCTCTTATTTCCGGCATCTGCATGTATCTCGCATAATAAAGGTCCATAGAAAACAATATCTGGTATTTACTTAAGCTTTGAATGAGACGTTTCACGATATACGAAGAAAGCCCACAATAGCCGATCTCATCTCGCCCGTTATCTACACGCACTTAATAAAAATGCAAATATCTCAGTTAATATCCAAGATAGAGCATAAATGCATTTAATAATATTTATAGTAAAATTTAATTTTACAATAAGATTGGTTCTTTACAATTATTTGATTCGACGTATAGTAACGGAAATATGTCGAATTTTTGAAAATCCTCCCTCTTACCCCCCCCCCCCTCCCACAGGTCCGATTTCAGCCATTAACTTGTAATTCTGTTTAGTTCGGTTCAGTCGTTTTTGTCAAATGAAGTCGATTCAACTATAGTTTTACCTCGTTTATACATCGTTACTTGAAATGAAAGCACTAATAATAAAATTACTTAAATTTTAGAAATCTAAGAACAAAAAAGGGGGTGACCCCCCCCCCTTTAGTTCTTAGATTTCAGAACGTATTTGCATACATCTCATAAAATAAAAGTTCAATGAAAACAATATTTTGTATTTAGCTTTGTAATGAACTGGTTCATGATATAACAGCTTATTATAAATATGACACAAGTAGGTGTAAAAAATCCAAATGTCTCGGTTAATACACATATGTGTGAAAATATGCGTAGAACAATATTTATAGTAAATTTAATCTTGAATAAGATTGTTTCTATACAATTTTTCGATCCGACCTATAGTAACAGATATATTTTGAATTAATATCTATCTATTTATCTATTTATCTATCTATCTTTCTATCTATCAATCTATCTATATATCTATTTATCTATCTAACTATCTATCTATCTATCTATCTGTCTATCAATCGATATATCTATCTATGTATGTATGTATCTATCTATCTATCTATCTGTCTATCGATCGATCTATCTATCTATGTATGTATCTATCAATCTATCTATCTGTCTATCAATCGATCTATCTTTCTATCAATATATCTATCTATCAATCAATCTATCTATCTATCTATTTATCAATATATCTATCTATTCTGATTCATTCTGATATAACCTGATTTGCAGGAAACTAAAATTGCAATGCGGGAAACCTGTTGGTGTGTAAGCCATGCAATAATTCACCTTCTTACTGTCCTCTGACGTGCCTCGCTGAACGGCGCAAGTAACACTGTTGCCAACCTATGAGCTGTTGTGTGTGTGGGGGGTGCGGACTATTTCAGAAGGAAGGTGGGGGGGGGGTACGTCGTTAGTCCAGGTTCAAGGTCCATTAGTCCAAATCCAAATGTCTTCGTTAATATTCACGATACAAAATGTATGTATAGAATAATATTTATAGATCATTTAATGGCAATAAGATTAGTTCTATACAATTTTTCGACACGACTTATAGTAACGGAGATATTTCGAATTTCCAATATTCTCCCCCTCTAAACCCCCCTCCCCATTTCCGATTTAACCCATTATCAACTTGATCTTCCTTTTTTCATAAAACGACTAAACATCGAGTTAACGATCAAACAATAATTGCAGCCACTAGAGTGGTAACAGAGAAATATATATATATATATATATATATATATATATATATATATATATATATATATATATATATATATATATATATAGATAGATAGGTAGATAAATAGATAGATTGATAGATACCTAACCGATCTAATCTAAAAATGTCTGTCACGCAGGGGCTGCGTAAACTAAGCAGATTTCCCACGTAAAAGTATAGTAGGTAAACTTACATACTGCTAACAACGCCACCGTGAATATTAACTGAATAAATACAAACTGTAATAAGAAATCTTTCACCTCCCGGACGGAAGCGTCTCAGAGGTAAACAAAAAGGTCTGCCAACGGCTCACCACAAAGAAAAACAATAACTAACACATATCAGAATATAAAATATTCATTTTATTGAAAACTATGAACTATATCTAGTAATGTAATTTATAATGAATCTCAATCAGCCAAATTTTAGTTGTCCAAGAATTTAAGATGGGGGAGGGGGCGGTCACTTGAGCATATTTGCATCTATCTCTTGTAATAAAGGTCTCTGGAAAACAATAATTGGTATATGGTTTATTATATAACAAAGTATTGTTTATGAACCACTGAAGGCTTAAAAATGCAAATATCTTGGTTAATATTCAAGATAGAGAATAAATATATATATAACAATACTGATAGTAAATTTAATTTACTATACTTCAGGCCGTTTTCATCATCTCCTGGGTAGGATCGATGGGCAATTGAAAAAGATTTTTGAAAATCGCGTCATGAGTACGATCTCAAAAAAAAATTGATATAACCTGATTTGCAGGAACCTAAAACTGCATTAAGGGAAACCTGTTGATTTGTAAGACATGCAATAATTCAGGCCTTGTCTCACCTCTGACGTGCCTCGCTGATCGGCGCAAGTAACACTGTTGCCAACCGATGCAGAGTTGTGGTGTGTGTGGGGGAGGGGGGGGGGATCAATTTCAGAAGGAAGGTGGGGGGGGGGGGGGTCGTTAGTCCAGGCCCAAGGTCCATTAGCTAAAGTGATGTTGATCGAGGCCAACCATGACGTCACTAGCAGCGAGCCAAACGGCTAGACTCTACAATTCTACACAGCTCTGTCTTATCGTACTGTCAAATCATGCACAACTTCCGCCTTACGCATGTTCTAAAGACTGCAAAGTGTGCTCACGCAGGGGCTGCGTAAACTAAGCAGATATCCCACTGGAAGGTTTACAACAGAAAAAGTCCGTCACGCAGGGGCTGCCTAAACTAAGCAGATATCCCACGCGAAGTATTACAATAGAGAAATCTGCCTAATAACAACGGCAGTAGTGAGGAATCTCATCAAGCTTTTGAAAGCGCTTAGCGCTGAAATAAACAAATTGTGAAGAATTGGACGTTTTTTCTCTCTCTCCAAATAAATATTGATCTATACCTTTATTCTGTATCTTGAATATTAACCGAGATATTTGCATTTGTATTTAGTGTGCGGTCGGCAGGAGTCTGCTATGCGAGAGCTCTGGCGGCCGTTGCCGTAAACCCTCGTGTATAGGTTTAGAGATTCCTCACTACTGCCGTTGTTATTAGGCAGATTTCTCTATTGTAATACTTCGCGTGGGATATCTGCTTAGTTTAGGCAGCCCCTGCGTGACGGACTTTTTCTGTTGTATACCTTCCAGTGGGATATCTGCTTAGTTTACGCAGCCCCTGCGTGATGGACTTTTTCTGTTTTAAACCTTCCAGTGGGATATCTGCTTAGTTTACGCAGCCCCTGCGTGGCGGACTTTTTCTGTTGTAAACCTTCCAGTGGGATATCTGCTTAGTTTACGCAGCCCCTGCGTGACGGACTTTTTCTGTTGTAAACCTTCCAGTGGGATATCTGCTTAGTTTAGGCAGCCCCTGCGTGGCGGACTTTTTCTGTTGTAAACCTTCCAGTGGGATATCTGCTTAGTTTACGCAGCCCCTGCGTGGCGGACTTTTTCTGTTGTAAACCTTCCAGTGGGATATCTGCTTAGTTTACGCAGCCCCTGCGTGGCGGACGTTTTTTCTCTCTCTCCAAGTAAACATTCTTCACTTCCAACAAACACTGCCGTGGAACAATATTTATAGTAAATTTAATATGCAATAAGATTGATTCTATACAATTTTTCGATCCGACGTGTATTAACGGAGATATTTTGAATTTACAAAAATCCCCCCTCTAAACCCCCCCCCCACTGGTCCGATTTCAGCCGTTAACGAACTCGATCTTTCTTTTTACAAAAAACGACTAAATATAGAGTTTGGTAACGATTAAACAATAATTGCGAACGTTAGAGCGGTCACAGACAAATATATATATATATGCAGTTTTGAACGGACCCCATTTTCGTCATCTCCAAGGAAGGATCGATCGATGGACATTTGAAGAAAAATTTCAAAAATTAGGTCATGTGTACGATCTAAATAGCTGATTTCCCTTAAGCGACGCTCTCGTGGTCGCAACTTTTGTTTGATCGTTACCAAAACCGATATTTAAACGTTTTATGTAAAAAGAAAGAACAAGTTCGTTAACGGCTGAATTCGGACAAGGAGGGGGGTTTAGAGGGGACTAATTTGGGTATTCGCGAGATCTCCGTTACTATACGTTGGATTGAAAACGTGTATAGAACCAATCTTATTGCAAATTAAATGTACTATAATTATTGTTATATACATTTATTCTCTTCTTGAATATTAACCGAGATATTTGCATGTTTCAGTTTTCAGCCTTCAGCAAATCTCCACTTCTACTCATGTCATAAAGCTGCTGTATTATGAACCACTCCATTACTAGGTTAAATACCAAATATTGTTTTCATTGAACTTTTACTTTGTGAGATAAATGCAAATACGTTCTGTTGCCCCTTCCCCCTTGGATAAAACTGATTCTGATACATTACAAATTACAGCACTAGATTTAGTAAATTGTTTTCAATAAAATTAATGAGTTATATTAAAGATAAATTACACTAATTGTTTGTCTTTTCGGTCTATCTATCTATTCAGTGCTACAAGGTTTGCTGGCCTGTTTGTTTACAATTCAGCCGATTTCCGTTGTAGAGATTATTAACATGTAAATTGACTGAATGATTTCTTGTTATCGTTTGTATTTATTCACGGTAGTGCTGCCTTTAGGTATATTTATCTATTGTAAACCTCCGTCTGGGAAATCTGCTTTGTTTACGCAGCCCCTGCGTGACGGACTTTTTATTATACTAAGCTCATCACTGTTGGGGATTAGAAATATCTTACGGAATGTAAGCAGGATAACAATATATTACGTTAAACGATTGCCCTTGAGTACATGACTATACAAAATGGATGTCTAGATTTGCTCCAAGTGCATGTGACAGTGTTGTTTGGCGATGACAGAGCAAGGCCAGCTGTGAGGCGAGTCTAACTCGCTGCAATATTTGCTGAATGAGCGCATTTCTCTAGATGACATAATTATAACAATATGCAACGCTTTACAGTCAGAGATAATTGACACCTTCATTGTTTATATACAACATGAATCGCCATTTTAGCCGGTTCATTAATAAATAAATATTCCACTATCCTACGCACTCATCTCTTATTTCCGGCATCTGCAAGTATCTCACATAATAAAGGTCCATAGAAAACAATATCTGGTATTTACTTAAGCTTTGAATGAGACGTTTCAGGATATATTTCATTATTGTTAAAGCGCGATGACTGTAAGATAGGGTCTACAGAAGACCGAAACTTAAAAAAATGCAAATATCCCGGTAAATATTCAAGCTAGAGAAACAATGTCTGGAATTTAAACTTGGAGTAATACGTCACACGATACATTGGCATATTGAGAGATGATTAAAAGATGGTGATTACTGAAGGATGAAATTTATAAAAGGTCCGTTACCTTTATCTCAAAACTTAAAAGTTCAATGATAACAATATTTGGCGTTTAGGCTTCAAATAAAGTGCTTCGTAATATAATAGCATATTTTTAATATGAGATGAATTGGAGTGGGGGTTTACTGAAGACCGAAAACTGAAAAATGCAAATATCTCGGTTAATAATCAAGATAGTGTAAACAAAGTACGTAACAACATGTATAGAACATTAAATTTCCAATAAGACTGGTTCTATGTCGTTTTTAGATCTGACGCATAATGTCGGAGATATTAAGAATTTTCGAAGTTCTCCACTCCACCCCCTTGTCTGATTTAAGCCGTTAACGAACTTGATCTTTCTTTTTGCATAAAATTATTACATATCACAAGCAGATGGCGTTTAACGCTCTAGCGGTCGCAATTTGTGTTTGATCGTTACCAAACTCGATATTTAGTCGTTTTATGCCAAAAGACAGATCAAGTTCGTTAATGGCTGAAATCGAACAAGTGGGAGGGAGAGTTTAGAGGGGGGATTTTCGAAAATTCGAAATATCTCGGTTACCATACATCGGATCAAAAAATTGTATAGAAAACGGTCTGAAGTATAGTAAATTAAATGTACTATAAATATTGTTCTATGCATTTATTCCCTATCTTGAATATTAACCGTATTTATTTTTTATATTTTATATTTGCATTTTTATTACATGTGGGCCGGATAACCGAGGAGTGAGTTTCCCGCCAAAAGCTAGTTCGGCCGTTTCCTTAACTGTTCGGGCCTCGTATGGAGATTTCTCTATTGCTTAACTTCTCGTGGGAAATCTGCTTAGTTTAGGCCGCCCCTGCGGGACTGACTTTTAGCAGATTTCCGTCAAGGGAAATCAGCTATTGAGGTTGTACTCATGATGGAATTTTCGAAATTTTTCTTCAAATGCCCATCGATCCTCGATCCTACTTAGTAGACGACGAAAATGAGGTCCGTTCAAAACTGTATATATATATATATATATATATATATATATATATATATATATATATATATTTGTCTGTTACTGCTCTAGAGGTCGCAATTTTTGTTTGATGGTTGCCAAACTCGATATTTAGTCGTTTTATGTAAAAAGAAAGATCATGCTGAGATGAGATCAGTAGTGTGTCATTCTAACATGAGGGAAATCTGCTTAGTTTTCGCAGCCCCTGCGAAATCAGCTAATGAGGTCGTCCTCATGACGCAATTTTCGAAAACTGTCTTCAAATGTCCATTGATACTAACCAGGAAATGTTCCAAACTATACAAATGTATTTGTTTGGGCCTCTACCGGGTACAACTTTTAGGTTGGTCGTTACGAAACTTGATAATTATTCTATTTATGTAAAAAGATAGATCAAGTTCGGTATTGGCTAAAATCGGACCATGGGAGGGGGAGGGGGAGGGGGTAATTTAGAAAAACTCGAAATATCTCCGGTATTATACGTCGGATCAAAAAATTGTATAGAACCAATCTTATTGAAAATTAAATGATCTAAAATTATTGTTCTATACATGTTATATTGTTATTTAGAGTAACAAAAGTTACTCTAAATAACGATATAAATAACTTTTGTTATGTGCACATTTGCCGAAAAACCAATAGGAAACGAAATATCGCTATTTTTAATTTCAGGCCCCCCTTATAACCCCCACTCCTGTTTGTCTTAGAGAATAATAATATAGCCTAAAGTCTAAGTTGGGCTAGTAGTAATATACATACCAAGTTTCATAAAATTCTGTTCAGACGTTTATGCGTGAAAAGGTAACAAACAAACAAACAAACAAACAAACAAACAAACATACACGAAAGAAACAAAATGCAGTTTTGGTGTCTATGACATGTGAAACGAAAAGTTATCGTGAAATTTCTTGAAAAAAATCAATGTACAGACAGAGGTTACAATTTTATATATATATATATATTATTTTTTATTTTTTTTTTATTTATTTCCTTCCTGAAGTAAGCCTACAGGAAGGGAGTTTATTATCCACACGTCCCGTACAGTAATTAGTACATAACGTGTGCTTGATACATAACATTTTTTTTTTTTAAACTATAAAACATAAAATATTTATACAATAAAATTATATACATCAAAGAAAACAAAAAAAAAAAAAAAAGAAAAACTAAAACAAAATTTGGATTCAATGCTGAATAATTAATTTAACTGTATTTCAGTTTCAAATAGTTTAAGAAGTCATACATTTCTTCAGCAAACTTTTTATATATATATATATATATATATGTGTGTGTGTACATACAGTTTTAACCTGACCTCATTTTCGTCATTTCATTTACTTGGTAGGATCGATGGATACTTGAAGAAAAATTTCGAAAATTTAGGATAGTGTTCTATAACCATCTGAATGGAATTTTCATTAGCTTAGTGACACTAGAAAATTCAATTTTATATCTTAACAATTAATTGCTTGCAGACTCTTGAACGAGAAGTGAAGGAGAGCGGAGCTAGAGGTCTGGTTAAGGGCTATACATGTGACGTGACGTCAGAGAGTGACGTTGATGCTGTTTTTAAGAAAATCGAGAAAGACTTAGGCCCCGTGAACATCCTTGTCAATAATGCAGGCGTATTCAAGCAGGTGAAGCCTACAGGTGAGCTTACAAAAACCTTTATATATGAATTTACCCTTCTCATGCTGTTCTTTTTAGCAAATTCCGAAATTTTTCTTCGAATGTCCATCGATCCTACCTAGGAGTTAACGAAAATAAGGTCCGTTTAAAATTATATATATATATATATATATATATATATATATATATATATATTTCTTTTCTTCGCTCTAGTGGTCGGAATTATTGTTTAATCGTTTCCAAACTCCAAATTTCGTCGTTTATCGAGGGGGGGGTGGCTTTAGAGGGGTGGAATTCACAAATTTCGAAATATCTCTGTTACTATTCGTCGGATCGAAAAACGTATAGAAACAATCTTATTTCAAATCATATTGAAAACTTACTAATTAAATTCAATAAAAATATTGTTCTATACATATTTTCCTTATAATGAGTATTATCTGAGATGTTTGAATTTTATATTTTTATACTTTCAATAAACCCCCGCACCTCCTAGTGTCATATTTGTAATGAAATTGACATTGCATTACATAAACCCATTATAAATGACCATATATTTTATATTCTGAGTATTCCCAGCACAGAGCACATTAAGATTATTATGTATGAATGCTTAAATGCATTGTTTTTACCTTTAAATAAGAGTTTTTTCTGTAATCGTTGAATAATGGTAACATTACTAAACTGAAATGAGTGAAGAAAGTGAAACATTTTGCAATAGAGTGAAGAAAGTAATCACTTTCTTCACAAGTGAAGAAAGTGAATTGCCTTCTTAATTAATAATAAGTATAAATTAAAAAATAATTTGAAGTTGGAAATTAAATGCTTTTAAATGTTTCTTAACATTGTAAGAATTTATTTTAACAAAATAAATTGAAATGTGAATGAATTATTGGTGGAAATAATCAATATATTTTAAAATTTAAATATAATAATAATTACCTTCCTTGTTTATAACCTGCACTTGTTTATAACTTACACTACTTCACAATCATCACTAGTCGTTTTATAACTATGCTTATAACCTTTCACAATCATGCTTATAACCTTCCAACAACATACCATAATCTTCACAACATCCTAATTTTGTTCATATTCTGGTTAGATCTGATCATGTATTACACTATTACAGAAAAAATTTAATATTACACTCGTGACGAAAGTAGAATTTACAAATCTCGTGAAATTACCACATTCGCTTCGCTCGTGTGGGTAAACGTTTCACTCAAGTTGTAAAATGATCTACTTTCGTCAGTTGTATAATAAATAACTATTATCCAATTTGGATTGAAGTCACCATGTGCTCTAGCATTTTCATAGATAACGCCGATGGATTTTGATAATAACATTCACAGCTCTTAACGTCGGTACACTAAGTAATAATACGGATGAATTTCGATAATAAATTCCTGTTAAATGCGCTTTTTGAGCGTAGTTCGGTCGGCGCGATCAAAGTTGACCGCTGGCTAGGCCTATATAAGGACCCCGACGGATTAAGATCAGTCATATTCGGCATCCTCTGGAGGGGAGACCCTTGTTGGTGGCACCTCGCTAATCCGTCAGCTTGATCCGGCCAGTCTGACCAGTCTACTCGCCTGTACTACCTCTCACGGCTAAGTCAGCACTTCTATTAAACAGCTAAGTGTTTCAATTGTAATATACTCTAAGTAGAATTAAGTGTTCCCAACTATATTCGGCATTCTCTGGAGGGGAGACCCTTGTTGGTGAGACACCGGTAATCCTTTTGCCAGATCCGGCCTGCCTGACCAGTCTACTCGCCTGTACTACCTCTCACGGCTAAGTCAGCACTTCTATTAAACAGCTAAGTGTTTCAATTGTAATATACTCTAAGTAGAATTAAGTGTTCCCAACTATATTCGGCATTCTCTGGAGGGGAGACCCTTGTTGGTGAGACACCGGTAATCCTTTTGCCAGATCCGGCCTGCCTGACCAGTCTACTGCCTGTACTACCTCTCACGGCTAAGTCAGCACTTCTATTAAACAGCTAAGTGTTTCAATTGTAATATACTCTAAGTAGAATTAAGTGTCCCCATTATATTTTTAAAGTTGCCTCTTCATTTTGATCAATAATTATTATTGGAGAATATTTTTATGATAAATAAATTTATATATATATTTGAATTTTGACTAGAGTCGATTGTTGGCGGGGCCTTCCTAAATTCTTGTTAGTGATTTGGTTGTGGGATTTGTCATCTCTTTCAGCTTCCACTGCTTATCGCCGCAGCCAGATCGCAACATATTAATAATAAGCTGTTATATCATGAACCACTTCATTACAAGGTTTAATCCCAAACAATATTTAAACTTTTACCCTGTGAGATATACGCAAATCCGTTCTGTTGACCTCCTCCCCCCCCCCGTGTTCTTATGTTCTTGGATTACTAAAATTTGATTGATTGAGATAAAACTGATTCTGATTCATTACAAATTACAGCACTAGCTTTAGCAAATTATTTTCGATAAAATTAATATGTTGCATTCAGATATATTTCATTAATTGTTTGTCTTTCCGGTATATCTTACTATTCAGCGTTACGAGGTTGGCTGACCTGTTTGTTTACAATTCAGCCGCTTTCCGTTATAGAGATATTAACTTGTATTGTAAATTGACTGAAAGATTTCTCATTACCATTTGTATTTATTCACTTAACATTCACGGTAGCGTTACCTGTATGTATATTTATCTATTGTAAACTTCCCGTGGGAAATCTGCTTAGTTTACGGAGCCCCTGCGTGACGGACTTAACGAGTTTGGCATCGATACATAAAATTGCGACCTCATTTTCATCATCTCCTAGGTAGGATCGATGGACATTTGAAGAAGTTTTTCGAACATCGCGTCACGATTACGGCGTCTGCTGAAACTGTGACAAATAAATATATAATACGATTGCAAACGAACGTTCGAGCCAAAAATAATTATGTGACTAGTTAAATTATTAAAGAAAGCTGAGTGGAAACACAAATATAGTAGAATGATGAACTTTTTATACAGCAGAGGAGTGAATCATTTAATAATCTCGTACAATGATAAACGTTTATCTAAAATAAAAATAACATTTCTCGCTTCTTCATAAGAGTCTGGCCAAACTCCATTTAGCAGTTACATCAAGTGTAGTTAACGTTATCGATATCTGATATAGATAATTAACCAGTGTTTTGTAAATATTTAATTTGAAAGAGTATTTAAAATATTCAAGATGACGAAACCAAATTGGAATATGTGAAGTGGTAATCAAATTGCTGATATCGTGGCAATAGGAAAATTGACAACATAATAAAATAAAAAGATCGTCACGCAGGGGCTGCGTAAACTAAGCAGATTTCCCACGCGAATGTTCACAATAGATAAATATACATACAGGTAAAACGGGTGGTTTCCTGTACATAACCCGTCCTACTTAGCCAAAGCGGCAAAAAGTGGACGTAAATAAATAAACAAACAATACATGCAGTTTACACTACCGTGAAAGTTGAGTGAATAAATACAAACGGTAATGAGAAATATTTCATATGCACAGGTTAAGAGTTGCTTATGTTGTTATTTAGAGTAACTTTTGTTATATTCACTTTTGTCGTATAACAAAGTATAAACCAGATATAACGTACACTAAAAACGTCCGTCACGGAGGGGCTGCGTAAACTAAGCAGATTTCCCATGTGAAGTTTTACAATAGAGAAATCTGCAAACTGGTAACACAATACCACCGTGATTAAATACAAACGGGATTGAGAAATCTTTCAGTTAATTAAAATCGATTCCCAACTGAAACGGCTTCTGAATTATAAGAATAATTTATATTTTACTAACTCAAATTTTAGTAGTACAAGAACTGAAGAAGGGGGGAGGGCGGATGAACAGAACGTATTTGCATAAATCTCACAAAGTAACGAAGGTAAGGTAAGGTTAGAAACGACCGGTAAAGTTAGAAGCTTCCACCTGAGCCGATCAGTTACGGAAACGGCCGAACTAATCCGAACAATACCCGACCACATGTCTAACAGACTTCATAAAAATGCAAATATCTCGGTTAATATTCAAGATAGAGAATAAATGTATATAACAATATTTATAGTAAATGTAATTTTCTTCCCCCTCTAAACCCCCCTCCCTCTAGTCTGATTTCAGCCATTAACAAACCTGATCTGACTTTTTACATAAAACGTTTAGATATGGAGTTTCGTAATGATCAATCAAAAATTGCGACCGCTAGAGTGTTAACAGGCAAATATATCTATATCTATCTATATATATATATATAAAATTGTAACCTCTGTCTGTACATTGATTTTTTTCGCGAAATTTCACGATATCTTTTCGTTTCACATGTCATAGACACCATATCTGCATTTTGTTTCTTTCGTGTATGTTTGTTAGTTTGTTTGTTTGTTTGTTTGTTACCTTTTCACGCATAAACGGCTGAACCGAATTGTATGAAACTTGGTATGTACATTACTACTAACCCAACTTAGACTTTAGGCTATATTAATTTTCTCTGAGGTGAACAGGAGTGGGGGTTATAAGGGAAGCCTGAAATTAAAAATAGCGATATTTCGTTTCCTATTGGTTTTTTGGCAAATATGCACATAACAAATACTGTTTAATTTGTTATTTAGAGTAACTTTTGTTACATACACTTTTGTCGTATACCGAAGTTTAAAAGCGTTATACGCTAAAAATTATAGCGGGAGTCAACAATATTATTTGCCAAAAAATACTCAACCGAACTAAATAAAACTCGGTATGTGTATTAGCAGTGAGGCCTTCATTATAATAAGCCATACCAACATTTCTATGGACGGGCAGGAGTGGGGGTTATAAAGGAAGCCTGAAATTAAAAATAGCGATATTTCGTTTCCTATTGGTTTTTCCGCAAATATAAACATAACAAAAGTTGTTTATTTTGTTATTTGGAGTAACTTTTGTTATATACACTTTTGTCGTATACCTAAGTATAAATGAGTTATACGTTAAAACTTTAGCGGGAGCCAACAATGTTATTGGGCACTAACGGCTGAACCGAACTTAACAAAACTCGGTATGTCAATTAGCATTAATTCTTCCATGATTATAAGTTATATTAAAATTTTTAGGTTCAAACGGGAGGGGGGTTATAAGAGAGGCCTGAAATAAAAATTCACCATATTTACATGTATAAGAAATGGGAAATATAAAAATTTTGAAGACTGTGAAGCCTTATCGAACAAATAATTCTATTATTAGCAAATCTACGGCAAAGATGGGTATCAATCCTAAACACTGGGACGGGTAAATGTCAAAATATTGTGCAATGTAAAGCCTGCTAAAAAATACCATCACCATTCAGCCTCAAATGAATTCCCGGGCGAAGCCGGGTATCTGAGCTAGTCTTTATATATATATACTTATATATAAAATTCTACAGTAGATGTGTATGTTACTGAACTGTTCCTAAACGGCTAGACAGATTTGAATAAATTTTTTTGTACGCGTTTGGGTTACGCCTTGGATGGTTTAGTTTCCCAAGCCAGTCCGGCAGATGGAGCAGGAGTGGGGGTCGTAAGGGAGGCCTAAAATTAAAAATAGCAATATTTCATTTCCTATTTGTTTTTTCGGCAAAGCAATTTTTGTTTAATCGTCACCAAACTCGGTATTTATTCGTTTTATGTAAAAAGGAAGTGTTAGAGGGGGCGAAAATTCAAAATATCCCCGTTACTATAAGACGGATAGAGAAAATGTATAGAACCAATCATATTGCAAATTAAATTTTCTGTAAATATTGTCATATAAATTTATTCTCTATCTTGAACATTAACCGAGATATTTGCATTTTTATTAAGTGTAACGGACGAGCTATGGTCGCTTCTATTTTGTCCGGCGAAAGCTAGTTCAGCCGTTTCCGTAACTGTGCGTTTCTCTATTGCATAACTTTACGTGGGAGATTTGCTTAGTTTACGCAGCTCCTGCGTGACGGACTTTTTATATATATTTAATTTGTCCCTTCTGCTTACAGATATTGATTTGGGGGATGCAAAAGTTGTGATAGACACGAACGTTAATGG
Source organism: Riptortus pedestris (assembly GCA_019009955.1). Taxonomy (NCBI): domain Eukaryota; kingdom Metazoa; phylum Arthropoda; class Insecta; order Hemiptera; family Alydidae; genus Riptortus; species Riptortus pedestris. The sequence continues at coordinate 144,967,129 of CM032231.1, forward strand.
AGTTCTGAACTGCACCAAACATGCAATTGCATCTATGAAGCCTCACGCAGCTGAAGGACACATCGTCAACATTAGCAGGTACGATATATAAGAAGTCCGTCAAGCAAGAGCTGCGTAAACTAAGCAGATTTCCCACTCGAAGTTATACAATAGAGAAATCGCCTTACGAGAGCCGAACAATTACGGGAAAGGGCCGAACTAGCTTTTGGCGGGAAACTCAGTCGTCCGTTATCGGCCCAAATTTAATATAAATGCAAATATCTCGGTTAATATTTAAAATGGAGAATAAATGTATAGAACAGTATTTATAGTAAATTTAATTTACAATAAGATTGGTTCTATACAAATATTTGATCCGACTTGTGGTAACGGAGATATTTCGAACTTTCAAAAATCCCCCCCCTAAACCCCTCCTCCCACTAGTCCGATTTCAGCCATTAACGAACTTGATCTGTCTTTTTGCATAGAGCGTTTAAATATCGAGTTTGGTAACGATCAAACAAAAATCACGACCTATTTTTGTCATCTCCTAGGTAGGATCGATGGACATTTGAAGAAAAATTTCAAAAATTCCGTCATGAGTACAACCTCAATAGCTGATTTCCCTTAAGGACATGGAACCTTCTAATATCTCGGTTAATATTCAAGATAGAGAATAAATGCATATAACAATATTTATAGTACATTTAATTTACACTAAGATTGATTATATACACTGTCATTACCGAACTTCCTTAATCTTTCTTTAAGCAGATTCCCCTAAGGAAATCTCGTACTCCTGACGCGATTTTCAAAAGTTTTCTTCAAATGCCCATCGATCCTACCTAGTAGATGACGAAAATGAGGTTCGTTCAAAACTGTATATATATATATATATATATATACTAGCTCAGATACCCGGCTTCGCTCGGGAATTCATTTGAGGCTGGATGGTGACGGTATTTTTTTAGCAAGGCTTTACTGTGCACACTATTTTGACATTTACCCGTCCCAGTGTTTAGGGTTAATACCCGTTGTTGGCATTTGTTAATAATAAAATTAATTTTTTATGTATGTCTTCACTGTCTTCCAAATTGTCATATTTTCCGTCTCCTGTACATTATGCATAGATTTCAGTTATTAAGGACAAAATATTAACATAGAATTGAATTCATTTTTCCAGGTGAGGTACCTGGTAGTTCAAATTGGAATGAATTGTTGAGCATATCAATATTTCTACGCAAATTACTTGCTCCACACATTGTTCCTGGAGAAATGTATAAAACAAAAGTTAATCTAAATAACAAAGTAAACAACTTTTATGTGCATGCTTGTCGAAAAACAAATAGACAATGAAATATCGCGAATTTTTATTTCAGGCCTCCCTTATAACCCCCACACCCGTTCTAACCAAAAAAAATGTAATATAGCTTATAATCATGGAAGAATTAATGCTAATTGACATACCGAGTTTTTTTAAGTACGGTTTAATCGTTAGCGCCCAATGAAATAGTTGACTCCCGCATTAGTTTATAGTGTATATCTCGTTTATACTTTGTTAAAAGGCAAAATGAATATGACAAAAGTTACTCTAAATAACAAAATAAACAACTTTTGGTATGTTTGTATTTGTGGAAAAACGAATAGAAAACGAAATACCGCTATTTTTAATTTCAGGCCTCCCTTAGAACCCCCAATCCTGCCCGTCTCTAGAAATGTTGGTATGACTTCTAATAATGAAGGTGTTATGCTAATACACATACCGAGTTTTATTTAGTTCGGTTGAGTATTTTGTGCCAAATAAAATTGCTCACTTCCGCTATAGTTTTTAGAGTATATCTCGTTTATAATTCAGTATATGAAAAAAGTGTATATAACAAAAGTTACTCTAAATAACAAAATAAACAGTTTTTGTTATGTGCATATTTGCCAAGAATGCAATAGGAAACGAAATATCGCTATTTTTATTTCAGGCCTCCCTTATAACCCCCACTCCTGTTCGTCTCAGAGAATATTAACATAGCCTAAAGTCTAAGTTGGGTTAGTAGTAATATACATACCAAGTTTCATAAAATTCGGTTCAGCCGTTTATGCGTGAAAAGGTAACAAACAAACAAACAAACAAATAAACAAACAGACACCAAAGAAACAAAATGCAGTTATGGTGTCTATGACATGTGAAACGAAAAGTTATCGTGAAATTTCGCGAAAAAAATCAATGTACAGACAGAGGTTACAATTTTATTTATATATAGATATACATGTCTGCTAAAACTCTAGCAGTCGTAATTTTTGTTTGATTATGACCAAACTCGATATTTAATCGTTTTATGCCAAAATATAGACCGAGGTCGTAAATGGTTGAAATCGAACAAGTGGGTGGAGGGGGGGGGTTAAGAGGATTCTAAATATCTCCGTTACTATAGGTCGGATGGAAAACTTGTATAAAACCAATCATATTGCAAATTAAATTTACTATAAATATTGTTATATACATATATACGTTTATTTCCTATCTTGTATTTTAACCGTGATATTTGCATTTTTTCAGTTTTCAGTCTTCAGCCAACCCCCACTTCTTCTCAAGTTTCATAAACAATATTCTGGTATATAATAAACCACATTATTCGAAGCTTAAATATCGAATGTTGTTTTTAAGAGAAATTGATTATGCGAGATAGATGCAAATATGTTCTTGTGACCTCCCCCGTCTTAAATTGTACTAAAATTTGAGATAAAAATTATTCTGATTCATTATAAGGTACAGTACAAGATAAAGTAAATAGTTTTCAATAAAATTAGTATGTTAGATTCTGATATGTTTCAGTTATTGTTTTTCTTTCCGGTGGCTGTTGGTTGACCTGTTTGTTTACATTTGAGAAGCTTCTTCCCGTCGCGAGGGAAACGATTTCTTATTACCATTTGTATTTATTCACTCAATATTCACGGCGGTGTTGTGTTAGCAATATTTAAGTTTTTCTATTATTAAACATCACGAGGGAAATCTGCTAAGTTTACGCAGCCCATACGTCACCGACTTTCGTGTTCTACACTACTAATGAGATGTCTCGTTATTTTCCAGCATTTTGGGCCACACGAACCAGCCTTGGGCAATAGCGGGAGTCTACTCAGCTACCAAGCATGCCTTGAACATCCTCTCTGTCACCACTCGCTCCCAGCTCAAAGCAGAAAATATACCAATCAGGGTCACTGTAAGTATTACCAAATAAAGGTTATACTCTAAGAAGGTTCCACGACAAACATATAGAACAAACATATATATATATATATATATATATATATATATATATATATATATATATATAGAGAGAGAGAGAGAGAGAGAGAGAGAGAGAGAGAGATTGTTATGTTTATTACAAAAATAATCAACGTTGTTTATTAGATTTCTTTTGGGGTGCAAAATTAAACAAACTAGCTTTAGAGTTTTTATCACTGCACAATTTATTTGACAATGCACTACACAATTGGTAAATTATTCTTAAATATTACTTACAGTATGCACTTATAACTTAAATTCTTATTGCACAGTACAATAACTCACAATCACTCAAGTTCCAATAACTCGGCACTGCACTGCTCTTCACAAAGAACACGGCACTGCACTCCTACTCATGGCATATTAGCAATAAGCTGTTATATAACGAACCACTTGGTTTGAAGCCTAAATACAATATATTGTTCTCATTGAACTTTTACTTTTGTGATAAATCCTAATACGCGATGCAAGTGGGAAATCTGTTTAGTTAACGCAGCCCCTGCGTGACGGACTTATATATTTAAGAGTGCTCAAATCTTTTGTGAGTGTTTAGGTTATACTGATTATATTATTTCGATTTTCTATTAAAGAATATGTTGTTTTACAGACTGTAAGCCCTGGGGTAGTCAAGACTGAGATGCCAGGGACACTTGTTGACAACTTGCAATTTGGACAGTACTTGCTGGCTGAAGACATTGCAGATAATGTAGCTTATATTATTGCTGCTCCTCCCCATGTTAACGTACGTATCAACAATTATTTTGTCGGAAAAAAAAAGTCTAATAGAAAAAGGTTTAAGGCCATAATTAAACTTAACTCATTCACACACACACACACACACACACACACACATACACTATATATATATATATATATATATATATATATATATATATATACACTCGCGGACAAAAAAAACGGCGCACCTACATTTTCGTCTACAATTTCTCAACTAAGTATACCAAAAATCATACCGATTTTTTTTTTTTATTTATTATTTTATATATATATATATATATATATTTTTTTTTATTTATTTTTTTATATTTATATATATATACACTCGCGGACAAAAAAAACGGCGCACCTACATTTTCGTCTACAATTTCTCAACTAAGTATACCAAAAATCATACCGATTTTTTTTTTTATTTATTATTTTATCTAAGAATTTATATAGGTACTGGGTAAAATAGAGAAAAACCAAAAAACAAATGAAGTAAGCGCACAATAAAATTTAATACACAAAAAGTAATTTTGGTAAAACAACAAAATAAAAAAATTTCTGTACGATTTCAAAACAAAAATTATGGGAATTTCTTTTACCTCGGTTTAGTACCGTGTGCTACCCTCTCTAGCTTGAATCACCGCCGAACTGTCAGAGCCAGACGTGTACTAATGAAACGTGGATTACAGAATTCAGCAGTCTTATCTCCAACATAATTCTTTTGGGATCATAATACCACTTCGGATTATTGACAAGAAAGTGTCAAGGTACATATAGCGTCATGATAAAACCAGTAGCACGACTGATCACTGATAAATGTAGTATTATGTTTAAAAATGTAGGTGCGCCGTTTTTTTTGTCCGCGAGTTTATATATATATATGCTCTAAGGTCACAATTTTTGTATGATCGTTATAAAACTGGATATTTAATTGTTTTGTTTTATTTTCTGTATCATGAATATTTACCGAGATATGTTGATTATACAGTTTTCGGCTTTCAGTAAATCCCCACTCCTGTCAAATTTACAGTAAGCTGTTATATCGCGAACCACTTCATTTCAAGGTTGAATACCAAATATTGTTTTCATTCAACTCTTAATTTGTGAGATATACGTCAATACGTTCTGTTGACCACCCCCCCCCCATTTCGTTTTTCTTGGATTACTAAAATTTGGGTGATTGAGATAAAATTGATTCTGATTCTTTACGAATTACAGCACTTGCTTTAGGAAATTGTTTTTAATATGTTACATTCAGATATATTTCACTAATTTTTTTATTTCTGGTCTGGAATAGTTCTACCTATTTAGTCAGCCCTGCGAGGTTGGCAGGCCTGTTTGTTTACAAATCAGACGCTTTCCGCTGTAGAAATTATTAATTTAATTATTAATATTATAACAATTAATTATTAATATTCACTGTGGTGTTGTGTTAGCAGTATGTAGATTTATCTTTTTCTAAACTTTAAGAGGGAAATCTGCTTAGTTTACGCAGCCCCTTTGTGACGGACATTTAGTGTATATCATGTTTATACTTTTTTAAGACAAAAGTGAATATAACAAAAGTTACTTCAAATCGAAAAATAAACTACTTTTGTTATGTGCATATTTGCAGAAAACCCTATAGAAAACGAAATACCGCTATTTATAAATTTAGGCCTCCCTTACAACCCCCGCTCCGACCCGAACCTAGAAATGTTGGTTTGGCTTATGATAATCAATGCGTCAGTGCTAATAGACATACCGAGTTTTATTTAGTTTGGTAGAGTCTTTTGTGCCCTATTAAATTGTTCTCTTCCGCTATAGATTTTAGCGTATATCTCGTTTATAATTCGGTATACGAAAGAGTGTATCTAAAAAAAGTTACTTTAAATAACCAAATAAACAACTTTTGTTATGTTCAATAAATTCATATTTTCAATAAAATAAATATTTTATATTCAGATACATTTCATTAAATATTTCCTGTCTATCTATTCAGCGCTACTAAGTTGGCCTGTTTGTTTACAATTCAGCCGCTTTCCGTTGTAGATATTATAAACTTGTGAATTGACTGAAAGATTTCTCATTACCGTTTGTATTTAATCACTCAACATTGATCTATCTTATCTTATATGGACTCATTAAATAAACTCCTTAGGCCCACCCTAGCTAGAAAAGGGTGGTAACCTGTAGATAACCCGTCCCGATTAGCCTAGTAGCATAAAGTGGAAGTAAATAATAATAATAATAATAATAATAATAATAATAGCATTGATCTATCTATTCAACCTTACCGTGGGAACTCTACTTAGTTTACGCAGCCCTAGTTTTTAGCAGATTTCCCATGAGGGAAATCAGCTATTGAGAACGTACTCATGACGCGAGTTTCGAAAAATTTCTTCAAATGTCCAGGATGATCCTACCCAGGAGATGACGAAAATGAGGTCCGTTCAAAATTATATATATATATATATATATATGTATATATATATATATATATATATATATATATATATATATATATATGTCTGTTAACGCTCTAGCGGTCGTAATTTTTGTTTGATCGTTACCAAACTCGGAATTTAATCGTTTTATGTAAAAAGAAAGATCAAGTTCGTTAATGGCTAAAATCGGACCGGTGGGAGGGGGGGTTTAGAGGAGGGGATTTTTGAAAATTCAAAATATCTCCGATATTATGCGTCAGATCGAAAAATTGTATAGAATTAATCTTATTGTAAATTAAATTTACTATATATATTGTTCTATACATTTATTCTCTATCTTGAATATTAACCGAGATATTTGCATTTGTATTGTGTGTGTGGGAGGCAGGACCGCCATGTTCCGGACTCTCCGCCGAGAGCTCTAGTGGCCGTTTCCGGAACTATCCGTCCCTCGTGAATAGGTTTAGAGATCCCTTCCTACTACAGCTTTTATTGGGCAGATTTCTCTACTGTAAAACTTCACGTGGGAAATCTGCTTAGTTTACGCAGCCCCTGCGTGACGGACTTTTTTTATCATTTAGTTTTCATTATTTCCCTCCCCAGCTTTAATAACCAGGCTATATTATTTTAATCTTTTCATTTTGTTTCAGATTTCCGATATTTATGTGGAGCCATCGAAAGACTTCGTTTTCGATCCAGAGACATTTACAGCACATTAGAAACCAATATTTTGCATAATAAGTGTAATAATGTGTAGTAAATATAATGAAAAGTAGACTTAAAGTGTAATTTCTTTTCCCAAAATGTGGTTCCAACATTGATTATTGATAGTGATGTAATTCAAAGTCAAGAAATGAGTAAAAGTTTATTGCAAAAACTGAGTTAATTCCAGAATGGATAATATATATATATATATATATATATATATATATATATATATATATATATATATATATACACACACTCCGCGTCAAAAAAAAACCGCAACACCCTAAAATTTATTAATTTCACCGGGTTTTTACTGATGCAGAGAATCATACCTTATTGTGTCTTATAATACAAGTACATAGGAGTAATAAAAAGTGTATTTCAGAAAAAAAAAATTTAATTCCTTTAATTAAAAAAATTTATCCTAAAAATGAAAAAAACAAAATTTTAACTTTTTTTAAAATTAAATTGACTATTCTTACACTAATAACCAGTGTTGCCACCTCTTGCTCGAATGACAGCCTCCATAGGTGTGGGCATGCTCCTGGTCAAGTCCTGGACGGCCTCCTGAGGTAATCTTTCCCACTCTTCCAAAACGGCAGCCTCAAGCTCTCTGAGGTTGAATGGTGCTGGTTCCCTGACTCTAACATTTCTTTTTAGTCTGTCCCATAAATGTTCTATGCAATTTAAGTCAGGGCTCTTCGCTGGCCACGGCAATGTGTCGATATTGATTTCGTTTAGGTAGTCCCTAACAATACGGGCACATATGGCCTTGCATTATCATGCGTAAGAAATGCATTTTCACCAATAAATGGAATGTATGGCATGACATAGCCCTCCAAAATGTCTGCCACGTATCTTTGTGCAGTCAAAGGGCCCTCACGAATCGAAACTCCGTGCGAGCTTCCCATGAGATGCCAGCCCAGAACATCACGGAGCCTCCACCATAAGGCTCCCTTCCGACTATACAACATTGGCTGTATCGCTCACCTGGCACCTTCCACACTCTTCTGCGTCCGTCAGGAGAGTTTAGCGCCACTCTGGTCTCATCGGTGAACAGGACTCGTCTCCAGTCATCGACAGTCCAATCTCGGTGCTCCTGGGCAAACCTAAGGCGGGCTCTTCGGTGCTCTCTGGAGAGAAGTGGTCCAACCATGGGCCTTCGTGCCCTCAGTCCACTATTCCTCACTCGTCTCGTAACTGTTGATACCGAAACATGTAAGTTTCGAACACCAGCGACCAAGTTTCTTAAGTCGTTTGCTGTTATTAGCCGATTTCTGAGAGTCTGGAGCCGGATAAAACGGTCGTCTTCCGCTGATGTGACCCTTGGTCGGCCCGATCCAGGTCTTCTTGCGTATCCTCCTGTCTCTCTGAATCGTTTCAAGACCCGTGCGACAGTTGACAAGTGGACCCCAAGTCGATTAGCAATGTAACGTGTGCTACGGCCTTCTTGGTGCATCGTCACTGCCCTAATTGTGTCATCTCTATCTAACCGTGCCATAATTACTTATGAATTCTAAAATAATGCGTACTTGATGAAATTAACACGAATACTGAGCCCTATTAATTTTTTTTTGTATCCCTAAGTCGATAAGAATGACTATGGAATTAGTGCTCTTTATAAACAATAGGATTAAAGATAAGAAGAAGTGCTGGAATTCAAATGAAATTGTTGTTTTTCTCCTCCAATGTATTTGTCTGATTAGAATCATCAACATAATATTTTTTATTTCAATTAAAAACTTGTGTAATCAATAAATTTTAGGGTGTTGCGTTTTTTTTGACGAGGAGTTTATATATATATATATATATATATATATATATATATATATATATATATATATTTGTCTGTTACCGCTCTAGCGGTCGCAGTTTTGGTTTGATCAGTACCAAAACCGATATTTAATCGTTTTATGTAAAAAGAAAGAAAATGATTTATAATGACTGAAATTCAACCAGTGGAGAGGGGGGGGGGTTTAGAGGGGGGAATTTAGAAAATTCATAATATCTCCGTTATCGAGCGGCGGATCGAAAAATAGTATAATATCAATCTTATTGCAAATTGAATTTGCTATAAATAATGTTCTGTTTGTTTGATTTTAGGCAAAATACATCGCGGTCATCAATTCCCAACACTCTTCAGACCGTATTTGAGTTCCCCAATCATGGGAAGTCGCAGGCACACGCAAGCTAGTCCGACTTTATGTATACTCGTATATATATATATATATATATATATATATATATATATATATATATATATATATATATATATATATATTGAACTTTATATTTTTTATTTCAAGTTCCCCTTCCTTGAGGTCGTACTCATGACGCGAGTTTTTACAAATTTCCTCAAATCTCCATCGATCCTACCCAGGAGATGACAAAAATGAGGTCCGTTCAAAATTATATATATATATATATATATATATATATATATGTTACCGGCAAAGTGTAAAACCAGGCAATGTATAGAATGCCTAGGCTTTAGGCAAAGTATGAACAACAGTTGTTGGAGCAGGGAGCACCCAGCGGCTTTCATGTTACAACTTGCTCGCCACACCAGACCCCCTCCCTGCCTCCACGGCACGTTGCCCATCAGTGGGACCGAGCGTGGCTTTCATGTTACAACTTGCTCGCCACACCAGACCCCCTCCCTACCTCCACGGCACGTTGCCCATCAGTGGGACCGAGCGTGGCTTTCATGTTACAACTTGCTCGCCACACCAGACCCCCTCCCTACCTCCATAGCGCGTTGCCCATCAGTGGGACCGAGCGTGGCTTTCATGTTACAACTTGCTCGCCACACCCGACCCCCTCCCTACCTCCATAGCGCGTTGCCCATCAGTGGGACCGAGCGTGGCTTTCATGTTACAACTTGCTCGCCACACCCGACCCCCTCCCTACCTCCATAGCGCGTTGCCCATCAGTGGGACCGAGCGTGGCTTTCATGTTACAACTTGCTCGCCACACCAGACCCCCTCCCTGCCTCCATAGCGCGTTGCCCATCAGTGTGTTTGCATCTGGCAGTGCGACTTGTCTAGCGTGTGCGTACTGTGCTGTATTTGTTTACATACTTTAAAAATATAATTAAAAATGGCACAAGTGACCGCAACTCTAAGTGTCACAGTTCTCTACCTTGCTGCAACAAGTAGTTCCAAATATGTAAATATCATCAATTTCACTTATTATACTTTATAAAATAAATAGTTTTCAATACTGTAAAAACATGTTTTTAACCAATTTTGTAGTATTATTCACATTACCTAGGTAAAGTGTATAAAGTAAACTCGAAACCTTTGTAATTTATACTTTGCCTAAAAAGCAACGGGCATTGTATAGAATGCCTAGGCAATGTGTGTAATGTGTTGTGCATTTCATACTTTGCCCAAACCGCGTAGGCATTATATAGAATGCCTAGGCATTCTATATAATGCCTGTATTTCATACTTTGCCGGTAACATATATATATATATATATATATATATATATATATATATATATATATATATATATATATATATAAAATTGTAACCTCTGTCTGTACATTGATTTTTTTTCGCAAAATTTCACGATAACTTTTCGTTTCACATGTCATAGACACCATAACTGCATTTTGTTTCTTTCGTGTCTGTTTGTTTGTTTATATGTTTGTTTGTTTGTTACCTTTTCACGCATAAACGGCTGAACCGAATTTTATGAAACTTGGTATGTATATTACTACTAACCCAACTTAGACTTTAGGCTATATTAATTTTCTCTGAGACGAACAGGAGTGGGGGTTATAAGGGAGGCCTGAAATTAAAAATAGTGATATTTCGTTTCCTATTGGGGTTTCGGCAAATATGCACATTACAAAAGTTGTTTATTTTGTTATTTAGAGTAACTTTTGTCATATACACTATCGTCGTATACCGATGTATAAAGGCGTTATAAGGGAGGCCTGAAATTAAAAATAGTGATCTTTCGTTTCCTATTGGGGTTTCGGCAAATATGCACATTACAAAAGTTGTTTATTTTGTTATTTCCAGAAATTTGCTCAACAATTCTTTTCAATATGAACTACCAGGTACCTCACCTGGAAAAATTAATTCAAATGTATGTTAATGTTTTGTCCTTAATAATTTATATCTATGCATAATGCACAGGAAACGGGAAATATGACATTATGGAGGACAGTGATGTCTTACATAAGAAATTAATTTTATTATTAACAAATCCACCGAAACGACGGGTATTAACCCTAAACACTGGGACGGGTAAATGTCGAAATATTGTGCAAAGGAAAGCCTTGCCAAAAAATACCATCACCATTCAGCCTCAAATGAATTCCCGAGCGAAGCCGGGTATCTGAGCTAGGCTTTTAAGAGAGGCTTGAATTTAAAAATAGCTGTATTTCGTTTTCAATTGGGTTTTCTTTTATGCACATGACAAAAGTATAAACGAAATATACACTAAAATCTAAAGCGAGAGCCAACAATTTTGTTGGGCACTAACGATTGAACCGAACTTAGCAAAACTCGGTGTGTGAATTAGCATTAATTCTTCCATGATTATAAGCTATACTAAAAATTTTATGTTCAGAGGGGAGTGGGGATTATAGGAGTGGCTGAAACATGCACAGAACAAAAGTTGTTTACTTCGTTATTTAGAGTAAATTTTGTGTGCATTCACTTTTGTCGTAAAATGAATTAAACACGGGATATACGCTAAACCGGAGTCAATAATTATATTAGTACTTATTTAATGGTTTTAATAAATGAATATTATGACAAATGATGTTATGTTTTCATCTTATATGATAGTTCAAAGTATGATTCGGATTAGTGAGGTTATAAATTTTCGTCGTCCCCTCCTCATTTATTTATTTTACCTAGAAATTAACTTTGTAATTTATTTCCAATAGAAATATAAACTATAAGAGCATTTCCATTATTTAATTTGTATAATGTAACTTGATGTTATTGAAACAAATATGTGCTATCATAATAATTAAACGTTATTGGTAATGTCATTATGACAAAAAACAATATGCGTTTAAACTCGATATGATATGATATTTTCAGGGTACCTCTATTATTCAATTCCATCAAGTAGATAAATTATTAAAATAATGTTTTGAATCAATAATTTAAGTAGAAGAATTTTGAGAAGTCTCATGCGGGAGCGGAAGATGAATGGGGAGCCTTACTAGATAATTGAGTTTACTCATTTCCCGTCTGGCATTACTGGAAGCGATTTCCAGTGAGATTCACTAATACAAATATAATCTTACTTGTAAAACCTTGCCTATACTATGTGAGCTCGGATTGGCTTTTGAAAGGAAATATGTTCATTATAGATGATATTTAATTGTAATAAATGCTACCCATGATTATGGTTTGAATTATTGAAAAAAGGTGAGTCAAAAAGTGTAGTGGGATAGATTAGGAACACATTTTCATTTATTCTTCAAAACTAAAATTTCTATTATATCAATCTCCAAAAGTTACCCTTCAGGGTTGGCTATTTCGGAAAATCAAGTGTAATTGTATATAGTGTATTTGTATACATTAAGTCTTGATATCTAAATACCATCATTAGTAAGTCAACAATGATTTCCCGGGCATCGCCGGGTACCTTTGCTAGTATATATATATATATATATATATATATATATATATATATATATATATATAAATACTAGCTCAGATAGCTAGTATTGGTAGGCTGATTAAAATGAAGACGTTAGTGCTAATACACATACCAAGTTTTATTTATATCGGTTTAGTCATTTGTGCCAAATAAAATTGTTCACTGCCGCTATAGGTTTTAGCGTATAACGCCTTTATACTTCGGTATACAACGATATTGTATATAACAAAAGTTTCTCTAAATAACAAAATAAACAACCTTTGTTATGTGCATATTTGCCGAAACCCCAATAGGAAACGAAATATGGCTATTTTTAATTTGAGGCCTCCCTTATAACCAGCACTCCTGTTCGTTTCAGAGAATATTAATATAGCCTAATGTCTAAGTTGGGCTAGTAGTTATATACATACCAAATTCGTAAAATTCGGTTCAGCCGTTTGTGCGTGAAAAGGTAACAAAGAAACAAATAAACAAACAAACAGACACGAAAGAAACAAAATGCAGTTATGGTGTCTATGACATGTGAAATGAAAAGTTATCGTGAAATTTCGAGAAAAGTCCGTCACTCAGGGGCTGCGTAAACTAAGCAAATTTCCCTCGTGAAGTTTAGTAATAGATAAATATACATACTGCTAACACAACGGCTCCGTGAATAAATACTAACGGAAATAAGAAATGTTTCATCCAATTTCAATAACCTGCCGACAGGAAGCGTTAGGTTAGAAATGTAAACAAACGGGTCGGCCCGCCTCACTCCGGAAAGAAAAATCCGTCACGCAGGGGCTGCGTAAACTAAGCAGATTTCCCACGTAAAGTTAACAATAGAGAAATCTCCATACGAGTGCCGATCAGTCACAGACACGGCCGAACTACCTTTTGGCGGGAACCATAGCTCGTCCGTTATACTTATGAAAATGCAAATATCTCTGTTAATATTCAAGATAGAGAATAAATGTATATAAAAATATTTATAGTAAATTTAATTTGCAATAACATTGGTTCTATACAATTTTTCGATCCGACGTATAGGAACGGAGATATATCGAAATTTCGAAAATCCCCCCTTCTAAACCCCCCCTCCAACTAGTCCGATTTTAGCCGTTAACGAACTTGATCTTCCCTTTTACATCAAACGATTAAATACCGAGTTTGGTAACGATTAAACAAAAACTGCGACCACTAGAGTGTTAACAGACAAATATATATATATATATATACTAGCTCAGATACCCGGCGATGCCCGGGAAATTATTGTTGACTGACTAATGATGGTATTTTGATAGTAAGACTTCAATGTGTACAATTACACTTCCCTCCACGACGTAATGATTTTCCGAAATAGCCAACCCTGAAGGGTAACTTTTGGGGATTAATAGAACAGAAATTTTAGTTTTGAAGGATAAATGAAAATGTGTTCCTAATTAATCCTTCTACACTTTATGGCTCACCGTTTTTCAATAATTCAAACCATAATCATGGGTAGCATTTATTACAATTAAATATCATCCATAATGAACATATTTTTCTTTCAAAGGCCTACCCGAGCTCAAATAGTTTCAGGCAAAGTTTTATATGTAAGATTATATTTGTAATAGTGAATCTCACTGGAAATCACTTCCAGCAATGCCAGACGGGAAATAAGTAAACTCAATTAACTGGTAAGGCTGCCGTCATCTTCCGCTCCCGCATTAGACTTCTCGCTTTTCAGCCTCTTTTATAAGCCCCACTCCCGTTTGGACCTAAAATTTTAAATATAGCTTATAATCAAGGAAGATTTAATGCTAATTGACATACCGAGTTTTGCTAAGTTCGGTTCAATCGTTAGTGCCCAACAAAATTGTTGACTCCCGTTTTAGATTTTAGTGTATATCACGTTTATACTTCTCTATACGACAAAAGTGAATATAACAAAAGTTACTCTAAATAACGAAATAAACAACTTTTGTTATGTGCATATTTGCTGAAAAGGCAATAGGAAACGAAATATCGCTATTTTTTAGTCCAGGCCTTCCTTACAACCCCCACTCCTGCCCGTCCCTAGAAATGTTAGTATGGCTTATTATAAGGACATCGTTAGTATTAATTCACATAGCGAGTTTGGTTTAGTTCGGTTGAGTCTTTTGTGCCAAATAAAATTGTGGACTCCCGCTATAGTTTTTAGCGTATAACTCATTTATACTTCCGTTTACGGCAAAAGTACATATAACAAAAGTTACTCTAAATTACAAAATAAATAACTTTTGTCATGTGCATATTTGCTAAAAAATCAATAGGAAACGAAATATCGCTATTTTTAATTTCAGGCCTCCCTTATAACCCCCACTCCTGTTCGTCTTACAGAATATTAATATAGCCTAAAGTCTAAGTTGGGCTAGTAGTAATATACATACCAAGTTTCATAAAATTCGGTTCAGCCGTTTATGCGTGAAAAGGTAACAAACAAACAAACAAATAAACAAACAAACAAACAAACAAACAAACAAACAAACAGACACGAAAGAAACAAAATGTAGTTATGGTGTCTATGACATGTGAAACGAAAAGTTATCGTGAAATTTCGCGAAAAAAATCAATGTACAGACAGAGGTTACAATTTTATATATATACTAGCTCAGATACCCGGCTTCGCCCGGGAATTCATTTGAGGCTGAATGGTGATAGTATTTTTGAGCAGGCTTTACATTGCACAATATTTTGACATTTACCCGTCCCAGTGTTTAGGATTGATACCCGTCGTTGCTGTGGATTTGCTAATAATAGAATATTTGTTCGATAAGGCTTCACTGTCTTCGATATTTTTATATTTCCCGTCTCTTATACATGTAAATATTTTGAATTTTTATTTCAGGCCTCCCTTAAAACCCCCCTCCCGTTCGAACCTAAAAATTTTAATATAACTTATAATTATGGAAGAATGAATGCTAATTGACATACCGAGTTTTGTTAGGTTCGGTTCAGCCGTTAGTGCCCACTAACATTGTTGGCTCCCGCTAAAGTTTTAACGTATAACACATTTATACTTAGGTATACGACAAAAGTGTATATAACAAAAGTTACTCCAAATAACAAAATAAACAACTTTTGTTATGTTTTATATTTGCGAAAAAAACCAATAGGAAAACGAAATATCGCTATTTTTAATTTCAGGCTTCCCTTATAACCCCCACTCCTGCCCGTCCATAGAAATGTTGGTATGGCTTATTATAATGAAGGCCTCACTGCTAATACACCATACCGAGTTTTTATTTAGTTCGGTTGAGTCTTTTTTTTGGCAAATAATATTGTTGACTCCCGCTATAATTTTTAGCGTATAACGCATTTAAACTTTGGTATACGACAAAAAAGTATATAACAAAAGTTACTCTAAATAACAAAATAAACAACTTTTGTTATGTGCATATTTGCCGAAAAACCAATACAAAACGAAATATCGCTGTTTTTAATTTCAGGCTTCCCTTATAACCCCCACTCCTGTTCGTCTCAGAGAAAATTAATATAGCCTAAAGTCTAAGTTGGGTTAGTAGTAATATACATACCAAGTTTCATGAAATTCGGTTCAGCCGTTTATGCGTGAAAAGGTAACAAACAAACAAACAAACAAACAAACAAACAAACAAACAAACAAACAAACAAACAAACAAACAAACATACACGAAAGAAACAAAATGTAGTTATGGTGTCTATGACATGTGAAACGAAAAGTTATCGTGAAATTTCGCGAAAAAAATCAATGTACAGACAGAGGTTACAATTTTATATATATATATATATATATATATATATATATATATATATAAATATATATAGTTTTGAACGGACCTCATTTTCGTCATCTCCTGGGTAGGATCGATGGACATTTGAAGAAATTTTTCGAAAATCGCGTCATGAGTACGACCTCAATAGCTGATTTCTCTTGAGGGAAATCTGCTAACACATTAAAATCGCAACCATAAAAATATCAAGCTAAAAAATAAATATTAAAATTAAATCCATAAAAATAAACATTAAACCTAAAGCTTATTAAAATGAACACCAAAATCACAACTATTAAAATAACAAAGTTAGACCTATAAAAATAAATATTAAAATGAAATCCATTAAAATAAACATCAACATTAAGACTCTAACAATAACATAAAACGAAAAGAACCCTTAGCTATATGTGGCTGGAAAGGCCTGTTACAGGGAGAAACCTTTTTCCTTGTCAACGACCGCTCTACTGTTAGCTAGGGCGTCGCCAAGGTTCCTTAGAATACCTAGGTGGGCCGAGATTTCTCTGTATTTCCTGCACTCTTCAAAAATGTGCCTGACTGAAAGGTTTTTAAGTCACACTGCACAGGATGGAGTGTTCCTGCCTTTAATTAGATGGAGATGTGTCAGCCTAGTGTGGCCATGCCGGAGCCTGCAAATCAGCACCTCCTCCCCACGATGGTGCCTCGATGAAGATTCCCAAGCCGCAAGGTCCTTCTTCACCATCTTCAACTCGCTGCAATCGGACTCCTCCCACAAGTCCTTCCAGCTCCTGTTGATGTCTTCAATTAGAGGCCCAGAAATTTCGTTTAGAGTGAGAGGAATTGGTGTTAATGACGGCGAGGAATGGCCGAGATTGACTTCTTGATCAAGTTCTAGGTTGCCACCTACGAATGGCAGCGAGCCTTCGATCATGGGAAGCTTCGAGATTCATAAAGACGGGAAAGTGATCGCTATCATTGAGGTCGTCAGAAACGAACCACCAGATCTTTGTGAGGTGGAGCAAGCAGTTATGTCAATATTGAACACAAATCGTACTGCGCTGTATTTGTAAGCAGTAGAGTAACCTCTAACACTATGTAGAACTTAAGAAATAACTTAATGCTAATGGTAAGGTAGAAGTTTAAGATCTGCCTCCAAGCCATGATCTTCAATACAAGGATTAAGGAATTGATTGCAAGCTGGGAAAAGACACAGCCATTGAGGAACTTGTATTGCGAATTACATTTGAAGGTAATAGAACAGTGAACATAAGTAGAGTTAAAGTTGCTGAATAAGGCACAACACTTACAGGAAATATATACAATTGAAGCAAGCCTACATTTTAAGTCAAGCATACACGTTTTGGAACTAGAATAAGAAATACCGTGCGCGTAACGCACGCGTGGATTAGCGAAACTACACAGTCTGAATTGCACAAGGTACAGAGCATATAGAATTTAAAAAAAAAAAAAAAAAACATACATCGTGAGCCCTCTCTACCAGTGGTACTAAAACGAATAATAAAATCAATAGTGACATATATATGAAGCTAACATTTGCAAATGCTGATAAAAGTATCACATAATCTAAAATATGCAGAGTACAGACAATATAAAATTAGCCAAAGCATGTCTCGTAACTTTGGGCTACAGGTGGTAACAAGAGTAACTAGGCTAGGTAATTAGTACACAAAAAGAAGTTGGGGAATATAAAAATTTGACTAGAAAATGTAGGCTTACAAGGTACGTTGAGTGTCATGTCTGCGATAAATACAGTAATTGGGGACTGGATAGTTAATTGTATCATATTTATTTTTAGCTTGTGGTGAGGGTGATGAATGGTTAATCACAAAACTTTTTTATGGCTCCTCACAATTTTATTTCTTACTAGCTCAGATACCCGGCTTCGCTCGGGAATTGATTTGAGGCTGAAAGTTGATGGTATTTTTTTGGCAAGGCTTTACTGTGCACAATATTTGACATTTACCCGTCCCAGTGTTTAGGGGTTATACCCATTGTTGGCATCTGTTAACAATAAAATTATTTTTTTATGTAAGTCTTCACTGTCCTCCATATTGTCATATTTCCCGTCTCCTGTGAATTATGCATAGATTTCAGTTATTAAGGACAAAATATTAACATAGATTTGAATTAATTTTTCCAGGTGAGGTACCTGATAGTTCAAATTGGAATGAATTGTTGAGCATATCAATATTTCTACTCAAATTACTTGTTCCACCCTTTGTTCCTGGAGAAATGTATAAAACAAAAGTTAATCTAAATAACAAATTGACCTCTCTTACAACCCCCCACTCCTGCCCGTCCCTAGAAATGTTGGTATGGCTTGTTATAATGAAAGCGTTAGTGCTAATACACATACCAGGTTTTATATATTTCGGTTGAGTTTATTGTGCCAAATAAAATGGTTGACTTCCGCTATAGGTTTTAGCGTATATCTCGTTTATAATTCAGTATACGAAAAAAGTGTATATAACAAAAGTTACTCTAAATAACAAAATAAACAACTTTTGTTATGCGCATAATTGTCGAAAATGCAATAGGAAATGAAATACAGCTATTTTTAATTTCAGGCCTCCCTTATAACCCCCACTCCTATTTGTCTCAGAGAATATTAACATAGCCTAAAGTCTAAGTTGGGTTAGTAGTAATATACATACCAAGTTTCATAAAATTCGGTTCAGCCGTTTATGCGTGAAAAGGTAACAAACAAACAAACAAACAAACAAATAAACAAACAAACAAACAAAGAGACACCAAAGTAACAAAATGCAGTTATGGTGTCTATGACATGTGAAACGAAAAGTTATCGTGAAATTTCGCGAAAAAAATCAATGTACAGACAGAGGTTACAATTTTATATATATATATATATATATATATATATATATATATATATACTAGCTCAGATACCCGGCTTCGCCCGGGAATTCATTTGAGTCTGAATGGTGATGGTATTTTTTAGCAGGCTTTACATTGCACAATATTTTGACCTTTACCCGTCCCAGTGTTTAGGATTGATACCCGTCGTTGCCGGTGATTTGCTAATAATAGAATTATTTGTTCGATAATTCTTCACAGTCTTCGATATTTTTATATTTCCCGTCTCTTATGCATGTAAATATGGTGAATTTTTATTTAGGCCTCCCTTATAACTCCCCTCCCGTTCGAACCTAAACATTTTAATATAACTTATAATCATGGAAGAATTAATGCTAATTGACATACCGAGTTTTGTTAAGTTCGGTTCAGCCGTTAGTGCCCGCTAAAGTTTTAACGTATAACTCATTTATACTTAGGTATACGACAAAAGTGTATATAACAAAAGTTACTCTAAATAACAACATAAACAACTTTTGTCATGTTTATATTTGCGGAAAAACCAATAGGAATCGAAATATCGCTATTTTTAATTCAGGCTTCCCTTATAACCCCCACTCCTGCCCGTCCATAGAAATGTTGGTATGGCTTATTATAATGAAGGCCTCACTGCTAATACACATACCGAGTTTTATTTAGTTCGGTTCAGTCTTTTTTGGCAAATAATATTGTTGACTCCCGCTATAATTTTTAGCGTATAACGCATTTAAACTTCGGTATACGACAAAAGTGTATATAACAAAAGTTACTCTAAATAACAAAATAAACAACGTTTGTTATGTGCATATTTACCGAAAAACCAATAGAAAACGAAATATCGCTATTTTCAATTTCAGGCTTCCCTTATAACCCCCACTCCTGTTCGTCTCAGAGAAATTTAATATAGCCTAAAGTCTAAGTTGGGTTAGTAGTAATATACATACCAAGTTTCATAAAATTCGGTTCAGCCGTTTATGCGTGAAAAGGTAACAAACAAACAAACAAACAAACAAACAAACATACACGAAAGAAACAAAATGCAGATATGGTGTCTATGACATGTGAAACGAAAAGTTATCGTGAAATTTCGCCAAAAAAATCAATGTACAGACAGAGGTTACAATTTTATATATATATAGATAGATAAACGCTGAGCGCTTTCGGGGACTAAATCCCCATCCTCAGAGCTACAAAACAATGTAACACCATAATTAGGAGTCTAAAAATCAGTTGTTAAAAATATTTTACATAATTGGTCATATAACAAAAACGTCTATAACATTATAAATTTTTTTTACAATAATAACACCTGTATTCAAACAAATTTACAATTAAAATATAACACATTAATAACTACTACTTAAACATTAAAATAATATTATAAGCAAAAATTACCGTCAGAGCGTAGGGCGATCCTATAGACTTGCTACCAGGCTAAACCCTGCCGATGCACTGAGGCCAAGGGGATCATTCCAAGCCGCTAGGGAGGGGGCAGAGACAAGTCTGGACATGAGAGACGCGTTTGTGTCAGTCTGCACATTTACATTGTCTTTATTTATGGCTTTTTCAAGTTTTATTTCAATAGCCTCCACCATGTCCAAGGGATAACCCCTAACATCACTATGAATTAATTTTATCCGGTGGTCTCTTATCTCCGCTGGTTATTATTGTAAAAAAAATTTATAATGTTATAGACGTTTTTGTTATATGACCAATTATGTAAAATATTTTTAACAACTGATTTTTAGACTCCTAATTATGGTGTTACATTGTTTTGTAGCTCTGAGGATGGGGATTTAGTCCCCGAAAGCGCTCAGCGTTTATAAGAAATAAAATTGTGAGGAGCCATAAAAAAGTTTTGTGATTAACCAGTTAATTGTATGTTACAAGTGCACATAATAGAGTAACAGTCAGAAATGAGCTTAAAGAAGTAAAAACTAAAATAATAGCTATGAACAGTTGCTATACCCAGTGTCTCTCGAGTAGGTGCCGGAAGAAAGCCGGTGTGCCTGCGGTTCCCCACTCGGGGGTTGGCTAAATGATGCGCTGAGATTGACAGCCGTGTTACATATTAAATCATTATTGCTTATCATGGTATTTATAATATTTTTGTAATTATTCCCCATTAGAGTAATACTCCAATGCTAGAACATTTTTACACTTTTCCTTAGAGGTGCTTTAGTCTTCATTCCACCTGAAGACTGCTCAAGTGTTATTTTATTCAATATCGTTTTTGATGAGGTATCTTCGCTAGGAGATAGATGAGATGGGGTATGGGAAAGGGTGGGTGGGGAAGAGTAGAGGGGCACTGTGGGGGGGGGGGTCCCAGGGGCGGCGAGGGATAGAAGATAATCTCTGACTGCCACCTCGCTGGGGTAAGGATCTATATGAGGGAGTTAAATTGACGGAGGGATTAGCGGAAGGTTGCATAGGATTAGGTGCAGTGGTGGAAATACTCTCAGCTGTGAGCAGAGGCAGCGCCGTGGAGGTTGGAGCAGGCTGGCTGTTATCAGGGGCTATCAGCTCGCTCCTTGGTGCTCGGCTTCGGAGAAAGGAGGGGGGATAGATTGAGGCAGGTCTCTCCTGGGGAGAGGGGCATCCTCGGTTACTCTCGTTGCCTTGACTTTGGTAGGAGGTAGGGATGGCTCGGGCAAGGTCGTGAAGCCTCGGGTGCCACCGTCTCTCGTAGAGCCAAGCCACTTCCCCTCCCCTCCCTCATTGTTTATACTATGAATCGAATTTGAGTACTTGCAATCCACCGTCATGTCTCAGGACGGTCTTTCTCAAGGCCCTCCCTCGTCCCAGACACCGGTCGACCAACAAGCCCCTTTTCTCGCCCACACCCACCTGAGAGTAGGACCACCGAAAGCCGTGGGAGTAGGCGCAAGGCACCTTACCCGGCAGAAAGGAGATCCGTCACGGAATCCATCATTGACAGACTCATAGAGCGGCGCACTCAGGCAAAGCACGAGAGTCAGGTCAGTGCACCGGCCCCCGACCAGTGCCTCCCCACACCACCACCAACCCCCGACTACCCTCCTCTACATCCCCGAAAAAGATGTACCACAGTGCCATAGATGTCATCAATTCGTACACACCAAGTCATACTGCTCGCTCTCCCCCCCCCCGTGCGAGCGTGAGATGCTCAGGCGCCCACTTGGTTGCCGAATGCGACCGTTCACGCAACCCGCTGAACTGCGCCAATTGTGGACGCCAACACCCGGCCTCGTATAGGAACTGCATCCACCCCCAACAGATCCTAAAGGCCGTCCAGGCCAGGCGCAAAGACCCCGGTAACACCTACATCCCTGCTCTCCCCCCACCTGCAGCTCCTGGACTGCTCGACAATCCCCTCCTTCGCCCCAATCCCAACCACAACAAACCCACCCAAACGCACCACCAAACCCCTCCCCCTCAGCTTACACTCAACCCTCGGCTCAGGCCCAGGCATATCAACAACCACCACAGTATACTACAGTCATACCTCTCTGGGTCGATAGGATGCTTGCCACCCTCCTCGGCACCATGACCGCCCTCCTCGACGTCATCAAGTCCAACATGACCAAATAATGGTTAGGCCCTACTCCCTGCTGAACTTCAATGTGAACTCAGCTATCCTCCGTCAAGCCGAGCTTGAAGCTCTACTTAGTCAATATGGCCCCACAATGGCGGTGCTAAGGGATACCTGCTTAACCCCCTCGAAGTCATTTACGGTGGCTGGCTACCACATCTTCCGGAGCGACATGATGGAGAAGGACAACAAAAAGGCCGGGGAATGGCCATACTAATACGGTATGGCACCCCCTACAAACTGGAGCAACCCATAATTGCTTCAATGCCTAAGGTAATACATGTCCTCACGGTTAAGGTACTGTTAGCCAACCACACGTACACCATCACTGGCCTGTATAGACGACCTCGGGTCAAATGTGTGCACTTCCGCTATAAGAGCCGTTAGGCCTAGCAATGACTGACAGAAACCAAATCATCGTTGGAGATCTGAACGCCAGACACCTCCTGGAACAACAGCTCAGCCAACAACCCCAGCATAGCGATAACGAAGTCATACTTCACCGTTGTGCACCCAAAGACTCACACCTTTAGAGACACCTCGCGTATGTCCACTGTGGACCTCCAACTTACCCGCTCCCCACACATAGTGACAAAGTGCATAGCTCCTAACTTTGTCTCTAGTGACCACCGACCAGTACTTTACGTACTGCGAGGTCGCCCTCCCAAGCCCACATCTACCACTTACTCGTTTCATAACGGAGACTGGAAACTTTACAAGTCGCTTATGTACGAGTCTGCTCCGACGTTCACGACTATCAGTGACACCCAAACCCTTGAATATAAACTGGAGGAGTTCACGGTGCTGATCATCAGGGCAGCGGACCTAGCCATCCCCAAGTTTGTGAGGACACCACCAGGGCTAAAGACCCCTCCTCCTCACATACTCACACTCATCAAGCAGAGGAATTCTATTAAGAACTCTTGATACCGGACGAAAAACCCATCTGTTCGTCCCGCCCTTAACGCCCTAACTACTCAAATCCGTTCCCTAATGAAGCAGTGCAAGACAGCGCAGTGGCACAAAACCGTCAGGCAAACGCATGGCGACTTTCGCAAGTTTTGGAAGCTGGTCAGACCAAGGTCACCAAAAGGAGATATGTTCTTCTCCAGGCTTTCAAATCTGTGATGAGTCTCAAAAACCAGGCTGAGGTGTTGGCGGCTCGCATGGCCGCAACAGATCAGACCAGGTTGCGTGATACCGTCGAGGCGCCTTGGAAGGAGAACGAAGGAATCTTCATGTTCTCCTCTCCGAGGTAGCTCGCTGCCATCCTGCGCCGCACCAAAGGGAGTGAGTCCCCTGGTGTGGACAGGGTGCAGTACATGCTGCTGCGTCAGCTCCCATGCCGCATCCTCTCCTATCTCAACCATCTCCTTAACTTCCGCCTCCGCCTCCTTCACTTCCCTACCATGTGGAAGCACGCCATAATCGTGCCTCTCCGCAAACGATACAAGCCCAGTACTGCTCCCGACCACTACCGTCCCATCAGCCTCCTCCCTCACATCTCCAAGATACTGGAGCGAGTCATCCTCCAGTATTTTGTGGATTTCAGTGAGAAGGCCTTCCTCCTACCTAACAAGCAGTACGGATTCCGGCCCCTCTGTACCCTTAACCCCCCCCTCTCCCGAATCTACTCCAACATATGTACCAACCACCCCAAAAACATCGCCACGGCCATGATATCTATTGACTGCACTCAGGCTTTTGATTCCGTTGACCATGCCGAACTCTTCAACACTCAGCAAGCATGGCTGCCCCAGGCAACTCCTCGCCATGCTTCGCTCATTCCTACGCGATCGATCCTTCTAAGTGAGGGTCGGCGATTCCCTATCCTCTGCCTATACTCTCCGAGTGGGAGACCCTCAGGGATCCCCCCTCTCACCCTCCTTGTTCACGGCATACACCGCACAGGTGGTAAGTCAACGGTTTCACAACACCGAGGTAGTAACATACGCAGATGACTTGGCGATCGTTAGCACCTCCCTAAATCCCACCTGAGCCCTACTCCTGGCAGAATTAGCCTGCCAATCCATTGCCAACAACCTAAAAACCATAAACATCTACGTGAATCCCAGGAAGACAAATGCCCTGGTTTTCTCGTATCAAAAACAAAAAGCACCCATCCCCCATTCCTTCAAGCTCAACAACACCTCCCTCAAAACCGCCCGTTCCATTTGTTACCTTGGGGTACACCTGAACCACCACCTTACCTTCTCCACCCATATCAAAAATAAAATAAAATCCGTCCGAGCCAAATTCCGATCCCTGAACTACGTCCCTACCTCCCCCGTCCTAAACCTCCGCCTAAAACTGCTAATCCTCAAAGGCATTAACCAACCCACCCTCCTTTAAGGCTCCCCAATCCTTCGATTCCTCACTAAATCCTCCCTCTTCCAACTACAATCCTTTCAGAACGGACTTGTCCGAAAGATTGTCCGGCACACTCCAAAGAGCCCCAAACCGGACAATCCGTCCTACCCTCGACCTCGAACCTATTTCCCAAACCATTTCCCGTCGTCACATTAAATTTTTTGACTCCCTCCAATACATAGACAAGCCCCTCTACTCCTCCCTCCAACCCCCTCATCAGCCGGTGTGTTGGCGAATGGCAGTCGAGGACGACGAGCCCCAGTCGACATCTCCTACTGTTGAACCCCCTCAGCACTGCTCGGGCACGGGAGCACTGACCTCAAATCATATCACAGCCAATCATAAGAATTGCCGCTTAGATTAGGTTAGGTTAGTTTGGTTATTTAGTATGGGTCTTATATTATATATTATATTATTAAGTTAGGTTATTGTATGCTTAGTTAGACTAGTTTAGTTTTAATTTGTATTCCTTCCCTCGCTCACAGCGACCGCCTTGGGCCTATTGACTTGCTTACGGTGTACACTCTTAGGTTAGGTAACCGTTTTATGTAAAAAGACAGATCAAGTTCGTTAATGGCTGAAATCGTACCAGAGGGAGGGGGGGTTTAGAGGGGGGGATTTAAGAAAATTCGAAATATCTTCGTTATTATGCATGGGATCGAAAAATAGTTTAGAACCAATCATATTGCAAATTAAATTTACTATAAATATTGTTATATACACTTATTCTCTATGTTGAATATTAACCGAGATATTTGCATTTTTATGAAGTCTGTGGTCGGGTGTTGTTCGGGTTAGTTGGGCCGTTTTCGTAAGTCACGGCTCTGGCGGAAGCTTCTAACCTAACCTGCCGTTACCTAACCTTCTTTACTTTATGAGATTTATGCAAATACGTTCTGTTCATCCGCCCCCCCCCTTCTTTAGTTCTTGGACTACTAAAATTTGAGTTATTAAAATATAAATTATTCTTACAATTCAGAAGCCGTTTCAGTTGGGAGTTTATTAAAATTAACTGAAAGATTTCTCATTACCGTTTGTATTTAGGACTTATGGCGGTGTTATTATTATTATTATTTATTAACGTCCACTTTTTACAACTTAGGCTAATTGGGACGGGTTATCTACAGGTTACCACCCTTTTCTAGCCAGGGTGGGATTTTAGGATGTTATTTAATGAATTTCGTCACTAAATAATGGCGGTGTTGTGTTACCAGTATGCAGATTTCTCTATTGCTAAACTTCACATAGGAAATCTGCTTAGTTTACGCAGCACCTGCGTGGCAGACTTTTTTATTTATTTCGAATAGAAATGTAAACTATAAGAGCATTTCTGGTACTTAATATATACTCGATATGAATGCTTAAAGTATTACTTAGGTTCCAGGGGAGGGGGGCTCTCTACCCCTCATCTAGGTTTTTGAACATAAACGAAATTACTTTTAGGGTCCTATTATTTAGTTCCATCAGATAAATTATTAAAATAATATTCTGAATCAATAATATGAGGAAAAAAATGATGATAACGCTCCTGCGAGAGCGGAAATTAACGGGAGTTAATTGAGTTTACTTATTTCCTGTGAAATGCTGGCATTACGGAAATGATTTCCACTGAGATTTACTATTACGAATATAATCTTATGTATACTCGTAAAACTATGCTTAAACTATATGTGCTCGGGTTGGTTTTCGACAGGAAATATATTCATTATAGATGGTATTTAATTGTGTTATTAAAAAACGGTGAGTCAAAATGTCAAGAGGGATAGATTGGTCGAGGGGGACTATTAATCCCCTAAAGTTACCCTTCAGTGTTGGATATTTCGGAAAATGATTACGTCGTGGAGGGAAGTGTAATTGTACACATTGAAGTCTAACTATCAAAATACCATCATTAGTCAGTCAACAATGATTTCCCGGGCATCGCCGGGTACCTTAGCTAATATATATATATATATATATATATATATATATATATATATATATATATATATATAAAATTGTAACCTCTGTCTGTAAATTGATTTTTTTCGCGTATTTTCATGATAACTTTTCGTTTCACACGTCATAGACACAATAACTGCATTTTGTTTCTTTCGTGTTTGTTTGTTAAATTGTCACCTTTTCACCCATAAACGGCTGAACCGACTTTTATGAAACTTGGTATATATATTACTACTGACCCAACTTTATATTAATACTGACTTTAGGTTATATTAATATTCTCTGAGACGAACAGGAGTGGGGGTTATAAGGGAGGCCTGAAATTAAAAATAGCGATATTTCGTTTCCTATTGGTTTTTCGGCAAATATGCACATAACAAATGTTGTTTATTTTGTTATTTAGAGTAACTTTTGCTATATACACTTTTTTCGTATACCGAATTATAAACGAGATATAGACTAAAACCTATAGCGGAAGTGAACATTTTTATTTGGCACAACAGACTCAACCGAACTAATTAAAACTCGGTATGTGTATTAGCAGTAACGCCTTCATTATAATAAGCCGTACGACACATTTTTAGGGACGAACAGGAGTGGGGGTTATAAGGGAAGCCTGAAATTAAAAATGGTGATATTCCGTTTCCTATTGGTTTTTCGGCAAATATGCACATAACAAAAGCTGTTTATTTTGTTAACTTTTGTCATACACACTTTCGTCGTATACCGAAATATAAATGCGTTATACGCTAAAAATGATAGCGGGAGCCAACATTTTTATTTGGCACACAAGAGACTCAACCGAAATGAATAAAACTCGGTATTTGCATTAGCACTAACGCCTTCATTATCACAAGGCATACTAACATTTGTAGGAACGGGCAGGAGTGGGGGTTGTAAGGGAGGCCTGTATATAAAAATAGCGGTATTTCGTTTTCTATTGGTTTTTCTGCAAATATGCACATGACAAAAGTTGTTTAGTTTGTTATTTAAAGTAACTTTTGTTATATTCACTTTTGTTGTATAACAAATTATAAACGAGATATACACTAAAAGCTAAAGCGGGAGTCAACTATTTTATTCGATACCAACGGTTGAACCGATTCCAACAAAACTTGGAATATATAAATTAGCATTAATTCTTACATAGTTATAAGCTATATTAAAATGTTTAGGTTATAACGGGGTTGGGGATTATAAGGGAGGCCTGATAAAAATTCGGGATATTTCATTTTTTATGCCAAACCAACCACGGGTACTAGCCTTGAACACTGAAACGGGTAATTGTCAAAATATTGTGCAAAGTATAGTCTTACCGAAAAAATACCATTATCATCCCGGTTCAAATGAATTCCCGGGCGAAGCCGGGTACCTTAGCTAGTGTGTATATATATATATATATATATATATATATATATATATATATATATATATATATATATATATATATATATATATATATATATATATATATATATAAATTGCGATATTTCGTTTCCTATTGCGTTTCGGCAAATATGCAACTAACAAAAGTTGTTTATTTTGTTATTTGGAGTAACTTTTATTATATACACTTTTGTCGTATAACCAAGTATAAATGAGTTATACGCTAAAAACTACTGCGGAAGTCAAGAATTTTAATTGGCACAAAAAACTCAACCGAACAAAACCAAACTCGGTATGTGAATTAGTACTAACGCCTTCTTTATAATAAGCCATACTAAGAATTCTAGGGACGGGCAGAAGTGGGGGTTATGAGGGAGGCCTGAAATTAAATATAGTGATATTTCGTTTCCTATTGGAGTTTCGGCAAATATGCACATAACTAAAGTTGTTTATTTTGTTATTTAGAGAAATGCTCAACAATTCTTTTCAATATGAAGTAACAGGTACCTCACCTGGAAAAATTAATTCAAATTATAATATATTATTATAATATTTTGTCCTTAATAATTTAAATCTATGCATAATGCACAGGAAACGGGAAATATGACAATATAGAGAACAGTGAAGTCTTACATAAATAATTAATTTTATTATTAACAAATGCAAACAACGGGTGTTAACCCTAAATACTGGGACGGGTAATTGTCAAAATATTGTGCAAAGTAAAGCCTTGCCAAAGATATACCATCACCAGCCAGCCTCAAATGGATTCCCGGGCGAAGCCGGGTATCTGAGCTAGTATATATATATATATACACAATATTGTGAGGAATTCGGCTATCTGCGGTGGCTATACCGCTGGAGGAGATAGCCGAATTCCTCACAATGCCGATACTTCCCAGCGATGCTGCCTCAAAAATAGAATATATATATCTATCTATATATATATATAGATATATATATATATATATATATATATATATATATAAAATTGTACACTCTGTCTGTACATTGATTTTTTCGCGAAATTTCACGATAACTTTTCGTTTCACTCGTCATGTCATAGTCACCATAACTGCCTTTTGTTTCTTTCGTGTATGTTTGTTTGTTTGTTTGTTACCTTTTCACGCATAAACGGCTGAACCGAATTTTATGAAACTTGGTATGTATATTACTACTAACCCACCTTAGACTTTAGGCCATATTAATTTTCTCTGAGACGAACAGGAGTGGGGGTTATAAGGGAATCCAGAAACTAAAAATAGCGATATTTCGTTTTCTATTGGTTTTTCGGCAAATATGCACATAACAAAAGTTGTTTATTTTGTTATTTAGAGTAACTTTTGTTATATACACGCTTGTCGTATACTAAAGTTTAAATGCGTTATACGCTAAATATTATAGCCGGAGTCAACACTATTATTTGCCAAAAAAGACTCAACCGAACTAAATAAAACTCGGTATGTGTATTAGCAGTAAGGCCTTCATTATAATAAGCCATACCAACATTTCTATGGACGGGCAGGATTGGGGGTTATAAGGGAAGCCTGAAATTAAAAATAGCCGTATTTCGTTTCCTATTGGTTTTTCCGCAAATATAAACATAACAAAAGTTGTTTATTTTGTTATTTAGAGTAACTTTTGTTATATTCATTTTTGTCGTATACCTAAGTATAAATGAGTTATACGTTAAAACTTTAGTGGTAGCCAACAATTTTATTGGGCACTAACGGCTGAACCGAACTTAACAAAACTCGGTATGTCAATTAGCATTAATTCTTCCATGATTATAAATTATATTAACATTTTTAGGTTCAAACGGGAGGGGGGTTATAAGGGAGGCCTGAAATAAAAATTCACCATATTTACATGTATAAGAGACGGGAAATATAAAAATATTGAAGACAGTGAAGCCTTATCTAACAAATAATTCTATTATTAGCAAATCCACGCCAACGACGGGTATCAATCCTAAACACTGGGACGGGGAAATGTCAAAATATTGTGCAATGTAAAGCCTGCTAAAAAATACCATCACCATTCAGCCTCAAATGAATTCCCGGGCGGAGCCGGGTATCTGAGCTAGTATATATATATATATATATATATATATATATATATATATATATATATAGTGTTGCGAGAATCGGATGAGTGAGCGAATACACAAAGAGAGAGCTGTGTGAAAGGAGGAACAAAGACTAGTGGAACGGGCGAATTAGGGCCATACTAAGTAGGGCCCACGGCAGAATCTAATTAAGGCCTTCCATGAAGTTCTGGACATTTCCATGCCTAGACACTTCTATAAGGATTTATAAGGAAGTCTCCCAGTACCCCACAGGGATACTCAGAAAAAAAAATACAAAAGAAAAAAAAAAAACCCACAGGTCAGTTTACGGTCAGACGTCTTGATGGTCACATCAGTGCTACAGTGCGACTTAGTGCAGCGCGGTAAAGTGTTTTTATAAGAAGAACAGTGTTGTGCCGTGACTGTAAGTAGCAGTTTAAGTGCCGTGTTTAAGACAGTGCAGTGCCGCGAAGTAAAGGACAGTGCAGTGCCGTCTTTTGTGAATTTCAGTGACCGTGAGTGAATTAATGGGCTGTGAAATCTGAAGAACAGTGACACTATCAGTGTAATACTGTGAGTAGTAATAATCAAGAGTATTGTGCATTGTGAAATAAATTGTGCAGTGATAAACTTTGAAACTTGTGTGTGTTTAATTTTGCAATCCAAACGAACTCTTATTAACAACGTTTTATTACTGGTTTTGTAATAAAAACGTAACAATATATATATTAGCTGACCCGACAGACGTTGTCCTGCATGATATATCAAGCAATTAGGATATGAAATTTAATAACATTATGATTAAAACAGAAGCTACTTTTAATAACACAAAAAACAACATTTGTTATGTGCACGTTTGCCTAAAAACAAATAGAAAATGAAATATCACGATTTTTTTATTCAGACCTCCCTTATAACCCTACCTCCCGTTTGAACCTAAAAAATTTAATATAGCTTATAAGCATGAAGAATAAATGATAATTTACATATAGAATTTTGTTAAGTTCGGTTCAATTGTTAGTGCCCAATGAAATGTTTGGCCCCCACTTTAATTTTTTAGTGTATATCTCGTTTATACTTTGTTATAAAACAAAAGTGAATATAACAAAACTTACTCTAAATAACAAAATAAACAACTTTTGTCATGTGCATGTTTGCCGAAAAACCAATAGGAAACGACATATCACTACTTTTAATTTTAGGCCTCCCTTACAACTCCCACTCCTGCTCCATCTGCCGGGCTGATTTGTAAATCTAAACCACCCAGGTCGTCACTCAAACGCATACAAAAAAAATCATTCAATTCGGTCCAGCCGTTTGGGAGGAGTTCAGTGACATACACACGTACAGTAGTATTATATATATATATATATATATATATATATATATATATATATATATATATATATATATATACTAGCTCAGATACCCGGCTTCGCCCGGGAATTCCTTGATGCTGAATGGTGATGGTATTTTTTTGGCAAGGCTTTACTTTGCACAATATTTTGACATTTACCCGTCCCGGTGTTTTGGGTTAATAACCGTCGTTGCTGTGGATATGATAATAATAAAATTAATTTTTTATGTAAGAATTTACTTTCCTCCATATTGTCATATTTCCCGTCCCCTGTGCAATATGCATAAACTTGAATTATTAAGGACAAAATATTAACATAGATTTGAATTAATTTTTCCAGGTGAGGTACGTGACAGTTCATATTGGAAAGAATTGTTGAGCATATCAATATTTCTAAAGAAATTACTTGCTTCATACATTGTTCCCGAAAAAATGTATAAAACAAAAGTTTCTTTAAGTAACAAAGTAAACAACTTTTGTTATGTGCACGTTTGTCGAAAAACAAATAGAAAATGAAATACCGCGATTTTTTATTTCAGGTTTCCCTTATAACCCCCACTCCCGTTCGATTCTAAACATTTTAATATAGCTTATAATCATGGAAGAATTAATGCTAATTAACATACCAAGTTTTGTTAAGTTCGGTTCAATCGTTAGTGCCCAACAAAATTGTTAGCTCCCGCTTTAGTTTTTAGTGAATATCTCGTTTATACTTTGTTATAGGGTAAAAAAGAATATGACAAAAGTTATTCTAAATAACAAAATAAACAACTTTTGTCATGTGCATGTTTGCCGAAAAACCAATAGGAACTTTTAATTTCAGGCCTCCCTTACAACCCCCACTCCTGCCCGTCCCTAGAAATGTTAGCACAGCTTATTATCATCAACAAGTTTGTGTTAATACACATACCGAGTTTTATTTAGTTTAGTTGAGTCATTTGTGTCAAATAAAATTGTTGACTCCCGCTATAATTTTTAGCGTTTAACGCATTTATACTTCGGTTTTCGACAAATGAGTATATAACAAAAGTTACTCTAAAAACCAAGATAACGACGAACTAAGCCTATGGCCGATTTTTAAATATTTGCTCACCACTCCACATTTTATTGAACTTAGGCTTGACCTCACTGCTCATTTTCTGAGTAGTAAGGACGGGCTACTGTGACCTATTCAAATTCGGGTTTCAACATTTAAAAAAGAAATTGGAAAGAACCGCTTGTATAAAGGGCAGCCTTAAGGTAAAGCGGGGGTAAAGAAGGAGAGAGAGAGAGAGAGAGAGAGAGAGAGAGAGAGAGAGAGAGAGAGAGAGAGAGAGAGAGAGAGAGAGAGAGAGAGAGAGAGAGAGAGAGAGAGAGAGAGAGAGAGAGAGAGAGAGAGAGAGAGAGAGAGAGAGAGAGAGAGAGAGAGAGAGAGAGAGAGAGAGAGAGAGAGAGAGAGAGAGAGAGAGAGAGATTTATACTATATACTTCTGTTATAATATTTTAGTATGAAGAAGACAGTTAAGTTTGGCATGCGCTATCATTGGACGATAGCCCATATCACCCATTGATAAGGCGACATAGCTCCAGCAAGTTTTCCTCGTTATTCAAGTAGACTGGGCGTAGTTCGGTTTGAGCGAGACCGGGAGGAGATGGTCGAGGCAGTTCCATTCTCCAAAATGAGCAAAGTGAATTTCTCCGTTTCAGAATGCAAGTCTGGGAATGGGGAACGCTCCGATATGGCTTTGAATGTGTCCAGATATCAATTTACTTATTGTTGGACTATAAAGGCGTTCTTGGCGGAGTCTCATATAGTAGGGAGGTGCGTGAAATGCAGGAAATTCTCAGCGACAGCGAGGATGCAGGACCGGTGGTGGATCCAGTGTTATCCCGGAGGATGTTCCAATGAGAATGAAGGATACGTCAGCGTGTTCCTCTACTCAGGTGTGCATATAACAGCTTCGATGAAGATGTCAATTGTGGATAATAATGGGGCGAGAGTTAATAAATTTGCCAGCCGAATCCATCACTATAAGCCCGATATCGGATTTGGCTACCCTAAGTTTATAGATCGAAATTCGCTGCTGGAAAAGAGTGCCACACTGCTTCCCGACGACAGACTGACCATTCACGTTGAAGTGATTGTCGAGGACGAATCCAGCCTCCCTCCGGACCTGGCCCTGTCAAAGCTCAACTCTGATCTAGACAAGTTGTTCAACACGCACAAATTCAGTGACGTGACCATCGGCGCGAGAAATGGCGTGTTTCATGCTCACAGCGCCATCCTCGCCGTCAGAAGCCCAGTGTTCTCTGCTCAGCTTGAATCAGGGAAAAAGATTTTCCAAATCGACTCGAGCAACGATGCAGTCCGACAGATGTTGCAATACATCTACACCGGGAAAGCTCCGGAGAAACGCCAACTAGCGTACAATCTATACGACCTGGCCGACAAATATCAGCTGGACGAGCTGAGAAACATGTGCCTCAAAACCATCCAGAGCGATCTCAACAACCAGAACTGCATCAAAGTGTTCCTCAAAGGCAAAAGGATAAGGTCCGAAGCTCTCATGAATTCTGCCAAGTCTTATATCACAGAAAACATCAATGAAATAATTGGGACTGACGCCTGGAATAACATAGTCAGATGCAATGGGCACCTTGTTAACGAAATATATTCTTATGACGTCATGAAACGCCAGTCAAACGGAACATTCTAAACTATACATCAAGTAAGCTATCAAACCATTATAAAAAAAATAAAATTCCCTCACGCAGGGGCTGCGTGAAATAAGCACATTTCCTACGTGAGTACATTACATATATTTGCATTTTTCTCAAAATTTAAAAGTTTAATGAGACCAATGTTTGCAATTAAGGCTTCAAACAAAGTGCTTCATAATATAACAGCTTATTATTGAGTAGGAGTTGAAGGGGTTTACTGGACATCGAAAACTAAAAAAAGTCCTTCACGCAGGGGCTGCGTAGACTAAGCAGATTTTCATTAGAGAAAGGTTTACAATAGAAAAATCTACTTACTGGTATTACTACAGTGAATGTTGAGTGAATAAATAAATACAAACGGTAATGTGAAATCGTTCAGTCAATTTACAAGTTTATAATATCTACAACGGAAAGCGGTTGAATTGTAAACAAACAGGCCAACTTAGTAGCGCTGAATAGATAGACAGGAAATATTTAATGAAATATATCTGAATATAAAATATTTATTTTATTGAAAATATGACTATTGAACATAACAAAAGTTGTTCATTTGGTTATTTAGAGTAACTTTTGTTAGATACACTCTTTCGTATACCGAATTATAAACAAGATATACGCTAAAATCTATAGCGGAAGAGAACATTTTAAAGGGCACAAAAGACTCTACCAAACTAAATAAAACTCGGTATGTGTATTAGCACTGACGCATTAATTATCATAAGCCAAACCAACATTTCTAGGGTCGGATCGGAGCGGGGGTTGTAAGGGAGGCCTAAATTTATAAATAGCGGTATTTCGTTTTATATTGGTTTTTCTGCAAATATACACATTACAAAATAGTTTATTTTTCGATTTGAAGTAACTTTTGTTATATTCACTTTCCTCTTATAAAAAAGTATTAACATGATATAAACTAAATGTCCGTCACAAAGGTGCTGCGTAAACTATGCAGATTTCCCTCTTAAAGTTTAGTAAAAGATAAATCAAAATACTGCTAACACAACACCACCGTGAATATTAAGAGAATAAATACAAACGGAAAAAAGAAATGTTTCAATCAATTTCAATAACCTGCTGACAGGAAGCCTTTGGAATGTACACAAACAGATCTGCCAGCCTCACACCGGAAAGAAAAAACAATTACTGAAATATATCAGAATATAACATACTAATTTTATTGAGAACTATATACTATATCTAGTACTGGAATTTATAATGAATCAGAATAATTGTTATCACAATCAATCAAATTTTAGAAATCGAAAACCTTAGGACGGGAGGGGGGTCACCAGAACATATTTGCATGTATCTCGTATAATAAAGGTCTCTTGAATACAATATTTGATATTTACGCTTCGAATAATGTGGTGTATTATATAATGGGGTATTGTTTATGTAACATGAGTAGAAATGGATGTTAGCTAAAGGCTGAAAACTGAAAAATGCAAAAATCTCGGTTAATATTCAAGATTGAGAATAACTTTATATAAAAATAATTATAGTACATTTAATTTGCAATAAGATTGGTTCTATACAAGTTTTCGATCCGACCTGTGGTAACGGAGATATTTGGAATTTTCGAAAATCCCCCTCTAAACCGATCGAAAAATTGTACAGAACCAATCTTCTTGAAAATTAAATGTACTATAAGTATTGTTATATATATTTATTCACTATCTTGAATAGTAACCGAGATATTTGAATTTTTCAGTTTTCAGCCATCAGCAAACCGTCACTTCTACTCATGTTGCACAAACAATACTCTGCTACATAATAAATCACATTATTTGAAGTTTAAATACCAAAAATTGTATTCAAGAGACCTTTATTATACGAGATACATGCAAATATGGCCTGGTGACCCCCCCCCATCTTAAGGTTTTGGACTACTAAAATTTGATTGATGGAGATAACAATTATTCTGACTCATTAGTAATTGCAGTACTAGATATAGTAAATAGTTTTCAATAAAATTAATATGTTTTATTCTGATATATTTCAGTATTTTTTTTTCTTTCCGGTGTAAGGCGGGCAGACCCGTTTGTTTACATTTCTAGCCTAACGCTTCCTGTCGGCAGGTTATTGAAATTGGATGAAACATTTCTTAATTCCGTTTGTATTTATTCACGGTGGTGTTGTTTTACCAGTTAGTAGATTTATCTATTAATAAACTTCACGAGGGAAGTCAGTTTAGTTTACGCAGCCCCTGTGTGACGGACTTTTTCCGAAATAGCCAATCCTAAAAGTTATCTTTTGGGGAGTAGTAGAATAGAAATTTTAGTTTTGAAGAATAAATAAATATGCGTTCCTAATTTATCCCTCTCACCAATTGAATACTTCAAACCATAATCATGGATAGCATTAATTACAATTACATATCATCTATAATGAAACTGATTTCCTGTCAAAAACCAATCCGAGCACATATAGCTTAAGCATAGTTTTGTACCTTACATTATATTCGTAATAGTAAATCTCAGTGGAAATCACTTCCAGTAATGCCAGCATTTCACAGGAAATAAGTTAAAAAGTGTGAAATAACATTTCACACGAAATAACTCAATTAACTGTTGTAGCCTCCGGTCACCTTCCGTTCCAGCATGAGGGCTATCACCATTTTTTTCCTTAAATTATTGATTCAAAATATTATTTTAATAATTTATCTACCTGATGGAATTAAATAATAGTATTACCCTAAAAAAACAACAAAAAAAAGAACATTTATATTCAAAAAGATAGGTGAGGGGAAGAGATCGTAGCCCTCCCAGCAAAATAAGTAATACTTTAAATCATATCAAGTTTAAACGGATATTGCCTTTTTTCTTAATGACATTACCATTAAGGTCTAATTGTTATGATGGTACATATTTGTTTCAATAACATCAAGATAATATATTAGCAGAAAAAAAGAGTTTAATCCCTATAACTTCCCCTGTCACCCCTTGTGCAAATTCAGCATGGCATGGTTTAAATAATACACTATACAAATTAAATAATGGAAATGCTCTTATAGTTTACATTTCTACTGGAAATAAATAACAAAGTTATTTTCTAGGAAAAATAAATAAATGATGAGGGGGCAGCTTAAATGCCATTACTTGTTTTCAAGAGACCTTTATTATACGAGATACATGCAAATATGTTCTTGTAACCACTTCTTAAGTTCTTGTACTACTAAAATTTGATTAACTGAGATAAAAATTATTCTGATCCAGTATAAATTACAGTACTAAATACAGCAAACAGTTTTCAATAAAATTAATGTGTTATATTCTGGTATATTTCAGTAATTTTTTTTCTTTCCTATGAGAAGTTGGCACACCTGTTTGTTCACGTTTCAGGTGCTTGATGTTGACGGTGCTATTGTGTTACCAGTGTGTAGGTTTATTTATTATTAAAAATCTCGAGGGAAATCTCCTGTATGATGAACTTTTTTTCTATTTAATGTTGTAACTATATTATGTGATCAAAGTTTTGGGATGCCAAGCTTTATGATTAACTTATTTACGTATATAAAGAAAGACTGACCTTTCGCTAAGAGATTTAAATATTAAAATTCTTTGTTGAATTACTTACATTTATTTCAGTTACAGTTGTCTGAAATTACAGTAGGCGCCACATGGATCCTACCAAGTAGATGACGAAAATGAGGTCCGTTCAAAATTATATATATATATATATATATATATATATATATATATATACTTGTTTTTAACGCTCTAGTGATCGTAGTTTTGTGTTTGATCGCTATCAAACTCGACATTTATACTTTTTTTTAAATATAGTGATCAAGTTGTAGTAGAATGATGTCCATTATTATAGGTCGGAAATAGTCTACAAGTACCAATCTTATTGAAAAGACAATTTACAATAAATATTGTTATACCCATTTACTCTCTATCCTTAATATAAACAGACATATTCGAACTTTTAGCAGATTTCCCTTAAGGGAAATCTGCTATTGAGGTCGTACAAATGACGCATTTTCGAAATTTTTCTTCAAATGTCCATTGATCCTACCCAGGAGATGACGAGAATGAGGTCCGTTCAAAACTATATATATATACCTGTTACTGCTCTAGCGGTTGTAATTTTCGTTTTATCGTTTCCAAACTTGATATATAATTGTTTTATGTAAAAAGAAAGATCAAGTTCGTTAATGGCTGAAATTGGACCAGGGGGAGAGGGGGGGGTTTAGAGGGGGAGGATTTCTAAAATTCTTAATATCTCCGTTAATATGCGTCGGATTCTATAGAAGGAATCTTATCGCAAATTAAATGTCCTATAAATGTTGTTTTATACATTTTTTCACCTTCTTGATTATTAACTGGGATATTTGCATTATTTAGTTTTCGGTCTTCAGTGAAGCCCCACTCCTACTCATGTCATATTAACAATATTCTATTATGTTATGAAGCACTTTATTTGAAGCTTAAATACCAAATATTGTTCACATTGAACTTTTAAGTTTTGAAATAAATGCATGTACGTTGTGCACGTGGGAAATCTGCTTAGTTAACGCGCGCGACCAACATTATAGTTTCCAGCCCCCACTCCTACTCATGTCAAATTAACGATAACCTGGTGTATCATGAAACACATTATTCTATTCCTAAATAATAAATATAGTTTTCAAGTGACCCGAGATACGAATCTGTCGAATCCTTGTGTGATGACGTCATCAATTACGATTATACTTTCTTGCCTCGAAGATGTTTATTTGACGTATACTACACAAAATTTGTAACCGTATCAGCCCACAGAAAATATCATATTTGCTATTGGCTGAAATCGGAGCTTGAATAGTGGGTGTTTAGTGGGGGGGGGGGTAGATTTAGTTATATTTAAGAAAATTATTAATTTCTGTGTTAAACTGCTCTCAATGCCTGACCAACGAGTTCCGAAAAAAAGTTTTCTTAAGCTCCTTAGTTTGCACAATATGAAAAGCGACATAAAATATAATTGGGTGTTACAAGTAAAATTTATAGCAGGGAATAATTATGTTGAAGAATATTTTTTCGAATCTTAGACCAACAATCTTTGCTAGCCAACAAGATCACAATCATTGGAACAATTGTACACAATCTCCATTCCGTTGAAGAGTTCTTAACTCAAGTTACAGCCGAATATATAGAAGTCGACTCTCGCTATCACGAAATTCCAGGAGACTGCCATTTTTGTTCGTGTTATGTATAGTTCGTCTTAGCCATAGTTCGAGTTATAGAGGTGAACTAAATGAAAATTCGTGTTACAGAGGTAAAAAAATGTACTGTGATTTATTCCCATAATCTTAATATTTTACGAATATTTAAATGAATTAAAATATGTATATATACATAATTTAAAAAAAAAAAAACGGTAAAACACAGAAAACAGAAAATATAGTATTAATTCCACTGATTAATAAGTCCTTAGTCTTCCTTTGCTTAAAACTGAAAAACACTATCAGTCATAATGTTGATTAAAATAAAAAAAACTTTGCTGTATCCCTTACAGCTTCAAAATTAAACATTTAACTTGGTGCAGTATAATAAAAAATACCCAAGACGAGACTGCAAACAGGCTCATGTCGCCGGTTATGACTCACCGACAGGTTGCACCGGGATTTCGTGTTAAACAAATCCATTCTGAGAACACCCTGATATAGAGGTAATGCGCTAATAAAATTCGTCTTATCTACTGAACTTTGAGTTACAGAGGTAATTTTTGTCCCTCTTCGTGTTATAAAGGTAAAATATAACCGGAAAATTAGTTCGTGTTACGTATGGTAATTTCTTCGTGTTAGACAGGTTTTTCCAAGGGGATTAAAAATAATTCGTTCTATCAAGGATTTCGTGTTATCGAGAGTTGATTGTATTTGTAGTTTTAACCATTCTCTCCCTGAAAATTATTTAACGTTCCACACAAACATAAATAAAATAAGGATTTCTACTAGCGAGCATTTAAAATTATCCTATAGAAACATGGCTCAAATTATAAAAACTGGAGATGTATGTAAATGGTGCCAAAAATAAGTTACCTACATTTGAATCATTTACTGTTGTATTGCCCCGCTTTTACATCACGCAGAGTAAAATTCCTTGACAAATATATAGTGCCTCAAAGAGAATACCTATCATTGGTAAACATTTTGGATTACAACAATGAAAGTAAAGTTATTGATATTTTTTGTTTCTTATCAAAAGTTTGTGAAAGTTAACAATATAAAAAAAAGAACTTTATTATTTTTATGGGGATGCTTATTCAACAATAATCGGCTCATTATTTATTATATGCAGTTATACTTATTATTAGAAGAGTTATACTTATCTTAGAGAATGTATATGTTATGTTAGTCTGATATGTTAGAAAACTGATCTTTATTTAGACATTAAAAAAGAACGAATTAATCTACATTTACATTAAATTATGATCTATTGAATTCAGTATTATAATTATTTAGATTAATATTTATATTGTATTACGTGCCAATGTATATTGTGTTCATTTGTAATTTTAGAAATTATTATTATTTTATTTACACATATTTTAAGAAGTTATAATATATTACTAACCATACTAACACTAATTGGCCAGACTCTTGGCAACATGTGTAGCCAATAAAATATCTATCTATCTAGTGGGGGAGGGGGTGGAATCCAAATAACTTAGTTATTATGAGTCGTATCACGTGATGTTATAGAACCAATGTTGTTAATCTATTGATGTTTCACAATTTTTTTCTGAGAATTTTTTCGTACTTTAAGTATTAAGGGCGTTACTTTTACTTTATTGTTTTCATCCTTCAGTAACCCTCTCCCCCGATTATCCTGCATTAGACTGTTTATATGCCCGGGAATATTGTCCGGTGCGGTTTGGAGGGCACATTAGATATATATACATGGTCCAGGATGACAAAAGGTCAGATTATAATATGAAACCTGAGAAGATGGAGCCGTTCCTAGCCACCACCTCCTTGTTCTGTATAACAGCATTACTCCTGCAAATGGAAAAGAGACAAGTTGGCAGAGATTTCTTTAAAGAGCTACCTCCTGAGATTTCATCAATAATATTGAGGTCAATATCTACAACTGCATTATCTGTCAACAATATCCCAATACTTACAAGCAACTAAAGTGTATATTCTGTTCCAGGAATCTAAATATCGGCGATATCCTGTCAGTGATGAAGGTTAGCAGAACCTGCTTCAATCTCTGTGTCTCCGATCCTGTTATAATTGCCAGGATAAACACATTCAGAACAGGATTAAGGAAAGGAATGAAGGAGAATATAGTTCCAGAAATCAAGGATTCAATTCGCAAGTAATTCTTTCTAATTGAACTACCATTTATGACACTGCTTATGATATATTAATATTATATTACATTTGCAGGCAGAGCTAAGATTGCTAAGCGGAAGAGAGTGTTGCAACACATGAAGCCTGTGTCTACAGAAGTTGCAAAGCGGCCTCGACTCAGAGTCTGAAGAATGTATCTATTGGAAATTGATGAAGACAGAAGAACATTGTTGGTCTGAATTATCAAAATTAAATATTTATTTACAGCATTTAATTAAGAATATATAATGCATAAAGGATTATCTTGCCTCATACGGTCTTAGCACAATAAGGGAAATCAGCTATTGAGGTTGTACTCATGACGGAATTTTCGAAATTTTTCTTCAAATGTCCATCGCTCCTACCTAGTAGATGACGAAAATGAGGTCCGTTCAAAACTGTATATATATGTCTGTTACCGCTCTAGCGGTCGCAATTTTTGTTTGATCGTTACCAAACTCGATATTTAGTCGTTTTATGTAAAAAGAAAGATCAAGTTCGTTAACGGATGAAATCGGACCAGTGGGAGGGGTGGTTTAGTGGGGAGGATTTTCGAAATATCTCCGTTACTATACGTCGGATCGAAAAATTGTACAGAATCAATCTTATTACAAATTAAGTTTACTATAAATATTGTTATATACATTTATTCTCTATCTTGAACATTAACCGAGATATTTGCATTTTTATTAAATCTGGGCGGCTAACGGACGGGAGACTCCCGCCAAAAGCTAGCTCGGCCGTTTCCTTAACTGATCGACTCTCGTGAAATTTCTCTATTGTAAAACTTCACGTGGGAAATCTGCTTAGTTTACGCAGCCCCTGCGTGACGGACTTTTGATTTAAATGTGTATGTCTTATTACACGAAAAATAGAAACTTCTTCACGCAGGGGCTGCGTAGGCTAAACATTGTGTAACTTTTTTTT
Source organism: Riptortus pedestris (assembly GCA_019009955.1). Classification (NCBI taxonomy): domain Eukaryota; kingdom Metazoa; phylum Arthropoda; class Insecta; order Hemiptera; family Alydidae; genus Riptortus; species Riptortus pedestris. The sequence goes on from CM032231.1 coordinate 145,010,125, forward strand.
TTAAAATTTGTAGATCTGCAAATTTAAATCTCTACCTTAGAAAATAGGGTGAAACATTGAATGCCTTACTTTTAATGACGGATTCTTGTGGAAAAGATTTTACATTATTGAATTTTTAGATTTCACGCATCCTTTAGCCGTAAATGCACAAGTCTTAATTTCAGAAACCGCATGTTGCTGTGACATAAAAGTTGTAGTGAACAAAATTATCTTTGAATAAAGTCTACGGGAAAAGAAATAGATCATGAAAAAAAGAAAAAAAAAAGATTTGAAACGAAATAATGCAAAAGTATTCTTGAATGAATCCAAAAAATGTTTACGTTGAACCTCATCAACATAACAAAAAACGTTCTTAGAATTAATTTATTTTAAAATAATTACGTAATAATTATTTGTAAAAGGAATAAATGTTTTCACCGGAAATGGTACATGAACATGCATCAATCCCCAACCACAAAAGTCCGTCACGCAGGGGCTGCGTAAACTAAGCAGATTTCCCACGTGAAGTTTTACAATAGAGAAATTTCACGAGAGCCGAGCAGTTAATGAAACGGCCGAACTAGCTTTTGGAGGGAAACTCACTCGTCCGTTATCCGCCGACACTTGGAGGGTTCAGTGTTAAAGTGGACCAAGTCCAATTTTTGCCCATTTGTTACCGGCTATGGTATGATGAAGCTAAAAGCATATCTTTTTCATCGCAATTGTGAACCAAGTTCTTAGTTCAAGTTTTACAATAGAGAAATTTCACGAGAGCCGAGCAGTTAATGAAACGGCCGAACTAGCTTTTGGCGGGAAAGTCACTTTGTTCGTTAGCTGCCCAGATTTAATAAAAATGCAAATATCTCGGTTAATATTCAAGATAGAGAATAAATGTATATTACAATATTTATATTAAATTTAATTTGTTATAAGATTGATTATCTACAATTTTTCAATCCGACGTATAGTAACGGAAATATTTCGAATTTTCGAAAATCCTCCCCTCTAACCCCCCCCCTCCCACTGGTCCGAATTCAGCCATTAACGAACTTTATCTTTCTTTTTACATAAAACGACTAAATATCGAGTTTGGTAACGATCAAACAAAAATTGCGACCGCTAGAGTGGTAACAGACAAATATATAGATATATTTATACAGTTTTGAACGGACCTCATTTTCGGCATCTACTAGGTGGGATCGATGGACATTTGAAGAAAAATTCTGTCATGAGTACGTCCTCAATAGCTGATTTCTCCCAAGGGAAATCTGCTAAAACGAACATTTCGACAAGTGGGTATAATTTTCAGGAATAAAACCCCGAATAAGGATTGATCTAACACCTTAAAAGGCTTCAGAAATTTTACCAAAATGACGTCATGAGTACGACATCAATTGCTGATTTCGCTTGATCTAATTATGGAATTGGGAAATCTGCTACAATGTATACAACAGCATTTATATGAAATTATTTTTTTTTTCTTTTTACCCCAGATCGAGAGGGGAATTAGATGTTGGTTGGGAGACAAAGTAACCTGCCATGGTTGTTCCGACAGTTCCCCTTCTACTGAACACTCAGATGTTCTAGAAATTAAATTAGCATTAGCTTTGGTTTATATTGATTTTTTCGATCAAAGGAACGGAAATATTTCGAATTTCCCCCTCAAAACCCTCGGCTAATGGTCTGATTTCAGCCAATAACGAACGTGATCTTTAGCATTACATAAAACGTTTAAATATAACGTTTAGTAACGAGCAAACGAACATTAAGACTGCTAGAGATTTAAGAAACTCACACTCATGCACGACCTCATGTTCTGATTTTCTTCTTTCTTAGTTATTCAATTTTATTATATTCAATTACAGGGAACCATATTTTAAAGTTGAGTATCACTGCTTGTCATTGATACATTTTAAATGGAAATACTGGAATATTCAATGTGCCGAATAAAATGTGTAATTCGCTAAAAAGGATGTTAGTTAATATTAAAACAATTGTGGTCCAATAGAAGAGTCGTTAGAGAAATTTAAAGTGGTTTATTTTGAATTGGGATGAATCGTCTATTTTTCAAAGGACACTGACGCCACTAAAATTAGACTGCCGATTGCTGATAAGAGACATAACAGTTTATCAAACACCAGCAGAAAAAAACCACTGATAACTATATATAAAGGATCTGTCATGAGTTGCCATTATCATTGAGAGTATTTTCAGGTGTTGATATGATGGATCGTTGGGTTGATAAGGTTGCCGTGGTTACCGGAGCTAGCTCGGGGATAGGAGATGCGATAGCCCGAAGATTGGCCAAGGATGGCTTGAAGGTAGCAGCTTTGGCCAGGAGAGCTGACAGGCTACAAGTGAGTAGAAACAACACTAATCATATTCCAGCCTTAACTATCCAAAACAGACTATGGGACTGGGATTGCTGCAGTGGTAGGAGACAATACTGTGCACAAAAAACTACATGACTACAATACAATATACACGGCAGAATTACAAGCTATACTGTTAGGACTAACGAACATCACAACTACTAAAAGAGACAGACTCATTAAGTTCAATAAAGTCACTTGAAGACATATACTCCGCCAATCCCCGTATTATTGAAATTTTTAACAATATTCATAGACTAAAAAAACACATTACTATTTATTGGTTACCCGGCCATGTGGGCATATCTCAAAGTGATATAGTAGACAAAGCAGCCAAACAATCAACTCAACTTGAACAAATAGATTGTTTTGGACAAAACTCACCAAGTCGCTTTCTCTCAAATAAGAAAATTCGTAATTAATGACTGGAACAATTTATGGTATAACACTGACAGTAAACTTAGAGAAATCAAATCAAACACGCTCAACTGGACTTCAAGTAATAGACACTCTAGAAGAGAAGAAATTGTACTTACACGCCTACGCACAGGACACACTAGACTAACACATTCATATCTAATGAGCAGACAAGATGAACCTATATGTCGCTACTGCAGTAGAGCGCTGACTGTAAAACACATACTAACTGACTGCACACAAGAAAAACGTACCCATGGCCCACAAATGTATGCGAAATACTGGCCAACAGTAGCCAATTTATAGATGATGTTTTTAAGTATTTAAGAAATAATGGATCATTTGATGAAATATAAAAGCTATTATCTACAATTATGAAAGTTATATATAGCAAGCACTTTGGAATATAAGTTTTGCCTTCTTCCAGTTTAACTATTTATAGTTTTTCTTTTAGTTTTTTTGTTTGTTTTATTTTTATATTGTTTTTTTTCCTCATATTGTAAATATAGTAACAATTTATATTTAGTTTTGTCCATTCTATTTATTTTATACATTTGTAAATGTTAGCTGTGTACAAATTTTAATATTTATTTAATTTTGTGAAATTATATTTTTGCAAGTTAAAATATGAATCGCCATTGTAGCGGCATGGTTTTATTTATTTTGTACATTTGTAACATTTAGCTTTGTAAAATTTTTAATATTTATCTAATTTTGTAAAATTATATTCAAACAATCTCAAATAAATAATAAATAATCATATTCCATCGAAAAGTAGATATTTCCATTAAATGTTATCAAATCAGGACAGGTTACGTCAAATATTTTTGTTTTTTATAAAATATTTTTTGATGTTAAGTTAGTTTCTTGACATATTATAATGGAATTAATACTTTACATATTACAACAGCATTTATTATACATTCGTTATAAAATTAGCACAAATTACATGAACACATTTTATAAATTATATCTATTTAATAATTATATATGTTAATTTAAATTCGTTAACAATCTTAATACCACTCTATAACATGCATTCTAGCAGACTTCCCTCATGGGAAATCAGCTATTGAGGTTGTACTCATGACGTGATTTTTAACATATTCCTCAAATGTCTTTCTCTCTCTCTCTCTCTCTCTCTCTCTCTCTCTCTCTCTCTCTCTCTCTCTCTCTCTCTCTCTCTCTCTCTCTCTCTCTCTCTCTCTCTCTCTCTCTCTCTCTCTCTCTCTCTCTCTCTCTCTCTCTCTCTCTCTCTCTCTCTCTTTTATTTTTCACTTTTCAGAGATTTTATCACTAATACTTAATCTCATATCCAAATTTAAAGTTGTGGTTATATACTAATTAGTAGTCTTTAACGTCATTACAGCGACTCACTAAGTTCTGAATTAAATGAATAGGACACAACCCTAACCACCCCTTGATTAAAATGTCTAAACATCTCTTATCCTAAGCATACCTGGGCATGAAGAGGTATAATATAATAGTCGACAAATACACAAAAGAAGCAACAAAGAATGAAACTTAAACAGCAACACATAGACTGTACATGGCGTATCCACCTTCTTCAGCTCCAGCCTGTCTTATTTCTCTTTCTTCCTTTGAAATATATCCTCCAATGGTCTTGCTGCAGTAACAATATGTACATCAATAATTGCCACAAATGTCCTCAATTTGACAACTACGTCTGGTCGAAAGGATCCAACACAGGTTACGAATAAATTCTCGTACCAGGTACTCCATCCTCGCATTATAAAGCCCTGCCTTACAAAGCGAACTACTTCATTATGCCGGCGGATTCGAAGTTACTTGGTAGTAATACGATTGCCTAAAACATGAGCAGCCGTCTCTGTACGCAGCCATGAAAACTATGTTTTATATCTAGTACTGTAATTTATAATGAATGAGAATAATTTTTATCCCAATCAATCAAATTTTAGTAGCTCATGAATTTAAAACCGAGCGGGGGGGGGGGGCAGGGTGGAGGTTTACTGAAGGCTGAAAACTGAAAAATGCAAATATCTCGATTAATATTCAAGATAGAGAATAGTTGCAAAAAGTAGACGTTAATATATATATATATATATATATATATATAAAATTGTAACCACTGTCTGTACATTGATTTTTTTCGCGAATTTTCACGATAACTTTTCGTTTCACATGTCATAGACACCATAACTGCATTTTGTTTCTTTCGTGTGTGTTTGTTTGTTTATTTGTTTGTTTGTTTGTTACCTTTTCACGCATAAACGGCTGAACCGAATTTTATGAATCTTGGTATGTATATTATTACTAACCCAACTTAGACTTTAGGCTATATTAATATCCTCTGAGACGAGCAGAAGTGGGGGTTATAAGGGAAGCCTAAAATTAAAAATAGCAATATTTCGTTTCCTATTGGTTTTTCGGCAAATATGAACCTAACAAACGTTTTTTATTTTGTTATTTAGAGTAACCTTTGTGGTATTTATTTTTGTCTTTTAACAAAGTATAAACGAGATATACACTAAAACTAAAGCGGTAGTCAACTATTTTATTGGGCGCTAACGATTGAACCGAACTTAACAAAACCCGGTATGTCAATTAGCATTAACTCTTCCATGATTATAAGCTATATTTAAATTTTTAAGTTAGAACGGGAGTGGGGAGTTATAAGGGAGGCCTGAAATAAAAATTCGCGATATTTCATTGTCTATTTCTTTTTCGACAAACATGCTCATAACAAAAATGGTTTACATTGTTATATAGATTAACTTTTGTTTTATACATTTTTTCGGGAGCAATGTATGAAGCAAATAATTTGCGTAGAAATATTGATATGCTCAACAATTCATTCCAATTTGAACTATCAAGTACATCAGCTGGAAAAATTAATTCAAATCTACGTTAATATTTTGCCCTTAATAATTTAAATCTATGCATAATGCACAGGAGACGGGAAATATGAAAATATGGAGTACAGTGAAGTCTTACATAAAAAATTAACTTTATTATTAACAAATGCCAACAACGGGTATAAACCCTCAACACTGGGATGGGTAAATGTCAAAATAGTGTGCAAAGTAAAGCCTTGCCAAAAAAATACCATCACCATTCAGCCTCAAATGAATTCCCGGGCGAAGCCGGGTATCTGAGCTAGTAAATAATAATAATAATAATAATAAAGATAGAGAATACATATATACAACGGTAATTATAGTACATTTAATTTGCAATGAGATTTATTCTATACACTTTTTCGATCGGACGTATAGTAACGGAAATATTTCGAATTTTCCAAATACTCCCACTTTAAACCCCTCTTCCCTTTTATTCCATTTCAGCCATTAACGAACTTAATCTTTCGTTTTACATAAAATAAATATCGAGTTTGGTAACGATCAAACAAAACTGGTGACCGTTAGAGCGGTATCAGACTAATATATATATATATATATATATATATATATATATATATATATTAAATAATCTATATGATAACAACTGTTCCTAAAAAGTCACTGGCTCCCCTAAAGTGCAAAAGACCCACACACACACATATATATATATATATATATATATATATATATATATATACTGTTTTGAACAGGCCTCTTTTTCGTCATCTACTATTTAAGATCGATGGACATTTTAAGAAAGATTTCAAAAATTGCGTCTTGAGTTCGACCTCAATAACTGATTTCCCCGAAGGGAAATCTGCTAAAAACTATTAAAATTAAACCTATTAAAATAAGCTTTTATAAAGATGAAGAAGTTCGGATAAATACGAAAATTAAAAAGTATTAGTAATTAACTGATAAAACAGACTCATCTTATCTTGTGCAAACAGCGATACCAAAACACTCAGAATCATTCCACTTTTCTCATTGTCGTCGTTAGGTTCCGTGAGAATGTATCGTTGGGTTGATAAGGTTGCCGTGGTTACCGGAGCTAGCTCGGGGATAGGAGATGCGATAGCCCGAAGATTGGCCAAGGATGGCTTGAAGGTAGCAGCTTTGGCCAGGAGAGCCGACAAACTCGGAGTAAGTTCTGAGAACAGTATGTAATGTAAAATATTGATAACAGAATGAAATAACAAGTTATAACTAAAATTCTTCACTTTTAGCAGATTTCTCTAAAAGTCTGTCGCAATTTTTGTTTGATCGTTACCAAACTCGATATTTAAACGTTTTATGCTAAAAGACAGATCAAGTTCGTTAATGGCTGAATCCTTAAAATCGGACAAGTAGGAGGGGGATTTAGCGGGGGATTTTCGAAATTTAAAAATATATCCGTTACTATACGTTGGATCGAAGAATTGTGTAGAACCAATCTTATTGCAAATTAAATTTACTATACATTTATTCTCTATCTTGAATATTAACCAAGATATTTGCATTTTATTAAATGTAGGGCTCAGTGTTAAAGTGAACCAAGTCCATCGGAGTCAGTTTTGAGAAAAGTGGGTTTTAAGTTTAAAACAAATAATTATTTATAAGATACAAAAAACCCTATTTTTACAACTCAATATTGTTAATACAAGTCTAACTTAGATCTTACATGTGTTAATATTATATTATGTTTAACCTGTACACTTATGGACAGCCATTTATCGTAAAGCGCAGGACTTGGTTCACTTTGCTTCTGAAGATTTTTTTAGCAGATTCCCCTTAAGGGAAATCAGCTACTGAGGTTGTACTCATGACGGAAGTTTCGACATTTTTCTTCAAATGTCCATCGATCCTACCTAGTAGATGACGAAAATGAGGTCCGTTCAAAACTGTATATATATATATATATATATATATATATATATATATATATATATATATATATATATATATATATATTTGTCTGTTACCGCTCTAGCGGTCGCAATTTTTGTTTAATCCTTACCAAACTTCATATTTAAGCGTTTTATGTAAAAAGAAAGACCAAGTTCGTTAACGGCTGAAATCGAACCAGTGGGAGGGGGGATTTAGAAGGGAGGATTTTCGAAAATTCGAAATATCTCCGTTACTATACGTCGGATCGAAAAATTATACAGAATCAATCTTATTACAAATTAAATTTACTATAAATATTGTTATATACATTTATTCTCTATCTTGAATATTAACCGAGATATCTGCATTTTTCAGTTTTCACCAAACCGCCACTTCGACTCATGTTACGTAAACAATACTCTGATACATAACAAATCACATTATTGGAAGTTTAAATACCAAAAATTGTATTCAAGAGACCTTTATTATACGAGATACATTCAAATATGCACTGGTGACTGCCCCCCCCCATCTTAAAGTTTTGGACTACTAAAATTTTATTGATTGAGATAACAATTATTCTGACTCATTATTAATTACACTAGTAGATACAGTAAATAGTTCTCAATAAAATTAATGTGTTATATTCTGATATATTTCAGTAATTGTTTTTTTTTCCGGTGTGAGGCGGGACCCGTTTGTTTACATTTCTAACCTAACGCTTCCTGTCGGCAGGCTATTGAAATTGGATGAAACATTTCTTATTTCCGTTTGTATTTATTCACGGTGTTGTGTTAGCAGTATGTATATTTCTCTATTGTAAAACTTCACGAGGGAAATCTGCTTAGTTTACGCAGCCCCTGCGTGACGGACTTTTTTTTTTTTAATCTGATGAAAAATGAAAACACTTTATTGAAAACCCAGAAATGTTTATTCCATGGAAAGAGACATAATTACATTAGTTTACAGATATCCAATCTCATCAGTATCCCCATCTGTAGATACCTCCACAGACCGGGTTATGAGCGGCCCTGGCAAGTTCCTGTAGTATTCATAGAAAACTGGTGGAATCTATGGCAGCAGTGATAGCATATCCTTTTTCTTTGCATCAGTCATGGGTCTGCGTGTTTGGTAAAGGAGAGGCTGTGAAACAGATGCCAAGGAAAGTAAAGGTCTTCCGACTTCTTTCTACTTCTCTATGCCAATTGTTCTATACTGAGAAATGTTATTAAGATTTTCTTTGAATTTTATTTCCCAGGGTGAATCTCTTTGAAATCTCAGCCAGCACATTTTCATCCAGTGTAATTTGTTATTTTCATTGTCTTTTTAGCAGATTTCCCTTAAGGGAAATCAGCAATTGAGGTCGTACTCATGATGCGAGTTTCGAAAACTTTCTTCAAATGTCCATCGATCCTACCCAGGTGATGACGAAAATGAGGTCCGTTCAAAATTATATATATATATATATATATATATATATATATATATATATATATATATATATATATATATTTGTCTGTTAACGCTCTAGCGGTCGCAATTCTTGTTTGATCTTTACCAAACTCGGTATTTAATCGTTTTATGTAAAAAGGAAGATCAAGTTCGTTAATGGCTGAAATCGGACCAGTGGGAGGGGGGTTTAGATTGGGGAATTTTTGAAAATTCAAAATATCTCCGTTATTATGCGTCGGATTGAAAAATTGTATAAAATAAATCTTATTGCAAATTAAATTTACTATAAATATAGTTCTATTCATTTATTCTGTATCTTGAATATTAACCGAGATATTTGCATTTGTATTCTGCGTGTGGTCACCAGTAGGCTATGTTCGAACTTTCCGGCGAGAGCTCTGGCGGCCGTTTCTATAACTATTTTTCCCTCGTGAATAGGTTTAGAGGTTAGGTCAACTGTTTTTTGGGGCTAGAAACTACTGGGTTGTTACGCCCTAAATAATGTTTTAGGTTTAGTGGTTTCTTACTACTACAGTTGTTATTAGGCAGATTTCCCTATTATAAAACTTCACGTGGGAAATCTGCTTAGTTCACGCAGCCCCTGCGTGACGGACTTTTTTTCGATTAGTGATTGACTTTTCCAGTGTGAAGGTACTTAGAATTTGAGTTCTGTTCATTCGTTCCACTTTAAATTTTGGTTCTTTCTTTTTTGCTGACTCGATTATTTCATACCATACAACAACTAAAATAACTTTTAAAAATAGAAAATGATTGTTAAAGTAACCAAATAGGTTCATAAGCAGTGGTACTATGAAACCAAAACAATGATGTCTGGACTTGGTTCACTTCAACACTGAAAAAAAATCATATGAGTTCTGTGCACCTGAGAACTGCGCTCCCTAGTGATAAATTGATGAACTAAGAACTTGGTTCACAATTGCGATGAAAAATATATGCTTTTAGCTTCATCATACCATAGCCGGTAACAAATGGGCAAAAATTGGACTTGGTCCACTTTAACACTGAACCCTCCAAATGTCGGCGGATAACGGACGAGTGAGTTTTCCTCCAAAAGCTAGTTCGGCCGTTTCCGTAACTGTTCGGCTCTCGTGTGGAGATTTCTCTATTATTAAACTTCCCGAGGGAAATCTGCTTAGTTTACTTAGCCCCTGCGTTACGGACTTTTTTTTTTTTTTTAGAAAATTTATTTCCAGGACAATTAGTACAAACAATTCATTATATTATATTACAATTATTTCAAGAATTCATAATAATTTACAAAGTGCTTGGTTTATACCATTAGCACGAGATACGAACGATACAGCACGTAATAAAACATTATTCTATATAAACAATTAAAAAAACATATAATAAACATTTTTACATAATACTGATATTTAATAAAAAAAAGCAGTCCGTCACGCTGGGCCTGCGTTAACTAAGCAGATTTCCCACGTGCGTCACGTATTTGCATTTATCTGAAAATGTGAATGTTCAATGAGAACAATATTTGGTATTTAGGATTCAAATAAAGTGCTTCATAATATAACTGATTTAGCAGATTTCAAAATCAAATCAGCTTTGAGGTCGTACTCATGACGCGATTTTCGAAACATTTTTTCAAATGCCCATCAATCCTACCCAGGAGATGGCGAGAATGAGGTCTGTGAAATATTATATTTAATATATTCTCAATCTTGAATATTAACCGGGATAATTGCATTTTAGCAGATTTCCCTTAAGGTAATCAGCTATTGAGGTCGTACTCATGACGCGATTTTCGAAACATTTTTTCAAATGCCCATCAACCCTACCCAGGAGATGGCGAGAATGAGGTCTGTTAAATATTATATTTAATATATTCTCAATCTTGAATATTAACCGGGATAATTGCATTTTAGCAGATTTCCCTTAAGGTAATCAGCTATTGAGGTCGTACTCATGACGCGAGTTTCGAAACATTTTTTCAAATGCCCATCAACCCTACCCAGGAGATGGCGAGAATGAGGTCTGTTAAATATTATATTTAATATATTCTCAATCTTGAATATTAACCGGGATAATTGCATTTTAGCAGATTTCCCTTAAGGTAATCAGCTATTGAGTTCGTACTCATGACGCGAGTTTCGACAAATTTCTTCAAATGTCCATCGATCCTACCCAGGAGATGACGAAAATGAAGTCCGTTCAAAATTATATATATATATATATATATATATGTGTCTGTTAACGCTCTAGCGGTCGTAATTTTTGTTTGATCGATACTAAACTAGATATTTAAACGTTTTATGCAAAAATAAAGATTAAGTTCGTTAATGGCTGAAATCAGACCAGTGGGAGGGGGGTTTAGAGGGGGGAAATATCTCTGTTCTATACGTCGGATCAAAAAATTATGTAGAATCAATCTTATTTCAAATTAAATTTACTATAAATAAAGTTATAAACATTTATTCTGTATCTTGAATATTAACCGAGATATTTGCATTTTTCTGTTTTCAGCTTCTGAGATGAGATCGGCTAACTTCGGGTCTAGTCGTGAGTTTCCGTCAAGAGCTAGTTCGGGCCGTTCCCGTAACTGTTTGACTCTCTATTCTGAAATTTTTCTATTGTAAAACTTCACGTGGGAAATCTGCTTAGTTTACGCAGCCCCTGCGTGACGGACGTTTTCAGTTTTCAGCCTTCACCAAACCCCCATTTCTACTCATGTTACATAAACAATACTCCGTTATGTAATAAACCACATTATTCGAAGCTTAAGTGCCATAAATTGTTTCCAAGGGACCTTAAATATACGAGATAAATGCAAATATAATATCCGTGACATCACATGGGAAATCTGCTTAGTTTACGCCCCTGCGTGAAAGACATTTGCTAATATATTAGTAGGAGTGGGGGTTTACTGAAGCCCAAAAACTAAAAAAGTGCAAATATTTCCATTAATAATTAACATAGCGAAAAAATGAACATAACAATATTTATAGAACATTGGATTTTATTTAGGAAGTGAACAATTTTATTTGGGACAAAAGACCAAACCGAAATAAATAAAACTCGGTATATGTAATAGCACAAACGCTTTCATTATAACAAGCCATACCAACATTTCTAGGGACGGGCAGGAGTGGGGGTTATAAGGGAAGCCAGAAATTAAAAATAGCGATATTTCGTATTCTATTCGTTTTTATGCCAATAAGCACATGACAAAAGTAGTTTATTTTGTTATGTAGAGTAACTTTTGTTATATACACTTTTGTCGTATACCGAAGTATAAATGAGTTATAAGCTAAACACTATACCGGGAGGCCACAATTTTATTTGGCACTAACGATTAAACCGAACTTAACAAAACTGGGTATGTCAATTAGCATTAATTCTTCCATGATTATAAGCTATATTAAAATTTTTAGGTTGGAACGGGAGTGGGGGTTATAAGGAGGCCTGAAATAAATATTCGCGATATTTCATTGTCTATTTGTTTTTCATCAAACGTGCACATAACAAAAGTTGTTTACTTTGTCATTTAGAGTAACTTTTGTTTTATACATTTCTCCAGGAACGATGTGTGGAGCAAGTAATTTGCGTAGAAATATTGATATGCTCAACAATTCATTCGAATTTTAACTATGAGGTACCTCACCTGGAAAAATTAATTCAAATCTATTTTAATATTTTGACCTTAATTATTCAAAGCTATGCATAATGCACAGGAGACGGGAAATATGACAATATGGAGGACAGTGAATTCTTACTTAATTTTATTATTAAAAAGTCCGTCACACAGGGGCTGCGTAAACTAAGCAGATTTCCCACGTGAAGTTTTACAATAGAGAAATCTGCATAATAACAACTGTAGTAAGAAACCTCTAAACCTAAAACATTATTTAGGGCGTAATAACCCAGTAGTTTCTACCCCAAAAACAGTTATGCTAACCTCTAAACCTATTCACGAGGGACGAATAGTTATGGAAACGGCCGCCAGAGCTCTCGCCGGAAACTCCGAACACAGCCTACTGGAGACCACACGCAGACTACAAATGCAAATATCTCGGTTAATATTCAAGATACAGAATAAATGTATATAACAATATTTATAGTAAATTTAATTTGCAATAAGATTGGTTCTATACAATTTTTCGATCCGATGCATAATCCCCCCCTCTTAACCTCCCACTGGTCCGATTTCAGCCGTTAACCAACTTGATCTTCCTTTTTACATGAAACGATTAAATACCGAGTTTGGTGACGATTAAACAAAAATTGCGACCGTTAGAGTGTTAACAGACATATATATATATATATATATATATATATATATATATATATATATATATATATATATATATATAGTTTTGAACGGGCCTCATTTTCGTCATGTCCTGAGTAGGATCGATGGGCATTTGAAAATCTTTTTTGAAAATCGGGTCATCAGTACGACCTCAATAGCTGATTTACCTTCAGCGAAATCTGCTAAAAATCGACAGCAACGACGGGTATAAACCCTGAACACTGGGACGGGTAAATGTCAAAATATTGTGCAAAGTAAAGCCTTGCCAAAAAATTACCATCTCCAATCAGCCTCAAATAAATTCCCGGGCGAAGCCGGGTATCTGAGCTAGTATATATATATATATATATATATATATATATATATATATATATATATATATATATATATATATCAAATATGTATGTCTTAAATTCTTAGTAGTGGATATTAAAAAGTCCGTCACGCATGGGCTGCGTAAACTAACCAGATTTCCCAAGTGAAGTTTTAGAATAGAGAAATTTCACGAGAGCCGAACAGTTACAGGAACGGCCGAACTATCTAGCCGGAAAGTTACGACTACAACCGAAGTTAGCCGATCTCATCGTGTACGTTACACTCAATAAAATGCAAATATCTCGGTTAATATTCAAGATAGAGAATAAATGTGTACAACAATATTTATAGTAAATTTAATTTTCAATAAGATTGGTTCTATACAATTTTTCGATCCAACGTATAGTAACGGATATATTTTGAAATTTCGAAAATCCCCCTCTAAACCCCACTCCCATTGGTTCGATTTCAGCCATTAACGAACTTGAGCTTTATTTTTACATAATTCGTTTAAATATCAAGTTTGCCGATCAAGTAAAAATTGCCACTTCTAGAGACAGACAAATATATATTTATAATTTTGAACGGACCTCATTTTCGTCATCTCCTGGGTAGGATCGATGGACATTTGAAAATGTTTTTTTGAAAATCGCATCATGAGTACGACCTTAGTTGCTGATTTCCCTTCAGGGAAATCTGTTAATACGGGCATTCTTCGTTTGAATGTAGTTGCACAAATTAAATAAAATTATTAAATTGCAAAAACTGTGAAACTTTTGTGTAATGGTCAAATATATTCTATTTCACTTTACCTATTTATAAGATTCAATTTTTTTCAGTTTATTTATCAACTCACTGTATTTTCGAAATGATTAATTGGTAATCGAATTAGATATTTTGTAAGTTTGCTCGTCCTTTTTTTTTAATTAAAAAACAAAATGGTATAAAATTAAATTCGAAAAAATGGTTGCAGGCCCTGGAGAGGGAAGTGAAGGAGAGTGGAGCTAAAGGCGTTGTTAAGGGCTATATATGTGACGTGACGTCAGAGAGTGATGTCACTGCTACCTTCAGGAGTATTGAAGAAGATTTTGGGCCAGTCAGTGTCCTTGTTAACAATGCGGGCAGCTTCAAGCCAATCAACCCGACAGGTAATTCCAGCAGACGCTCCAATATCTAGTTTGGTAACCATAATAAATATTTTTAGCAGATTTCCCTTGATGGGTAACATATATATATATATATATATATATATATATATATATATATATATATATATATATATATATATAAAATTGTAACCTCTGTCTGTACATTCATTTTTTTCGCGAAATTTCACGATAACTTTTCGTTTCACATGTCATAGACACCATATCTGCATTTTGATCTTTCGTGTATGTTTGTTTGTTTGTTTGTTACCTTTTCACGCATAAACGGCTGAAACGAATTTTATGAAACTTGGTATGTATATTACTACTAACCCAACTTAGACTTTAGGCTATATTAATTTTCTCTGAGACGAACAGGAGTGGGGGTTATAAGGGAGGCCTGAAATTAAAAATAGATATATTTCGTTTTCTATTGGTTTTTCGGCAAATATACACATGACAAAAGTTGTTTATTTTGTTATTTAGAGTAACTTTTGATATATACACTTTTGTCGTATACCGAAGTTTAAATGCGTTATACGCTAAAAATTATAGCGGGAGATAACAATATTATTTGCCAAAAAAGACTCAACCGAACTAAATACAAGTCGGTATGTGTATTAGCAGTGAGGCCTTCATTATAATAAGCCATACCAATATTTCTATGTACGGGCAGGAGTGGGGGTTATAAGAGAAGCCTGAAATTAAAAATAGCGATATTTCGTTTCCTATTGGTTTTTCCGCAAATAAAAACATAACACAAGTTGTTTATTTTGTTATTTGGAGTAACTTTTGTTATATACACTTTTGTCGTAAACCTAAGTATAAATGAGTTATACGTTAAAACTTTAGCGGGCACTAACGGCTGAACCGAACTTAAGAAAACTCGGTATGTCAATTAGCATTAATTCTTCCATGATTATAAGTTATATTAAAAGTTTTAGGTTCGAACGGAAGGGGAGTTATAAGGGAGGCCTGAAATAAAAATTCACCATATTTACATGTATAAGAAACGGGAAATATAAAAAATATCGAAGACTGTGAAGAATTATCGAACAAATAATTCTATTATTAGCAAATCACCGGCAACGACGGGTATCAATCCTAAACACTGGGACGGGTAAATGTCAAAATATTGTGCAATGTAAAGCCTGCTAAAAAATACCATCACCATTCAGCCTCAAATGAATTCCCGGGCGAAGCCGGGTATCTGAGCTAGTATATATATAATTTTATTTTTTTATATTTTCCTTTGCACATTACCCATGCAGAAAGGGCGTTTATTTACTACATGTACCATACTATTACAGTATATAACATATATGTTCATAATACATACATCGTGTTTTGTGTACAAGAAATGTAGTTCATAAATTTGTTCTTGAAATTAATAAAAATAAATTAAAAAGAAAAGAAAAAAAAAATAAATGAAAAAGAAAAAAGTCCGTCACGCAGGGGCTGTGTAAATTAAGCAGATTTCCCACTAGAAGTTTTACAATAGAGAAATCTGCCTAATAACAACTGCAGTAGTAAGAAACCTCTAAACCTAAAACATTATTTAGGGCGTAATAACCCAGTAGTTTCTAGCCCCAAAAAACAGTTAACCTAACCTCTAAACCTATTCACGAGGGACGAATAGTTATAGAAACGGCCGCCAGAGGTCTCGGCATAAAGTCCGAACATAGCCTACTGGTGACCACACGCAGAATACAAATGCAAATATCTCGGTTAATATTCAAGATACGGAATAAATGTATGGAACAATATTTATAGTAAATTTAATTTGCAATAAGATTTATTTTATACAATTTTTCGATCCGACGCATAATAACGGAGATATTTTGATTTTTCAAAAATCCCCCCTCTAAACCCTCCTCCCACTGGTCCGATTTCAGCCATTAACAAACTTGATCTTCCTTTTTACATAAAACGAATAAATTCCGAGTTTGGTAAAGATCAAACAAAAATTGGGACCGCTAGAGCGTTAACAGACATATATATATATATATATATATATATATATATATACATATATATCTATCTATAAATAGACATAATTTTGAACGGACTTCATTCTCGTCATCTCCTGGGTAGGATCGATGGACATTTGAAGAACTTTTTCGAAACTCGCATCATGAGTACGACCTCAATAGCTGATTTTCCTTAAGGGAAATCTGCTAAAAAATGAAAAACAAAAAAAAGATAAATAAATAAATAACGTTCATAATGAAAGAACAAACGATCAATGTGATGAAAAATTAGTACGCATAATCAGAAAATCGAAACAATCCAATAACATGTTAATTTCACTTCATTAAGAAAGTTATGCCACTCATTCTATTGCATTATTCTTGATGTAGGCGTTAAAAAGAAAAAAAAAATGGAAGTAAGACTTAAATTATTATTCTTTAAGCAAGGTGTTTAAGATGGCCGCTGTTGCTATTACGGTTTTAGAAAAATGCCTAAATACTGATGGGTATTTTTTAAACAAATTCTTTGGATTTATTTGCCACTGGTCATTGTTTTTGATAAGTATTTGTTGGAGTGTGTAGTTTCGTAACTGTGTAGTCAGTGTGCAAGTGCAGATGAGGTGTTCTATAGTCTGTTCACTCGTTCTGTCACAGGGGCAGTATTTGTCATTTAGTATTTTGAACCTATGTAAGTAAGATTTAGTAGTTCCGTGTCCAGTGAGTACTTGTGTCGAGTAATAGTAAGTTCTCTGTTTTGTCCCATCGCTCCTGTCACTGTTTTAGCAGATTTCTCTTAAGGGAAATCAGCTATTGAGGTTGTACTCGTGAAGCGATTTTCGAAATTTTTCTTCAAATGTCCATCGATCCTACCTAGGAGATGACGAATATGAGGTCCGTTCAAAACTGTATATATATATATAAGCTCCCTTTTCAATAATGCTTCCCTCTCCTCGAAAGCCCGATTAGCCTCGACGAGCTGCTCCAACTTTTGTCGAAGTTCCCCTTCCATGCTTACAAAAGGTGAGAATATACGCAATAAGGGAAAAGATTATTTATTTACTACCTCGGGCTTGACGCCCGCGAACCTAAGGCTCTATCAACTGTAGGGTATGAGTAACTGATAAGGCCTCGGAATGAGGTCCGCGAATTTAAAGCTCTCATCAACTATCCTTATCGCCTCCTGTGTCGCTATAGCTAGCCACGCCCTATCTCCCTCTCACTCTTTCTCTATTCTATTCACGCGTAGTTCTTTAAGTAGTTTAGCCCCAAATCGCGTAAACTACCCCGCGCCTGACACCATTTGTAATGAGGATTTCTGTGAGAGGGAGGTGATGATAGTCCTATTTCTCTTAAATCCATATATTTTACAAATAGATTAAAAAGTAGTTAACACAAAAAATATAAACACCATAAAAACTAAATAAACGGGAATGGGACTGGCTATCAGATAAATGGGTATGACAAAGGTCTCTCACCTAGGATTATCCATGGCCAATACATGCTGAGGGTCTGCTCTGCTACAGCACTGACACGCACACCCAGTCCCTGCCTGCAGGACACTGTCCCCCGGCCCCACATCTAGCACCGGTCAGCAGAAAACCCCTCTCTAGCACCAGCCAGCCCCACCCAAGTAAACTCATATTAAATAATTAATATCTTACAACTAAACACACTACCCTTTACAATTAAACTAAACACACTACCCTTTACATATATATTTGTCTGTTACCGCTCTAGCGGTCGCAATTTTTGTCTTATCGTTACCAAACTTGATATATAATCGTTTCATACAAAAAGAAAGATCAAGTTCGTTAATTACCGAAATCGGACCAGGGGGAGGGGGGGGTTAAAAGGGGGAGAATTTCGGAAATGTTTAATATATCCGTTATTATGCGTCGAATCGAAACATTGTATAGAACCAATCTTATTGCCAATGCAATGTTCTATAAATGTTGTTATGTACATTTTTTCACTATCTTAATTATTTACTGAGATATTTGCATTTTTTAGTTTTCGGTCTTCAGTAAAGCTCCACTCCTACTCATCTCATATTTTCAATATTCTATTATGTTATGAAGCGCTTTATTTGAAGCTTAAATACCAAATATTGTTCTCATTGAACTTTTAAGTTTTGAGATAAATGCAAATACGTGGCGCACGTGGGAAATCTGCTTAGTTAACGCAGCCCCTGTTTGACGGACTTTTATTGTGTCCATGCGTAACGTGTATTGTAGGCTTTGTTTTGTTATGTTCGAGTATGTTATGGGAATGTTTTGGTCCTTGGATGCATTTTTTGCAATTTTGTCAACTAATTCGTTGTCGTAAAGTCCGGCATGTCCTTTGACCCAAGTCAAATATATTTTTGTATTGCTGTTTTGAATGTCTATAATTAGTTGCCTACTGTGTTCTGTCAATGGGTCATGTATGTCTGTATTCAATAGTTTTTTATTGTTATCTTGCTGTCTGTGTTTATAGTTACTTCTGTGATTAGTTTATTAATATGTTACTCTCGAAATATTTGTCTCTAGAGGTCGTAATTACTGTTTGATCGTTACCAAACTCGATATTTAGTCGTTTCATGTAAAATGTAAGATCAAGTTTGTTAACGGCTGAAATTGAACTAGGGGAGGGAGGTTTATAGTGGGAGAATTTTGTTAATTCGAAATTTCTCCGTTACCATACGTCGGATCGAAAAAGTATATGGAGTCAATCTTATTGCTAATTAAATGTACTATAATTATTGTTATATAGATTTATTTTCTATCTTGAATACTAACCAAGATATTTGCATTTTCCGTTTTCAGCCTTTAGTAAGCTCCCACTTCAACTAATGTTAAATAAACAATACTCAGTTTTATAATAAACTACTTTATGCGAATTTTAAATACCAAATATTGTTTTCAAGAGTCCTTTATTATAAGAGATACATGTAAATATGTTTTGGTGACTTCCCCTCCCCCACCCCCCGTCTTGGAATACTATAGAAGTTTTATCTATAGAGATAATAATTATTCTGATTCATTATAAATTACAGTACTAGATACAGTAAATTGTTTTCAACCAAATTGATATGTTATATTCTGATATGTTTCAGTTATTGTTTTTCTTTCGGGTGTGCCGTCGGCAGACCTATTAGCTTACATTTCAGACGCTTCCCGTCCGGACATTAATAACATTTACTGAATGATTGTTATTACCGTCCTTATTTATTGAAGGTTATAATATTGACGGTGCTGTTGTGTTCCAGTATGTAGATTTACCTAATGATAAACTTCAGGAGGGAAGTCTGCTCAGCTAACGCAGCCCCTGGGTGACGGACTTTTTTTGACTTTATGCCATATTATCATTTCTAGAGACGAACAGGAGTGGGCGTTAATGGGAGGCCTGAAATGAAAAAAACGCGATATTTCGTTTTTCGTATTGGTACTTTAGTAGAATACGCCCCCCCCCCAAAAAAAAAATCGAAAGCTGTTATTTGGTTATTTAGAGTGACACTGTTATATACACATTTATTGTATACTAGATATAAGCTAAGAACTAAAGCGCTTGTCAACAATTTTACCGGGAACTAGAGGCTTTTGGCGGGAAAGGGGTAGACAATCCTTAGTAATGACGAATACTATCAACGATTATTACTTGCAATGTCCACATTGTTCTAAATAATGATGAGTTGAAGTGGTTTTCTTTTGATTAATTATTTATTTTAGCAGATTTCCCTTAACCCTTAATTGGCCAGGAACTCAAAAAATGACTTGAAATGAAATTTGTTCTTAAAAACACATTATTTGCGTTCCTAATAAGTAGAATATATAAGGTTTTACTTAATTTTTTTTTTCTGAACAAAATATTACACGGTGTCTTTAAGTACACCTTGGCCAGTTACCCTAAAACCTTAGTGGTGTCTTTAAGTACACTCTGGCCAATCACCGTAAATCAATGGTGGTGTCTGTAAGTTATGTTAATAAACTGAAATAGTTTCTAAAAATGTAATTAAATAATTTATTATGTAATAAAAGAAACGTGTTGTAAATAAAAAATAAGTACATTGTAAACAAAATATAAATCCGTGAAAAATATCATTAAACCTTCATTCAAGAACCTCCATTCATTCAAGAAAACACGGCCTTTTACGGTGTTACAAAGTTTCAAATTACATTTTCAGCATAAAACAACCTTTTGATTTTGGTGACAGAGTCTGCACTTTCCTTTTGTAGTGAATACTTGTCAATGGTGCATCCCATCAAGTCTTGCTGCATTGGCTATGAGAGCTGCAGCAGTCCTTGGCTGCAATTGGTGGTGTCTAGCCCTTTTAGCTCGCCGGTCCAACAGAATATCCTCTGCAATGTGTTTTCGAAATTGTTTTAAATTCTTTTTTTTTTTTTAGGGTGTTTCTTTTGTGCAATAGCAATACGTTATTAACCACCAAATCCAACTATTAGCTGAAAATGTTCATGTAATATTTGTGGGAGCGGTAACCTGTTCTATAAAGTGCAACGAACAAGTCACTAAGGTCAACACTTTGTTGTCATACCATTTAATAATGCTGATACACTTTTTGTTATCAACGTATTCTTCATAACATCCTCTTCCCTCTTTCACGCTCAATATTGAAATGTTACAATATTTCATTCATTTCAATATGAAAATTTTGGAAATTTTTTTCCTTCATCCATTTTGGGGGCATCCGTCTGCATTTTCTCCTTCATTGTTCCTTTCTTCTTCATCAGAGGTGATACTAAATTTTGGTAGCAAAGAGAAAAATGGTTTCACCTCGACTTTTATACGTATCTGTTAATTAAAATGGTAAAAGTAAGAAATAATATAAAATCATGCCCCTTGGGCAAATTTGTTGGTATTTGGCCAGGGTGAACTTAAGTACACCATCCTAATCCAAATTCCATGCTAAAACTCTATTTCTCTCCTGAATGGAAAATGAAACACATAGGAACTTAAATACAATCCTTTGCAACTAATTCACCCATTTTGGTTCATATTTAAATCGAATAGCGTATATTTTAATGAATTAGAAACTTCGCTGGCAACTAGTGTGAAGTAGGGTGGTAAACAATGATGATTTTCTTCAGTATATTGCTAGTAATTAGCTCCAATAACAATAAATGGACTTTTGTCGCATATGCTTATGTTTGGGAGGTTACAGGGGTGTGGACTGTGGCCCGAAAGGGGTAAGAATAGAAGCAGTTGCTCTCTGAAAGGGTTAAATATGAATGGTGTCTTAAAAGACACCTTGGCCAGTTAAGGGTTAAGGAAATCTGCTATCATGACGCGATTTTCAAAAAATGTCTTCAACTGTCCATCGATCCTACACAGGAGATGACGAAAATGAGGTCCGTTCAAAACAATATATAATGTATAAACAATGTATAGTTTTGGTCAATGTTGGTGAAAAAACTTAGTTTATGCTGATATTTCGAGAATCTTTATTTTCTTTTCTTCAGGGCTGTAAAATTACAGGCACTACTTTATAATATTGCACATTGTTATTAAACTAGAGTGTAAAAGGGGTGTTTTTTCTATTATTACTTACCAAGACCAAAGATACCTACAAACTATTACACATGACTATTGCACTTATGACTAGGGTTATAGTAACCTCCCTTGTTTTGTTTACACAGCAGGGTCACAGCCTTATGTTTTGTATATCTACAGTATATTGTATTTATTTGTGGAACTATATTATAATTATTGTACTGCAGTTGTTATATGATGTTAGAACTATTGTTATGTGTTTTTACAATTATTGTTATATTTTTTTTGTATATATATATATATATATATATATATATATATATATAACAATAATTGTAAAAACTCTAGTTTAATAACAATGTGAAATATTATAAAGTAGTACCTGTAATTTTACAGCCCTGAAGAAGAGAAAATAAAGATTTTCGAAATATCGGCATAAACTAAGATTTGTTCACCAACATTGATCAAAACTCCAAAAAGAATAACAACACCATATATAAATAGAACCTGGTCGAAAACATCAACACAAATATATATATATATATTTGTCTGCTAACACGCTAGCGGTCGCATTTTTTGTTTATTCGTCACCACACACGGTATTTAATCAATTTATGTAAAAAGGAAGATCAAGTTCGTTAACGGCTGAAATCGGATAGTAGGAGGGGGGTTTTGTAAATTCGAAATATCTCCGTCGGATCGAAAAATTATAAAGAACCACTCTTATTGCAAATTAAATTTACTATAAATAATGATATACATTTATTCTCTATCTTGAATATTAACCGAGATATTTTCATTTGTATTAAGTATAACGGACGAGTTATGGTTGCTACAATTTGTTTCCACCGAGAGCTAGTTCGGCTGTTTCCATTACTGTTCAGTACTCGTATGGATGGCACTCTATTGTATAACTTTACGTGGGAAATCTGCTTAGTTTACGCAGCCCCTGTGTGACGGACTTTTTTGGATTCACGTTTGTATTTAAAACCCAAGAAATGTGTAAAGTTTGTCATCGATTTAAGACAATTACACAAATAAACACTGTGATTCAGAGTCATCAAATACACTTTTACCGCGTAACAAATTGAGTGGATATGTTAGTTAAGGGTGAGGGTACACGCGTTTATAGCTCAATAACTTATTGATTTGTATTTCTCTTCCTGAACAGATATTGACTTGGACAGCGCCAAAGGAATGATGGACCTAAATGTGAACGGTGTACTCAACTGTGTCAAATCTGGAGTAG
The DNA here is from genome assembly GCA_019009955.1 of Riptortus pedestris. Classification (NCBI taxonomy): domain Eukaryota; kingdom Metazoa; phylum Arthropoda; class Insecta; order Hemiptera; family Alydidae; genus Riptortus; species Riptortus pedestris. The sequence goes on from CM032231.1 coordinate 145,033,544, forward strand.
CTTCGATGAAGGCTCACAGTCTAGATGGCCACGTTATAAATATCAGCAGGTAAACATTTTTTTTTTTAATATTACAGATGGGTATTCTTAATCTCTTTATTAAAATATCGGAGGGAATAGTATAATTCTAATTCAGTTCTCTATTCTAGTTCTTGTCCCAATTAGCCTGAGTTACAAGAAATGGACGTTAATAAATAATAATAATTATTCAGTTCCTATTTAGAAAAAAAAATAATATTGTATATATTGGTATTGCTATATATTGTTATTGGTGTGTATGTTGAATTGTTGTTACTATGGTTAATCTCATTATTAAAGTATCGGAGTGAATAGTATAATGTCGAAATTCACCGGTGAATGTCGACATTCTCCAGATTTCGGTGTTTCACCGTTACATATATAATATAATTACCCTAGAAACATTATAATATATAACCGTAAAATTATAATATAAGTAGTATAATTCTAATTTACTTTCTATTAAAAAAAATAATAAAAACAAAATGAAATAAAAGTTTAAAAATAAACAATAAACAATTGGGAAAAAATAAAATATTGGAATATTTTCTCTCTCTCTCTCTCTCTCTCTCTCTCTCTCTCTCTCTCTCTCTCTAATCGCATCTCTCTCCTCTCTCTCCTTCATCTCTCTCTCGTCTCTCACTCTCTCTCTCTCTCTCTCTCTCTCTCCGCATCTCCCTCCCTCCCTCCCCCTCCCTCCCCTCCCTCCCTCCCTCCCTCTCCCTCTATCTCTCCCTCCCTCTCTCTCACTCTCTCTCTCTCCTCCTCTCCCTCCTCTCTCTCCTCTCACTCTCTCTCATCTCTCTCTCTCTCTCGTCTCCTCCTCTCTCTCTCCTCTCTCCTTCAACTCTCTCTCTTCGTCTCTCTCCTCTCTCACTCTCTCTCTCTCTATCTCTCTCTATCTCTCTCTCTCTCTCTCTCTCTCTCTCTCCCTCTCTCTCCCTCACTCCCTCCCTCTCCCTCCCTCACTCTCTCTCACTCCCTCCCTCCCTCTCTCTCTCTCTCTCTCTCATCCTTCTCTCTCTCTCATCTCTCTCCTTCTCTCTCTCATCCTCTTCTCTCTCTCTCTCTCTCTCAGCTCTCTATCTCCTCGTCTCTCTCACTCTCCCTCTTCTCTCTCTCTCTCTTCCTCTTCGCTCTCCTCTCTCTCTCTCTCTCTCTCGCTCCTCTCTCTCTCTTCGTCTCTCTCCTTTCTCTCTCTCCTCTCTCCTCTCTCCGTCTCTCTCTCTCTCTCTCTCTCTCTCTTCCATCTCTCCCTCTATCTCTCTCTTCCTCACTCCCTCTCGCTCTCTCCCTTCCTTCCTCTATCTCTCTCTCGCTCCCTCCCTCTCTCTCCCTCCCTCCCTCCCTCTCTCCTCCCTCTCTCCTCTCCCTCCCCTCCCTCCCTCTCTCTCTCCCTCCCTCCTCCCTCCCCTTTCTCTCTCTCTCTCCTCTCTCTC